>JAYKAV010001145.1:1422325-1473729 GCA_035582835.1 Phoebastria nigripes | reverse complement strand
ATGCTGGCTGGGCCTGATCCCCTGGTTGTCCCGCACATGGCTTGCAAGCGCCCCCAAGATGAACCGCTCCATAATCTTCCCCGGCACCGAGGTCAGGCTGACAGGCCTGTAGCTCCACGGATCCTCCTTCTTGTAGATGGGCATCACATTGGCAAGCCTCCAGTCGTCCGGGACCTCCCCCGTTAACCAGGACCGCTGATAAATGATGGAGAGTGGCTTGGCAAGCTCCTCTGCCAGCTCCCTCAGCACTCTCGGGTGGATCCCATCTGGCCCCGTAGACTTGTGAGCATCCAGGTGGCGTAGCAGGTCGTTAACTGCTTCCTCTTAGCAAGCACACTAGGAAGACTCAAAGACACCATAATTTTTACTGTCTCAGGGGAGAGAGCCTATCAGTACATTCTTATTATTGCCTTCATTAGTAACATTACATAGAATCATAGAATATCTCAAGTTGGAAGGGACCCATAAGGATCATGAAGTCCAACTCCCTGCTCCTTGCAGGGCTACCTAAAACTAAACCATATGACTAAGAGCATCATCCAGATGCTCCTTGAACGCTGACATCATTAGCATCCTCACATTTCAAGAGAACCATGAACATTCACCCTGTTTCAGGAAGACAGGCAATATCAAAACACAATCAAAACTGATAACAGCTTATTTACTCTATAATTCACCCTGTCTCAACTCTTCCTCAAGGTGTAATCCCCTATGCTTCTGCCTTCATTTTCTTGGTGTTCCACTTGAGACTCCACAACCAACAGCTTTCCTAAAACATCGTCATTGCCAAGCTTTTGTTGGTAGGCAGCACTTGAATTAATCCTGTTCTGAACTGTGCCCCACTAAATTCATGGGAATAGGTGTATGTCATCTACCAGTGGTTTCTGAGCTGCAGGCTACAGGATAACGCAATAGGCTGCAATTACAAAGGGAGTATTTATCCTCTTTTTATCATTTTATTGTTGACACTGATAGCATTGGACATTAGCCTCTGGAGGACAGCCTTTATAAAGTACTCCCACTGGGGCCTGGGCCCACCAGACTGTGGCTACAGCATTGAGATTTCAACGCTTACAGTACCATCATAAAGCCAGCACGGCATGCAATGTTTGTTCATTTTATACATTTCATGTTCCTGAAATATTCCTCACTATTTCATATTCACCTTTTTTTAACATAACTTTGGCCATGTCTGAGAAGAACACACAGTTGCTGAAATCACATCCCTTCAAACAGCAGCTGTTCAAGATGTATCCGTTTTCCCTGTGTCATTCACCAATTTACCTGGTGGGGACAAATAAAAAAATTTTTAAAAATGAGATTCCATGCCTTTAGTTTTCTGGAACCACTGTGTCTGCTGACCTAGCATGCATTGCAGTGAGGGCTGCTGTGGGGAGCAGGAATTAACCAGGAGTTAGAGTGGGATCACAGGCTTTTCCCCAGGTGGAACAGCTTTGGGGAAAGAGAAACAGAATGGGGCAACCAAAGAGTCGCTGGGTCAGGATGTATTTTTGGATCTATTGGCTATGATGGCAAAGCCATGGCAGCTAGCACAGTCCCTAGCCTTCTGCATAGGCAGTGATTTGTTTCCTCTCCTGCTCTGCAGCACAAGATTGCCACACTACCACTCTTCATGAAGCTGCTCTGTATCCAGGGTCACAGAGATACGGGTTGCATACAAGTTAAATAGAACCCTTCAAAATGAGAAGGAAAACAGAATGAAGTTCTCCAAGCAGTGTAGCCGAGGAGGTGAGGATGTGTGTGATATGTGCAGGAACCACTGTGTAGGAACAGAAGGAGAAAGCGTGTACTTCTGAAGCCAGTTTTACTATCAAAAGTAGCATTTTGTGAATCCACCCTCTCCTTAAGTGTCCCATTCAACCAGCTGGTGCTACAGCACACCAGGTTTGGGGTTTGTTCTTTTTCTCACCATCCTTGTATGTCTTCTACAGTTTCTACATCTTTCCTCAAGTCTGTGTTTGTACTTTGCCCGTTTTTCTGTGTTTCTATCAGCTGTCTTGTTTTATGTCTTTTTTTTTTCTCTCCCTCATTTAGTTTCTCTTCAGTCTTCCTGGCTTACTGTGTTCTCCTGGCTGCCTTCCAGCTTTGCAGCAGTATTTGTCCTCGCAGCATCTTGCAAGGTTCCTTGTGCAGCTAGGACTTTTTTTCCTAATTTATTAAAAATCCTGGGTTTTCCTTTTAGACCTATCAGACTTCATTTCCAAGTGCAACATTTTCAAGTGTATATTTGAAACACTCCCACCAACATCTGTTCACCTATTAAAAATGCTGCATTTTGCCATTCAGAAAAAAAAGCCTTTCTCTGTAGTGATGCTGAATAGAAAAACACAATTCTGCTAATAAGAAATAGAAGAGCAAAAAATTTCTCTAGGGGAAACAACTCAGCTAAAAACAAAGATACAAAATATAAATACATCTCTCCAACCTTGGATCACTGACAATAAGACTTGATGAGACTTGGAAGAGCAAAAGACACATATCCTTTAATTAACTTTTAACGTAAAAAATAAGTAACTATTCTGATAACAGAGCTATAAAAGCTCTTGTTTCTATGACAAGAATTCTCATGACCCTTAGTAATAAGTGAAAATTAGTTCATAGCATCCTCTGAGGTAGACAGACGTTGGGCACAATTCAGTTTCCTAAATACATGCAGCTAAAGTGACTCCTCATTTTGGGTGCTGTGGGGCAGTGCATCTCACCTCCAGCTTCAGAGAGTGCTGGTTTCTTGTAAGTCCTGTGTCCTACCTGCCAGCCCTTTGCAGATGTCTGGAATACTCAATGGTGCCTTCAGTCGTGTCCTATGCCTAAGCTTAGGCAACTGAGGCAAGCCTGTGTTGTCAAGCATCTTTTGTACCATGTACAGAAGACCCAGAGGAGATCAAAACTAAGTCTTCCACAGCTGAGGTCAAGCTGCCGTTACACAGACATGCAGTGTGATCTGAAATGCCCCTGGACATTCCACATCTGCTCTCGCTTTTGTCCCATGTCTTATCTGCCAGCCCCATGCATGTGGATGTCTTGGGTACTTTAGGCTGTCTCGATGGCACCTCTGTTTATGCGACCGGATCACACTCACTAAGGTGCAATCACTGTAACTAATTAAGACTACTAAATTGAGATCGGTGTTTAAAGGCATGCAGCTGTCTCGGCTCCCATTACAGTCAATGGATATCTAATCAATACAGCCAATGGCATGCAGAGAGTGATTCAGATCCCCCAAAAGGAGGCACCTAGTGACTGATCTGCTGAATTACCCTCTACGCTCTGCTGACTAGATTGATTACCTCTCTGCTGACTTAGACACTTGGTTTCCACGTAGACATTTACATGCAGACCCTTGTATTGTGTTGTCTGAACTTCAGACTGAACCCTGCCCACAGAGGCCATCAAGCACACTAAATATCTCATTGGTTAAATTCTAGAAAAGAAAGCCTTTCAAATCCTAGACCTGTTTAAGAAATCTGGAGTGAAGTGGCACATCGGGGCTCAATTCAGTCATATACGCAAAGGTGCCTAATGCCCTTTGAGATGCGCTAGGCTGTCCAAAGATACCCAAATGGAGCTGGCAGATGTGACATTGAACCTACAGGAGACCTATGTGTTTTGGGATGTCAACCTCAGGCCAGGCAGGGTAACCCCAGACATCTCAGATGGTACTAGACACCTATGCTCAGTGCAGCTGTACTGTGGCCACCTCAGGAAGTCTACATTAAAATCAGGTAACTATTGTAAGCGCCATATCTCAGTTTTGACTACATGACAATCCTTCCTACATGTAACTGTACTGCTCTGACCTTGGAAGGCTCTCTTGGAGGAATTTGCACAGTTTCCCACTATAATCATTTACACCTAAGAATATTTTTTGGGTTTGGGTTTTTTTTTTTATTTCTGCAATGCATCATGAGGATCAGATGATCTCAAACTACACTTCAAACATCCTGACTTCACCTAAGGCTGGATGCGCAGCAGCACCCCTCTTTTTCATGGACTAACAATTGTAGGTATTTGTTTTGCTTCCTTGCTTACTTTGATGATGTGAGCCTTCCTATTTCTTTGGTGTTCTCCATGTCATCCCATTCATATCTTATTTTCCTTTCTAAAACATTGCGCAATGTCCCCAGTGAACACCTTTCCAGCCTGTCCTCCATAATTTCCATTCAAACCGGAGGTCATCCTCCTGCCCAATCTAGTTGTTTGTTTCTTTCTGATATTTCTATTCCTAAGCTTTCCTGTCAGCCGGTTGAAATGCACAGATGACATTAGGTGCTTAGGTATAACACAATCCCCTCTCTGCAAATATGCTGTTAATGGAGCATAAAATGTACTTGATACAATGCGTACATTCCTTGGATCCTAGATAAGTCCTATGGCAGGCACGTCAGCATTATCACTGTGGCTAGCCAGCAGTTACAAGAAACCCAGTGAAATTCTGAGCATGATGTAGTGCTCCATGTCTCTCTCACTTTCTGGAAAATAAACAATTATGGCCAAAATCCAGCCATGAGATGTTATTGCAGAATTAGATATGTCTTGAAGTTATCATTGTTGACAGTGGCTGAGCTTTCCCATACCAAGGTCTAACTACTCTCAAACTTGTGAAACAAAGTAATATTTGTACAAATTCAGTACAGCTATACAGTAGGGCTGACTGATTATTTCTCACTATAATGAAACTGCAATAATCAAAGAATCCATCTGTATTCCTAGAAAATATTCAGCTTCTTTTAAAAAACAGTTTTTCCCTTTTGGCTCCCAGTTTACCAGCATCATTTTTCCAACTGCAGTTGACCTGGCCATCCCTTGAGCTGAACTTTTTCACCTTCTAACTGTCCTCATTTCAAGTCTCTGTGAGTCAACAGTCTCCAAAGATGGGCTTAGATTTTAAATTTTCATTCTGCTTTTTGTGGTTTTCTTTTTCCAATAGAATATTTCCGTCTTGAAGATCTTGGCTAGATGAAGTCTTTAGCACTTCAGATATGAGCTTGTGTTTAATACTGATGGCCCTCCTCAAGCCAATTGCAAATGACTAGAGAGCTTTGATCTCCTTAGGGAGAGAATTTTCAATAATTACTTACTTCAGCCCTATTACTTTTCAAAGTAAGTAAAAGAAAGACTTACCTTGGACTCCAGGACTGGCAAAGCAGACCCAGATGCTGAGCCCTGAGAAGTCAAGAACACCAGGTTGTTCAGCTGGAATATTTTCCTTTTACTTCATAGAATCATAGAATCAGAATAGTTTGGGTTGGAAGGGACCTTTAAAGGTCATCTGGTCCAACCCCCCTGCAATGAGCAGGGACATCTTCAACTAGATCAGGTTGCTCAGAGCCCCGTCCAACCTGACCTTGAATGTTTCCAGGGATGGGGCATCTACCACCTCTTTGGGCAACCTGTGCCAATGTTTCACCACCCTCACTGTAAAAAATTTCTTCCTTTTATCTAGTCTAACTACTACTTCCTTTTGTACTGCAGAGAATATACTCCTGGTCTGGCTCAAGCTTAATAAGTAGGGCTTTTTTTGTTAGAAATAGCATTTATCTCAGTGAGATTGCTGGTAGAGTGAGATACTATTCAGTTTTCATGTGGCGGCAGAATCCAACCACCAGGTGCAACACCTCTTACTTTAGAAAGGCTTGTGCCTTTCTCATGTCAGATGTTATTTATGGCTGTGGCCTCTTTGGCCTCAGTGATCATATGCATATGAACATACGTTTGCAATTTTAACAGTTGGAGAACTAGGACTTAGATGATGAAGACTGGAAATCACAGATAAAACTTTGCTCAGTAAAGCCACAGTCATCTGAGACGGGCAACCCTGGGACGAACGCAGCACTGATCTGACTGCAGTGGGAGTGAAAGACAGAGAGTGCCCCAGACCTGCCTCTGGGAATAGTGACACTTGTCCTGTAAAGCTGGAACATTCACTGATCTCCACCACCCTTTCCCATCTGTGAGTTGGCAGGAGTCCCTGCTTTGCTGTTGGCATGGGGGAAGTGAGAGTTTATAACTTGCTTTAGTACAAACACCTCACTCAGCTGCAACTGCTGCTGATGTAGTTGAGCTAACTTCTACCTGTGTATTGAAGGAGTGGTAGATCCCATAGCTCAGCTCTAGGGTCAGCAATGGGATGGCAGCAAATAGAGGTTTTTTTCCAGCTGTAGCATGACAGCAGAGGGAATGGGAGGTGTTGTTCAAGGGCTGGACCATGGAGTTGAGAGCTACATTAGAGTAAAATTAAGCAGAAACAATACATCAAACTGATTATTAAATTGTAATTAAATATGAACACTTTGATATTCTTTGATTTATGCTTGTCAGAATGTAAAGTTTGACAAATTATCTCTTCTGCCTATGCCACATGTGGAGCTGTGGCTATGGTAATTTATGACTATTAGGACCCAATGACAAGTACTTGAAGGCCCCAGTCCACAGCTTGGAGACTATGGAGGTAGGTGCCCAGAAATAACTGAGAAACAGGGGCTGAGAAGGATTGCATGGAGAAATACAAGCCAGCCCTTATAGTTGACTTTTCGTTGGTGTTGGTGGGAGGATTTTTGCTGTCCTGCCTGAGCACAGTGCATAATCAAGGAGTGGGAAGCACTGGGATGCAGAAAAACCCTCAGGTATCCAAAGTGTTAGATTAAATAATGTCAGCGCAATTTGCATTTTAAACATCTTTATGGGGACTCTGTGACTTGCGAATTGCTATATTGGATAACAAAATAAACTAAATCAAATGTCTTACATTTTGTGCAGCAGTCCAGTTTTTCAACTCACTGATTAAAGGGGGCTTCTTCCCTCCCCTCTTTCATTCCACAAAAACCAAAAACAAACAAACAAACAAAAACCAAGAAAACATGCAATCTAATTTTTAGTATCCTCAAATGAGTGTTTCTTCAAACATGAACTCCTTTGTCATAGCCGAGGAAAAAAATTATCTTACGAAAACATGCATTTCAGCCCTGTTTCTATTCATTTTTGAATGATTGCAAATGTCATTTTTAGCACCTTTTAATTGGAGTGTAATGGTGCATCACTAGATTTCATAACCTTGCAGTCTGGCTTTTATCACCTCTTATGATTTCTCTTAAACATCGAATTCAGCAGGAGTTATGGCTGTTTCTACTAAGACCGTATTAGACCCATGGATGGATGAGAATAATGTTAGATACACATTAAAAATTAGCAGGGCTCAATGTGCTCATGAGGTAGTTTTCTCCATTATACTATTCTCTGTCTCTGTGTATTTGTAAGTTGTACCTGTCTTGCAAAACCACAGTGTCCCACAGTGGAAGTGACACTGATTCACCACTTGGCTCTACTAACATCCAATGTGAAATCTATATTGGTTTAACAATCCAAAAAGATTGGATTCCACCTGATCTGATTCTTTTTTTTTTCTTTCAAAAGCTTCATTTCATCCACTAAAATTTACTGTAAAGTGCAGGACTGCCTATGTCGTAATCAGCATATTCACATCTTGGGACTGTATAGAAAACCACCACTTTTGTGAACCTCAGTGTACCTGCAGATTGATTAAATTTATTTTTCCAGAGCCAGTAAGTGCTTTGCAAGTTTAATACTTCCAGAAATCATCTGAATTTACTTCAGCCCTCACAGTTTAATATTGCAGGTAGTTTTTGCATAAAACTCCCAACAATTTGGAAGGGAGGTAATCAGTATACTCCACAGAGGCAGCAGCTCTAATGAGTAACAAGTCAATTAAAAAGGAAGTAAAGCTATTCAGAATCAGCTTGCAATGTCCACAAATGTTAACATGGAGAGGCAAATGGAAACAGAAAACAGTATTCGTAAGTTTTCTAGACAAATATTTTCCCTTACAGGTGGCTTAATACTTGGGAAAGCTCACAAATAGAATTGAGTAGGGAACAAAGTAAATCAACTTCCACAAGGAAGTTGAGTTGCTGCCCTTTTATTGTTGTTGTTGTTCTGGTTAGGAGAAAAAAAACCAAACTAAATTYTTCTGCATAAGATCTATGTAGAGAGTTTGTTTAGATTCTTTATGGTGTATGTATTATCTGTTTTTATGCTACATAAGATTTTAAAATATAATTTTAAAACATTTGAAGTAGATGGGGAAAGTAAAATAGTTTTACCCTATTTGACCCCTAAAATACCAAAACAGATAGTTTTAAGAGTATTGTGTTTAAGAGTATTGTATTTAAGAGCTTCCCTTTATACTGAATGGATACAACACTCACTTTCACTGAAACTTAATTTCTTAACCAAAAACGATCATGCAAAAATTTCCCAAGCCACTCAAACCTCAATATGTGTGAGGATTCAGAGCAGTAGATACATGAATATAAAAACAACTGCAGTCATTCCTGACCTCTACCTGTTTGTTTCTATCGGTCTTTTTCATCCACTCCCACAACACCTAGAATGAGGTATTTCAGCTCTGCGTTGCCCTGGATTTTTTCCTGGTTACAGATAGACAACAGATTCACTCACTGAGCTTGTGTCCCTTCCTCACTACATCTGCTGATAGCAGAGACTGGAGACTATCCAGAGCTSGGGAATGGGCTTCAGCTCTTGCTGGCAGCATGGAAAAAATTAACAAGGGCTGTATTAAGTGGCTATGACCTAACAAAACCCCTACATCTCAGCCTGAAAATACTCCCATTTGTACTGCCATCTTCCTGCCTCTGTTAATGCACTACTGGAAGATATCAGTATGTATTTAAGGAGCTTCCCTACCTTGGTGGACACACTGTGATTTTACTGTTTGCCAAAGTTCTGTGTACATTTCAATATCATTTTTTCAGAGTTGGTTGSGTGGTCTTATGGATCAGAGAGGGGCTGAAGACGACCATGAGAGTAACAGTGCTTCCCAATGGAAAGGCATTGGTGCAGATCAGATCCACTACCAGTCATTGCACTTTGAGTTTCCTATGGGCTTCCTTTAGACTGTCAGAAACGTCTGGGAGCACGAGGCTTTGAGGTTACAGTGGAAACTTGACCTGGTTCTTCACTAAACTGTGTTTCTTAATAAAATGTTCACATTCAACTCAGCCAGTCTTAATTTTGCCTAATCCACTTTGCCTATTTCTAATTATGCTGTCTGGAACTTCATAAAGCAAATTAACATCTGTGCCACTTCAAAGCCTCCCAGCTGTCCCCACCTTTGTTTGACCCTGTCATAGGCTTGCACTGTACAAAGCAGTATGTATAGGAGTGGAGAAGGGAGGCAGGAGGTGCATCGCGTGAGCATGTACTGACTCCAGCAGGATGCACAGACAAAATGCAGGCTGCCTGTGCATAGAAGGGTCAGTAGGAATTGTACCAAAGACATAAAAAAAGTAATTCACTGGCTGCACATTGACCTACAGCAGACATACGCTGAGGAGACCAAGAAAAAACGAGGACTGAAAATTAGCCATGATTAAACCATCCCATCTCATGCTTTATTGACTGCAAGTAGATATGCTAGATCTGATGTTAACAGTAACCCCGTGGCACAGAAAAAAAGAAATAGTAATCGCAAAAGGTACTTGTGCTTGAAGCCAGCCAGCTCATTTTCCACAGTGGTGGGCACTGGTTGAGAAAGGAAGACAGCAGTGTCATAAAATAGATATGTTGATTCACAGGTTACCTCATGCACTGACAAGATTTGCCCTGCTTCTGCTTCTTCAACAGATTCTTTCTGTAACCTTTAATATGTCATCTGAGTCTCATTCAAAGTCCTTTGAAGTCACTTTGAAAAGATGACTGAGAGCTGAGACTGGAATTCATAGCTATAGCTACATGGAGGATTTATTTTCTTTTTACCATGTGCATCAGGGGAAAATGAACATGCTTATCACTAACTTCAAGATGTGAATTAAGAAAAAAAAGAAAAGATGTTGAGAGGTGGAAAAGAAGGAAAAAAAGATCACTCTATCCTCGTGTCTGACTGCTCACCTACTGATGGTCCGCATCTGATCTCGGAATAAAAAATTAAGCCGGTGCTGTCCCATTTCAGCCACTGCTTTGCAAAAACCCAGTTACTCTTTTGAATAGAGTCTGCATGAAACCTTTTGGTAACCTGCGCCAAACAGCCCAAATCAATTATATTAGTGGAGTGCTGTGATGCAGAAATACTCTGTAAGTCTGATCGGTAGGTTGAACTGCAGTCACGGCAGCTTTGGAAGTGAGGAGAAATCTCCCATCYTTGCCTGCTTCATGATGTAGAAGAGAGTCTAGATACATGAACTGGAATGACTGACCTGTACTATTTTCAAGATTTGAAAGGAGGTTAGAGGTTTTCTTAGGACTGGAATATGACTGTGTTGTAAAGGAAGGTATGTTTGATTGAAAGATGTGTTCCAGGCTTGTCTGAAACAGAAAATATTTCTATTTTCAGGGAAAAAAAATGGTTGTTTTCACTGCAGCAAGATCTTGCTTTCATTCTAATAGGAACTTCCTTCTTCAGGATAATTTCTACTTATGTTCAGATATTTTATGTATTCAACAATGTTAAAATAATTGAGACAAGCATCTGGTTAAGCAGAGAGTCCTAAACGAGGTTCTTGCTCTATAGGCTTGCAGGCAGATGGGGAAATCTCCACTCAATCCCAAGGAGAGAGAGAGGGTTAAAGCATTTTTTACTTAGAGACCTGAAGTCAGCTTTTCAATATTCTTGTTCGGTTCAGCAAGTTGCATGTGCTATTAATTTTAATGATGCTATTAGACCAGCAGAGGCCGTCATCAGTTACCGTGCATCTCTAACAGAGTAAGAGACCCATGCACACCGGCTGCGTCACCCTGAACAAAAGCACATCTGCGCTAAAGCGCTCCTCCATGCTGCAGATCTCAACTAGCAGAGGAGATAGGAAGACAGGTGAAAGCATGTATGTTTTAAGGAGCTGGCTGAAAAACTAAGATTTCTCAACAGTAAGCAACATAGAAGATAAACAAGGATATTACTAAGCTTGTAGCCAATACCTGGCCATTTTGCCTTGAGATATATATATAAGTAATAAAATAGACTTCCCTAACCTAATTCTCTTACCCAAGTTTAAAGCGACAAGAAAATAAGATACTTTGGCTCTTCTTTGAAAGTCACCCTTTGCTGACTCTAAGGGTGTCTATACCGATTAGAGGATACAGATAACCCAAGCTGGCTTTAAGTAAACCACTGTAACAGAGCAGCCGAGGATACACCAGGCTTTCAGACGGTTACACTCCATGCAGTCTCCAAGCCAATTTCCAGTTAGTTCAGATATCTTTATACAGCACATGCTTTACAGGGGAAAACAGCCCAAGCATCCAAAATTGTTAAGCACAGTGAGAACATTTCTGAAGTTTTGGAGTCAAAGTGCTTTACTTTCTTACCTTAAACTTTATACATGACAGCTACCACCCAGAATTGCCATATTTAGCTGAATAATGTCGAAAATAGGGGGAATAGGAGTGCTATGGGACTGTGACACAGTTACAGAGAGAGACTAGAAAACTAGAATTTCTGAGAAGAACACAAAAATATGGGATGATTTCTCCCAAATGCATTTGCTAGGGAAAAGTATAATCAATCATAACTCTTAATCTGGCTTTGTTAATTTTCCCAGTTTTAATTAGGAACATACTAGAAGGCTAATGAGGAAAGGATCATACCTGTTAATGTTTGAACAGAAGAGACAGCTTGTCCTAAACATTTCTGAGTGACAGTGATCCAGGAAACTAGTAATTGTGTGTACTCTACATATACAGAGACATAACCGTAATAAGAAGAGGAAAGCAAATAAAATAAGAGCTTCTGTTGGCCATATTCATCCAAGGCAGGTCTATTTGTGGCATTCAATTATGTGTGTAAATCAATGCTACTGCTTTGCTAAAATTACAATACAGTATTTATTGCAAGTGCATTGGTTTTAACACTGCTATGTTCCAGCTTGCCAAGGTCATCAAAAGTAATTTCTGAAAAACAAGGAAAGAACCCCACTCCCTAAGAACAACTATGCCCCATGGAAAAGGACCTTGAAGGGCTAAAGTTCAATGCAGAAGGTGTGAGAACATTTCACAGTGCTAGACCTAATTATAAGTTGAAGTAACACGTCTCAGGAGGAGGAAGAATATGAAAGCAAAGTCTTTTGTGGGACAGTGGGGACAAGAGGTTTGGCTGGTCTCATATTTTTTCCCTGGGAGATCATCCTGCTGGCAGTCCTCGTGGCTTCAGGACAGTTTGTAACAGCTCAGTTTTGAAAGGGGGGAGCATAGCTTGCAGAAGGAAGAGTTTGTGGAAAACATAACAAAATCAGTCTGTAAGCACATGCTATAGGCAAATATTTTTTCTCCACAGGAGGCCAATTTAGCTCCAGAAACATGGATTTTATGTGTTATTTATCTCCTAGAACACAGGACCTAAAACTTGATGGGAGACACATGACTTGGGCTTGTATGAAGGTACTCTAAGATGATAGCAGTCACAGATGGTGTGAGAGGGTATTGCAAGGGAAAAACAGCTTAGGTAGTTTAAGCTAAATCAGAATCAAAGCAGTTTGTTTATTTTTTATCAACACATAATTAACTGACAAATGGTGAACTGTACATTCAGGGTCAGAATCAGTAGTATGACAGATGATCGCAATATCAGACACTTACAAATGTTAACAAACAAACACCTACAGATTTCTAAACATGCTGTCCCTTGCTGGCTGGGTGCGGGGTCCCTGTGGCATCCCAGGGGAGGATGCTCAGCCCAGCCTGGGCAGGGTGGTGATGCCACAGGTTGACTTCTGGCAGCCCCAAACCAAGCTCTGGCTGCTACTCTTCTCACTCCAAGATCTCTCATCCCCATCCCAAATTTTCATGCTGCTTCTTTACTTCTTTTTAGGATGATTCTTCCTTCATTTCAGAAATCCCTTTGTAAGTCACCAGTTACTGTTTAACATGGCTRATGTTCATCTTCTTACTTAACATGATGAATTTGGGGCACATGCTTTCCAGACAGTTTTGTGCATTTTATCCACATTCTCTGTGTGCTCTCACACTCGTATGCTAACAGGGGCTGTTGTCTCGGCCATTTGCCAAGTGGGATGTGCAAGCTCTCCCACAAAGGGTGTGAGCTACATCACCTTAAACTGCATCTCTGGCTTTGAATTGTAATATTAAAATTGTGATTGTTACAGTTGAAAGAAGTTGAAAGAGGACACTTGTTCTCATAGGTTCCTACTTGAGTTCCCAGTGGTTTTTCCCCTTGAGGTTTACTCCTTGCATGTAAGTCTTTTTTCATGTCTCTGTGTTTATACTGATAAAATTGTCTTTAAATGTAGCTGTTTCTTCTATTCATTGCCTGTAGGCTGAAGTCATAAATCTCTAACAGCTATAACTAAAGCATCTGGCAGCCATTTTACATTTGGTTCACAGGAAGAAGTTGCAGAGGAGACTTACCTGTTAAGCTTGCTCCTTGAAAACGTGGAGTTGTTCTCTTTGTTTTATATAGAAAAGGAGCATATAAGTGATCTTAAGAGCCTCAAGAATATATTACAGGGCAAACCATATATTCCTTGCCCATGCAAATCACATTAGTGAGAGCTGTGGATTAATTGGCCCAATCTCTGTATCATTTTATCACATTTTCTTTGCTCCTTCCCTGCTGTATAACCTCATTAAACAGTTCTCTTCACCATATGCAGAGAGGGGTAGCAGCCTACCCTCTAATTTTGGTATGCATGTACATGGTGGATCTGAATAGCCACTATTACAGAAATAAATACAGGTGGGGATCTCTCTGTTAACATTCTGTGTACACAAAGACAAATGAAAAGACAATGTCATTAGGATCCCAAAGAGAGTCAGTATTGACTGAAGGGTGGCAGCTACATTAGAATCAGGGGTTGTAGAAAGTTTTCACTTGCTTTTCTCAGACTTCTTTATTGTGATCGGATTTCTTCTGCAGTACTGAGATGTATCTTTTGGCAGGCCAAGCAAGGAGTTGTAGTACCATGGGAACTATTTATGAGTGTTGGATCCTCAAGTATGTTACTGATGCGCTAACACAATTTCATTGATCCCAGTGGAATGTATTATGGTTCATATAGCTGAAGCACGGTGCAGCTGGCTGTAAAATACAGAGACCTGCTATATCCTCCACTTGTTTAGATAAGTTTATTAGTTCCTGGGCTCAGCCGACTTTACCTGCTGCTCACTTATTATTTCTGCAAGCATTAACAAATTGAAAATGTGACGGGAGGCCCTGGGCTCACTTGGAGCTGAGGCAACTTATGATCTTATGCTTCAGTGCTGTTAAGATGCCACATGCTGTTGTGCTTCCTGTACTAGGTTAAAAATCATCTTGCAGATGTCTTTTTRCTTCTGTGAGGCATATTACAAGGCCTATCAGAGGTAGGGAGCCTTGCTTTTCAATTCTTCTCATCCTGCTTCTGGATAAAGGCTGTATTGGCTACTGAGCTTGCAAGAGATAAGCAAATCCTTGGGCCTGAGGGACAGTTGCCTATCATGAGGTCTGCTTTTTAATTAAGAGGGCTGAGAAGCAGTGACCTTGCTGTACTTTCTGTATACAAGTGCAGGAGTAGGATTAGTGGTGCATCCTTTTGGGTTATTAYTCAGTTTCAGGGAATCTTGCTTTCAAATGAGCATCATCCAACTTCAGCAGGTTTCAATTTTGTACACACAATAGCTCAGGACACATTACTTACCCTTTCCCTAAAGGAAGCAGAGTCTTCTTCACAACTAGGTGAATGAACATGTCTGTGAGATGGACACCTTCAGCTGTGGTCCTGCATTCAGAAGGAAGCTAGTCAAAATATACTACAAAGGGTTTGAGATGTGCTTGTAAAAACACTGGGCCAGCCTCTAAGGCAAGCTAGATCAATAATTTTCACCAGCTGAGGATCCAGACTTCTCATGAAAAGTAAAGAAGTAACACAGATACATCTGATTTAACAGGAAACGTCTTCTTTGAATCCAATTATTTGTGGTGACTGCAAATGAAGACAGAGCTATGCTGTGCAGTAGTAGTTCTACTACATTCCCCCTCCTCAGCCCAGGCAATTATTGTCTTCAACAGCAGGAGGAAAAGCAAAGAGCATCTCCTCTCATTTATTTGATGGTGCTGAAAAGCAGTTTGGAAAACTCCACAGCACTTTGCTCCTGTGCTCACGTCACATAAATGAGGCAATCGTTACAACTGTCTTTTTTTTTCTCCCAAGGACATTGAATACTGCTCTCAGAGTGAAAGCACTTGTACCTGATCAAGGCAAGCAAAAGCAGCAGTCAGCGCAGCAAAGCGTGCGTGGCACAGGCAGGTCCTGCCCGTGGCTGTACCTTGGAATGCACTATTTCGTGCGAGTTTTCTTTATGTAGAGAAAAAGGCCAACAACACCATGACCCCCAGAAACATGAGTAAAGCATTCAGAGCTCTCTGCGCACCACATAGACTACATAAAGGAATGCCAAAATTGATTTGTGATGAATTGACCCCTCAGAGGGAGCTCTCTCTCTCTCTCTCTCTTGAAATATGGTCAAAACAACCAGTTCAAGCTAATTTTTGAAGAGCTAATGGTAGGTGTGCTAAGTCCCAGATGAGATCCCACAGCCCATTCCCGGGACTGACAGGGATTTTCAAAGTGAGTGGCACCTCTGCAGTCAAGCGTGGAGAGGGATGCAGTTCCTCTGCCCGCACCCTGATCCCATGATTCCCAGACTTGATTTGGAAACCATGCAGCTCAGACCAAGGCTAGCGAGGAGGGTCATGTACCTAGCCAGCTTCCCAGATCAAGGCAGCTTGTGTCACATTGGCTGGGAATACATCGTATGTGATTGTGTAGTGAGACCTTAACTGCCCTTTGAAAACATCAGTCATTTTTTCATGACGGCTGATACCAGTAATTCCTTCTTCATTGTCTAAGCCCTATCTGACTTCTGCTTCTAGCTGAATCTCATCACCCTGAGTAAGTGCTCTAGGGAAAAGCAGTAGTTGTAAAATATCTTGAGTAAAGCTTTTGACATCTGATTGCAAAGCATTTTCTGTGATTGAGAAAAATACAGGCTGGATGAATGGGCTTAAATGGGCTGAATATTAGTTGGATTACCAGGCTCAAAGGGCAGTAATGAATAGTTCAGCATCCAGCTGGCAACCAGTAACAAGTGGAGTACAATAGGGGTTGATTCTGGGACGATATTATTCCACATCTTTATCAATGGCCTGGATGATCAGACAGAATGCATCTTCAGCAAATTTGCAGTTGAAGATGGGGCGGATGGAAATATGCCAAATGACAGTAAAACTTCAAGTCACAAGGAACTTGATAAACTTGAGTCTGGGGCCAACAGAAATCTCACGATGTTCAGAAATGAAACAACACAAAATTCTGCACATGGGACTTTCAAACTGCATACTTGGCTGCAATAGAAGGAGCATGGCCAGCGTGTTAGAAGTTGTAACCTTCTCCTGCTTGCTTATAGGGAAGTCACACCTGCAATGTTGTGTTCTGTTTTGGGTCCCCTAGTTCAAGAGGTGTATTGAAAAACACAGAGTGCTAACAAAATTGTCAGGGACTTAGAGCATACAATCTTCAAGAAGAGGATGGGGGAGCTGAGTTTGTTTAATCTGGAAAAAAGAATCCAAAGAAGAATCTAATTGCAGACTACCTGAAGGAGGATTTTAAAGGTGATGGAGCCAAATTCAGCTTAGTAATAATGTTAGGTGGTAAAACATTCAGCAATACCAATAAAGTGCAGCTTGGGAGGTTGAGGTTGGATATTAGGAAAACCATTTTCACTAGAGAGGCTTGTCAAGAGAGGCTGTTGAATCTCCAGTCTCAGAGGTTTTCAAAATTCAGCTAAACAATGCTACAGTTTACATGATTTGCTGCCAGCAACAGCTCTACTTAAGGTTGGATGTTGGATTAAGTCCCTCCAGAGGTCTCTTACAGCCAACATTTCTATGATTTGTTCTCCATAAGTGCATTGACCACATAGATATGACAAACACTAACTGAGAACAGCTCATTTTCCTGCCTCTCCAGTGGCTGTGTTAGGCAATGTTGGCAGAGTTTTATTTTACAGTCAACATGCCATAAAAGTCTTGTCCTTCACACAATAGAATCATAGGAAAAATTACTGGATTGGAAGGGATATCTGGAAGTCTAGTCCAACCTCCTTCTCAAAGAATTATCTTCAGAGTAAGATCAGGTTGCTCAAGGTTATTCAGCTTTTTGAAAATCTCCAATCTCATCAGGCTGTTCCAGTGCTTAACAACTCTCATTATGAAGAACTTTTTTTTTTCTCATGTGTAATTGAAATATCTCTTGTTGTAACTTGTTCCCACTGTCCCTTTTCACTGACTGTGTCTGGGAAGAGCCTGTTTCTCCTGTCAGCCACTCATTAGGACATGGAAGACTGCAAGTGAATCCCCCCTTAACCTTCTGTTTCCTGGTTGAATAAACCCAACTCCTTCAGCCTCTCCCTGTAAGTTGAGTGCTCCAGATCCAGTTCAACGTCATCACTACAACAGCACACTACTGATTTTTATTCAATTTGTTGCCCCCTAGGACCTGCAGGTCCTTTCTTGCAAAGCTTCTTTCTAGCCAGTCAGTCTTTGAGTAGCAACCCTGTCCTCCAGGTTATCATTTATTCCCCCAATTTGTTGTAATTTGCTGTAATCCACAAAACTGCTAAATCCAGCCAGTTTATCTGCAACTTTTCTGTTCAATCATTCAGCCCATCCCCCCTCAGTCTGGCTACAAGGACACCATGGGAGACTGTGTGAAAGGACTTTCTAAAGTCAAGGTAAAAAACATCTGCTTCTCTTCCCTCATCCTCAGAGCACACCTTCTCCTCACAGAAAGCAATCAGGTTGGTATAGCAAGATTTAACCCTGGTAAATCCAATCTAGCTGCTTCCAGTCACCTTCATGTCCTTCATGTGCATGGAAGTGGCTTCCTTGGAGACTTCCTCCAGCAGTTTCCCAGGCAAGAGGCAAGACTGACCAGTCAGTTCCCCCTTGATTTTTTGCAGATGGGAGAAACAACTACCCTTTTTTTTCCAGTCTGCAGGGAACCCCCAATCACCACAGACTTTCAAAGATGATAGAAAGTGGTCTCAGAATAAAGCTGGCCAAGTCCCACAGCACCATGCAAAACATGTACCAGAGAATTAAATCTATAATTACATTTTCTAAGGAAGCTCAGAAATATCTTTCCCCTTAGCTAGAGCTTGTATAGAATTAAATCAGCAGATTCAGAACAGGGAAGCTCTCCCCCTCCCCTTCTGTATCACAATTCTTAATGTATTATTTTCTAGCTGTTACTAAGAAATAAGGGAGGATATAAAGGCTAAAAATAAAAGCAAAAGGGATTAATTAAAAAAAAAAAAATCAGAAATACATTGGAAAATGCAAAGTAGGGAAAGCTTTGGAGAGAGCAAGGAAAAAGTTCTCCTGGAAAGGTTTCAGAAGCAAAACTGAAAGTAAGCAGCAAAATAAACTGACCCATGAAAAATCAAAGCTCTTCTGTTGGTCTCCAGCAGGCAGCATGTCTCTCTTCATTAGAGGAGTAAGAGAGGAGCAGATGAGCTGCCCTTGCTGTTCCTTTTGCATGGCTGCCAATGGTGCAACACACAGGTGTTGCCAACTCTCTGTGCTGTGCAGAACTCAGATTAGAACCAGCTATTGCTTCTTTGATTTTTTCCTGGTCTTTTTTTCCATCTTCTAACCATTCCTATTTTATTTTTTCCCCTTTTTCTGTGACGTTTATTGATTTTTTTTTCCTTGAATTATTTTTTCATTATGCTTCTCTTCACTATATTTATTTTTTATGGCTCTCCTGGCATGCTCTTTGGTTATTCTGTGGTACCCAGCATAGTTCCCTGACATAGCTTTCCACCTCCTGACTCTTGTCTCCTATTTTACAGTCTCCAGACATACGGACTCCTATATTCATGTGGCACAAATGCAGATAAACCTTATTCCATGCCTGGAGCTCCAGAACATTAATGTAACACAAAAAACAACAATACACCATAATGGTTAGGAAAATGTATTTGTATTACCAGGGAAAGTTATTGAAACAGTTTCCCAAAGCAACTTGCAAATTCATCACTGTTGGATGACTTTACAGTTAAACTAACCTATCTCCAGGTCTGGATAGTCAGAACTAGTGAAATATCTCAGATTATTTCTGCATACAGTCTCTTTCCTGGCTGTTCACAGAGCAGAAAACTCTGTCGCGTCCTTGTTATCCTGTGTCTCGATTCCTGCCCACCTTCCGAACAACTCCACTTTTGTTTCCYTCTTATTCACTCTGAACCGTACTGTGAGACCAGTGTTTGTCAGACCCATTGGCAGCAGGTTTATCTCTCCCCGTTCCTATCTCCAGAGCTACGTCCCCTCCAAGTTCAAGTCTGAAGTTCATTTCTCGCTCCCCGGTATGCGCTCGCAGCCGTTAGTTGCAGCCATTTCTCACTCCCTGGCTTGGAGGAGTGGAGTTGCTGCCCTGTTCCCTGAACACTGCTAGGATTTATGTGAATGATCTTTCTTAATGCTTGGTGTCCCATTTTAATGCCAGCCTCGGAGATGGAGACCCACACTTTGAGAAATGTTCCTGTCACTGTGTCAATATCCTCCTTTTTGAGATTCTCTTTCGGTTCCTGCTCTCTAACACATCAAACATCAGGCATGGATGGTTTATCCCAGCCCTGCCAGGGCTCTTTCATTCCATGTAGCACAAGTACGTCAGGGCTGTTCTTGACATCAGCAGCATGTTAAGTTTTCAGACACCTTCAGCTTGGCCTGTCGTGCTGAGTGTCCCCATAAACACCTGGGAGCCATCTTCCTTGCTTGCTTTGATACCTTCTGAGATCTCTTCTGTCCTGACACCTGCAAAAAATAAGGCAACTGTTAAGCTCTGCCAGCACAACAGCCTCATTTGGATGATCAAAATGCTATTGTTTTGGGAGGAAATTTATTGTTTCTTCTCTCATACTGGATTATAGATACTTGCGGGGCAGGGAACGAAGCTGTGCCGTCTTTTAGGCAGCACCTGGTACATAACAGAATTGGGGCATCTAAGCCAAAATGGTGTTAATGTTCTCTGCATGTCATGTTACCTGACCCAGCCAGGAGATTCAGTCAACACTTGAGCTTGTGGGGAAAAATTTCTCCTGGAGCCTCAGGTCCCGGTACAGGACAGATCCACACCGCTTGGCTGGGCRGACAGGCGCCTGCCTTCCACAAAGCTGCACATCCATCACAGCTCTGCTGCTCGCCTTGCCTGCTCCAGAGCCATGAAAAACGCCAGGCTGCAGCAAGCCTCAGCTGTTCCTTCACCAGAGCATCAGTCTCAATCCCTGTTCCTCCCAGTTCTCTGGTGGCAGTTAAAAAACCTGTCTGCACCCCTTCCTCCAACCTTCTCCCATGGTAGGAGCAGCCCACAGGACATTCAGGGATAAATAAAACTCGGTTTTGCCTAACACTGTGGAGAAGTCCTGAGGTAGCCTTCTCCCCGTGCCCAAATCCCTGAGGAGTTGGATCATTAAATGTGCTCCGAGCTTGTCCAGCACTCAAAGACTGTGGCAGGAGGAAACTCTCATCCATAGTTCTCACAGGAGCCAGTTCCAGGTAACAGGGATATAGGAACCTCTTGCATTAGCAATGCTAATACCAGGTGCTAACACAGGGAAAGAACTGGAATTGGCAAACCTTCCTAGTAAAGGGTTTTCCTGTGACAGCCAGTGAGTTAAATACCAGCTTTCCAAAAAAAGAAATGACATAGCTGAATCCTGATGACAGTTTGACTCCAGGAGGAAACATTTGTTTTATGAACTGAAATWCTTTCTTTGCTGCAAGAGAGATCCAGCTGTTCTCCAGCCTCTTCTGATTCCTCAGGGAATCACATGGGGTTTTTTTCCATTTTCTAGTGATGCTGATTTCAGGTGATGCCGATTTCAATACAACTTTTTTTTTTTTTTTCTTTCACATCCACAGAAATATGTCTGCTAAGTTCTGCCATCCCCTTGATGTGCAGTTTCTTGGCATCACTGTACAGCAGCATGGTTTAATGAGAGGGAAGTGCTGAAGTTACCCGCTGGCACCTGCTTTCATTCCCTCTCCAACTTCTCTTTAGATTGAATGAACTTCTGTTATGCCGGATATTAAATTGCACTGAATCATACACTTGGCCAATTCTATTATCCTCTCTCTTGCATTTTTCAAAAATACAACCACAGTTGGCCACTCTAAAAAGGTCTTATATTGTTTGCATAGCATATAGATTATACACTGCTCACAGTGAATTTAGTACACAAATATCCAAGCATGTTGTCAGAAACCAGTGACTGAGAACTGGAATATATACAACAAAACAGCCAGGAGTGCCAATGTCATTAAAGGAAACCCCAGTGCCAGAACAGGCACACAGCCAGGGGTGACAGTGCAGCTGAGGAAATGTCCCCAGACCCATGAAAGTGTGGTGGAGTCATAAATAGCAGCCTTATGACATTTCTTCACCCACACTAACAGCCTTCCTCCCCCATGGATAAGTTGTATGTCAGGTTTAAGGATGGTTATGCTGGGACATGCAACAGACACAGGGAACTGTGGCTTTTAAGTTTTGAAGCTGTTAAGTTCCTTGGCTATTTCAACCCAGGAGCAGGTTCTGCCCACCCATAGCACCTCTCACCTGTGACCTCCTGGGAGCGAGCATCGTGCCCCCTTCTAATACATGTAAAAGGCACTAGGACAATACAAAGGACTCAGAGGAGCCCGAGGCCAATAGACCAATACTTAGCAGCAGGAAGCAGCAGAGTGGAAGAATCGGCTGCTCTAACCCGCAGTACAAAGGATGCATTGCTACCTCCTCCGGCAGCTGCCAAAAGCAGCAGTAGTGGCTACCGCAGGCAGCAATGGAAGGCTCTCCTCCCCACCTAAACTATCTCAGACCCCACTAAACCTTTACAGCACCCAAAACCCACCCTGAGGTTGCTGGGATCTCACTGATGCCCCTCAGCTCTGTACTCTTGTCCTTTCCCCAAACTTGCAGTAAGCCCTCCCTCTCTTGCTGAACCAAGTCTGCTGTCACGGCAAAAGTGAGTTTTGTCATTCTTTGAATATCATCCTAAGGTAGTTGACCTCATTCCTGCCTGCAGTGCTGAAAAGCCTTGAAATGGCTCCTCCCCAAAATGAAGCTAAGAGTGTATTTTCCTCTGCTGAGGAACAGAGAGAAGGATCTACTGAATGCCTCCTGCAAATTGTGTGGGCTCCCCAGAGCGTGACTGCTTGCAGAGAATCCCTTAGCCATAGTCTCCTGCAGGAACTGTGATCTGCACAGCAAAGAATCTCTTTGCCTGCATGTACACCCCCAAATTCAGGCAGTACAGACTGGGCTTCCCCAAAATCAGACCCCCCATATTAAAGCATTTTGTAGGCTGTCACAAGTCAATACCAGAGCAGAGTCGAATACTTTTGTTTCTTCAGCTAATGCTCTATCCACTAGACAGCACTGTATCTTATATAACAACTGTTTAACTAGATAAAATCCACCCCAAATGTTAAGTTGAAGTGAACAGAAAGATTTTCTTCATAACAGTTGACACATTGTTTCAACCTTTGGAAAATGCATCTGAAGTACATTTTAAAAATATTTTAAAGTCATTCTGAAAATGCCAAAACTAGCCTTTCAACATTTGCTCCGTGCTTTTCTCTGTTTTTTATGAAATTTCACCAGATTTTGTGACAAATCCACAAATTCAGTATTTTTTACAAGTCTTGCTTACCTTAGAGTTCTTCCATCTGCTCTAAAAACTCATCAAGACAAAATTGGTTGTCTGCTGATTTCAATGGGGACTCTGTTATTAATCTCACTGGAGCAATCTTTTGAGGCCAAACATTTATAATGCATACACATTCAGCTAATATTTAAAGAATAACTTGGTGGTTTTAAAAAATACTGAACTAAAGCAACCACATTCCTGCTATGTGATGGACTAGTCTTGCAAGAAGGACTGCTTCCAAGTGACACCATGCATGAGAGCTCACAGATTATCAGCTGACGTAAGTAATCAGGTTGGAAAATTGCTGCTACTGTAATTGAGTCATTCAATTGCAACTATTGTTGGAGCTATCTCCCTGCCCTGGCCCAGGAGGCAGAGACAGATGAGCAGTCAGATCCTTGTACTTTAAACACTCCTAGCATGGAAAACTGCAGTGCCACTGTTTTGTTTTCCAGAAATTAAAGCTGCTCCTCAGGGGGAAGGTGTCATTTAAAGACGCAGGGAAATTTATCTATGAATCCAGAGGAGACTGTCAAAGTGAGTATGTCTGAATCAGCCAGTATTGGGACTGATGCTTCATTGGCTTGCAGCTTTCCTTGCCTATTTATAATTTCTAAAAGTTAGGTACAAAAGAGTTTAGCAGTAGAAACTTGTTGGGAATTTTTATTTGGTGGCACCCTACTCGGGCATTTGCTTACCTCTCCGTGTGTAAGGATCAAAGCAAATGAGAATCACAAACATACAGAATCTGATTGTCTGCATTGAAAATTCAAAGTAGCATCCATCATCCAAGTCAGTCAATTGATCATCACATTGCAYATATCAAAGCATTACAGGGGTAAAGACTAGCTAAAACTCTTTTACAGTTCTGCCTTGCAAAGCAGGTTGATGGTCTAAGTATATCAGGACAACAAGCTTGTCTCCCCAGGCTCTGCAACACAAGTGTAACCTCAGSCTTTCAAAGTACATGAAGCCCTATGCATGCAGTTAATTATAAATAGTGTTGAAATGGAAGCTTAAAAATGGAAGGTCATGTTCCCTCCATCTGAACATTAAATCCCTTCAAGATCAGGCTGCCCTAGATAGAAGTAGCTGCATTCAGCTGTATGGTATCTGTATTACAAAATGTTCTTTGAAATGATCAGGTGGTAAAAGGAGCTTGACTTGTACTTTACCGAAGAGCCAAAGCAAAGAGGAAAGGTTAGATACACTGCCTTTTCTAACGGCTCAGCTAACAGCACAAGCATATTTGTTATAGCTACTTGACCTCAGGAATGTCTAACTGTGAGCTCTCTTTATCCCACTGAAGATGGGCTTCAGGGAAAGGGCAAAGCCCACAAAGCATGGGGTATAAGGCCTGTAGCCATTCAAATACATACGTTGGACTTGCCAGTATGCCGGGAACCATGATCTGCTTGGTAGGATTTATCACAGTCACCSTTCTTTAAACTAGTATTCAGTCACAAGTGTAAAAAATTGAGACRCAGAAGCCTTTCCTAGTTTCTGCCATTGCAAATTGACGCTGTCCAGAATTACCTTGTTCTTCCCTGAAAGACAACAACCAGCAGAAAGCTATGCCAAGCCTGACTCCAGACCTGTCCTTGGAGAAGTGCTGTCTCTGCTCCCCTCCAGACCTCACTTTGTCTCACTGCTTTTCCTTCTGCCCATGTTAACCCTGTCAATGTTAGCTGTTTCTCAGAGTGTTAATCTGCCAAAGACAAATCCTGTGAACCAAAACCCCCCCAAATGTTTGTGCAAATGACTTAGCTTCTTGTCTGACCATGCCACAGCAACCAGTTCCTGGAGGACTGTTGCCTCTCACTAGAAGCACTTCGCACCAGCATTGCCTGGACAGTCTTTGGGTTGTTGAGGGGATCTGGAGTCTATGTGGAGTCCAGGGTCCACTTAGGCCACCAGTGTGAAACAACACCAGCCACAGAGACCAATGGTGCTGCCTGTCGTCAGCTGTGCAGCACAGTCAAGCTGTATGTTTGAGCATCTTTGTGAGAAGGGG
Organism: Phoebastria nigripes; assembly: GCA_035582835.1. Taxonomy (NCBI): domain Eukaryota; kingdom Metazoa; phylum Chordata; class Aves; order Procellariiformes; family Diomedeidae; genus Phoebastria; species Phoebastria nigripes. Next base: position 1,448,963 of record JAYKAV010001145.1, on the reverse strand, counting down.
AGATTGAACCCAGTTCAACCCAGTTCAACCCTGTACAACCCAGTCTCTATCACTCCAGAGGAGTGCCCTCAAATACCCCTTGGGTGAGCTGAATGAAGAAAGAAGCTGCTACTCTTGCTCCTTGTGGAGAAGGGAGATGGATCTTGATATGGCCACCTGAAATGGCAACCAAATACTTTTCCTGGGGTTCAATAATACATTTTTGTTCAAATTTTGGGGAGGGAAGAATTTTTCTGGTTTCAGTGAAAGCCAAAAATGGGTCATTTCTCTTCAGCTTGCTCTTTGTATTATGTTTTTAAGGGTGGTGAGGTGTACTTTAGCCCTTAGATTGATTTGGGTGTGCTGTATATATATAAGAATACTTAGGAATTCTTGGAGAATTCTGCAAAACCAGTCAGTCTTGTCTCTCTCCTTCTACCTCTAAAAACACAGGAGTAGCACTTTCCAGCATAAGCCTGTGCTTTAGGAAGCATGCAAGTTCTTTTCAGATAACAATCAAGTGAAATCAGTGAAAAGCTCCATTGCACCTTCTGCRAAGAATAACATCACCGCTGTTTGGCATAGAGCAAGACCACGGCCTGAAGGAGTATGTGAATAATCCCAAGGCTATTACAAAATGGCAATGACATGAAGCCCATTCCTGACACAATTCAGCCCAAAAGCAGCTCCAGAGCAATGATGAAAATTCTGTGATTCAAATTATGCACGTGCATGGATTTTGGTAGGGTCAGATACCTTGGCAAGGATATAACGAGAAAATAGTAGTGCTGATATCCTATTTTTGCAACTTCTGCTCATATTTAATAGAAATCTGTGCAACTCCTGTCTTATAGCCTGATCAGAGAGGCAACAAAAGCTGTAAAAGGTTTTACTGACTGATCTCCCAAGGGCACAGATGAGCATCAGTTCTACTCAGGCAAGCACATATTGCAGAATCAGAGCTCTAGTTTTCGTACCTCATTGACTGTTTAGCTTTACTCTCTCCAGTTACTGCTCTTGACCAAATTTGTAGTATACATTTGTCATTAAAATTCCAGCACCATATTCATCTAATAAGAATTCAAACAATAAAGAAGGTGGTATGAAATTAATCTAGCACTCTGGCAAAAATCAGAGCAATGGGAATTGATGAAGTACAAGCTTAATCCATTCTTCTTCGAGTCTCACTGACATTTCAAGGTCCACCTGGGATTGTTATATGGGCTGACTTTTAGGTTGGATGAAGTTTATGAGAAGAGATTAATAAGTATCTATTGATTGTATCTAAGCAAAGACAACTACAGTACACTCGTCCAATTCTTTTCGGTGACACATAGATTTTACGACAATATGTGTTAACTGATATAACCAATTTTCTTAAATCAAGCTAAGAATAAGTCCTTAGCTAAAAGTATGTGTTCCCTGGATTCTGCTGTGAGAGGCCTGATTTTTGAAAATGCCTTGTATAAAATTTGCGAGAGAGAAGGGACCATTAAAAGCAAACCCATGCACAAAGGAATCAATATAACAGAAGAAAATCCAGTTCAAATTTTTTGTCAGCTCCTAAATTGCCTGTCTTCATTCCTTTTTCTATCCTGTTTCCCATCAGATACTGTGAGCATGCACTCAATGGCAACATGAGACACGAGGCAATTCCAGGGTGCTCTAGGTGACTTCTGCTCAGTTCTTCATCATCATCTGGTCTGAAGATGCTTGTGTCGTCAAAGGCATATAAGAATGTACAGGTGCCTACAATTTACTGTGACTAAATAGTGGTGACTGAAAATGACAGTGGTAATGATATCCTGGCAATCAGCGCTGAGAATGAGTCACATGCTGTTTTTAAATGGAACAAAGAAGACCAATTGTATTTCAGTTCTGCAGGTGTCGGAAATTACACTGGGGTAAATCAGTGTAGAAGACTCATTTATTTTTTGTGGTTTGTTGATACCACTGGAAAGTAGAAGCTCAAGCAAAAATTTTGGTTGATCTGAAACAAAACCCTTCGGACAGCTTTTGTTGAATTGAAAAGTAAAATCCAGAAACAAAAATATTTTGGATTCTACAATTATTTCAATTTCAGATACTTCTCCCATGCTAAATCCAAAGAAATCTGAAAATTAAGATAATTTCAAATCAAAACTTTTTGGCAATTGTTATGAAAAAAAGTGAATATTTTCTAATTATATTATTATTGTTGTTTTAGGAACTGGAAATTTCAAAAACTTTATGCAATATCATGAAATCTGCATTTTTGAAAAAAAAAAAATTAAAAAAGGTGAATCTGAAACCTTTTGTACAGCTTCACACCTGGGACCTATGTGATATATTAAGATTCCCTGTGACTCAAATTACAAATACACCTGTTGTGGTCATTTGAATTTAATAGTAAGACTATGCCTCAAATATAATGTTTTTTATAAAATAGCACTTCAGCTCAAGGGAAGCTGGTCTTCATTGTATGTGTGTTTATGCAGGCAGAAGTTATTAACTTCTGTTTTCCATAAAGTCAAAGTAGCCAAAATGTAGAGTGCAGCATATAGAAAACAGCTTTGTACAGGTAACGCTCTGAAGAGTCCGTGTCACAGAATCCATTCTGTGCCCTAATCCAGAAAGGACAAGACAAAACCAGCCTCAGCTCCAAAAAGGAATAGCTTGTGCTGTTTAGTTCTCAGATCCCYGATTCAGCCACTATTATATCAGCAAAAAGAACAGCTCTCATCCACGTATCCTAAGTGCATGTTAGGAATTGCAGTTGAAACTGTTTCAGGGATACGTTTGTAATGCAGAAATGTCTGTCTAACCTACCCGTTATCTCTGGGATTGTAGAGGTATTACCTTTCATAAGAATATTCTACTAAAAATGGTTGCTCAGTCTTGTAGGGCTCTGAAGAGCAAATTCTTCCCCCATCCACAGCTGAAAAGGTGCTACTGTATCATTAATAATCCAAATATCTTGAATAGAATTTTACCAAAAATGAAATGTGTTATCAGCAATTGTAATTCACGCTTAAAAGGGACTCTCACTCAGATATCTCAGTATTTTACAAGCAAGCCTCATTGATGATCTCTGCATGGCATTGTATCCATTTTATGGAGTGCACTGATGCAGGGCAAAACTGAATGGTTGGTACCAGCTGTGCAAGAACTCATTTGCTGTCTTGAGAGATAAACTGTTGTAGACCTCACATGTGGTACCACTGATGTGTCTATGAGACCTCATAGAGAAATCATGCTGTACACCCAGGACTTGGGCAGTGCATAATTGCATCAGTAGGATCCTGTTGCAGTAGTAACTAAAGAGATCCTCTGGGAAGAAGAGGAGAATGGGCTGGAAATCTCTATAACAACTGTCATGCTGCTAAATTCTGCCCTTGGGCAAGCACAGTACCTGCTGAAGGCAGGAGGACTTTTTTAAGGGACTGGCACTTCATATTGCTGTAAAAATCAAATCCAGGTTGGCTCACTGAGTTCTGAAGGAGAATATCTTTAGAAAATTTCCTATAAATGCTTAATCATTTCATCCTGGATAGCATTTAATTAGCAATCTAATTAACTTTTTTGTTTCTTTTGTTAATGTATCCAGCTGGCTCCCCCACCTCTCATTTTTAAATCTCATTGATATTTTTGGGCTTTCTAGATGTCCCTAAGTTTTTCAGGGTACAGCCGAATTCTCACCTTGATTTTAAAGAGGATTATGCATGTGCACACAACCTTTTAAATCCCCATTATTTCAGAATCTGCTTTAAACCCTCCTAATGTTTCTGTTACAGATTTTATATTCTAGAGGGAAAAGTGACAAGGAGCAAAGGCAAGATATTTCCTACCTTTCTTTTTGCAGTGAATCTACTTAAGACATTTAAGAAAATATTTTTCCCTCTGCTTTAGTCAGTGTATATTAACAAAAAGCATAAGAAAAGGAGAAGATAAATACTCAGGAGGGGAAGCACATGGAAAATGTAGGTCAATAAAAATGGCTGCATCTTTCTGAACACAATGAAACACACACATTCCTTTACATCCATCTTCTCAAACCAAAACCTGAGTTGAACTTCTGGAATCTGAAGTTAATTTCCCACTACCCTCATCCTGCTCTTCTGGCTTGCAGTCCAAGTCAGGGAGAGAAGCAGAAGAATATCAGAAGAAATCCAAGCCTGGATAATTCTCAAGAGCCACCAAGGTCTTGTCACCACCGGTAAAGAGCAGTCCATGGTTAAAAGAGTATATGAGTCCTGAAAGCAGTAACTGAGTAAACCCCTCTCAGGATTGAGCCCACACTCCTTCAGTGTTAATTGGAATAAGTAATTTCCATTATTCTGTGCAGAATTACTTATTTATCAGATTCCCAGATCCCATATTCCCGCAGATTATACAAGTATCTACAGCAGCTTCACTCAGAAGATAGTCCATGTTGCTGTTGCTTTCTCTCCATATAAATGACTTCTACCTAATCATTGGTTCATAACAAAGAAAAGCTAAACCTCTTTCTTTCAGTCACCTCCTTGCTGTTCTGGGAGTTAAAGCTATTTTCATACCATGCTTATTCTCCTCTGAGATGTGCGTGGATCTGATAACTAGGATGTCACAGACATCACTGTGGATCAGTCGGGGGCCATTCTGCACTACTGGCTTTTTTGCTTTTGTTGAAGGTAGTGGGCTTGCTTAATCCACCTTGTGTACTCAGTACATTGGCTTCTGCTACTCTTTTGACAGAATTCACCTGGTCTAAGATACAAGCTTGCTGAAGTTTTTCAAAGTAACTAGCAACTCTGAGAAAAACATGGAAAGGCAGAAATTCTGCAATTAAACAATTTTTAATGAACTCCAGAGGTGTTTTAATGGATTTAATTAATTGGTATTAAAATGGATTTAATGATTGGCATTTAAAATGAGGCAGTGAATAGATAATCTGAAATATCCTCTCCCCCTTTCATCTCTTAGTAACGAGGAGAACCTTCAAAAACATCTGTTATTTACTTACATATCAGCACAGAACAAATATCTGAGAACTTCATGCATCTGCTACCAGTTTCCCTTCCACACTGTGAGGGCTTTGTCCGTACCAAATGCAAACCATTTTGAGAATTTTCATACTGACAAGAGATGCTCCGTCATTCAGCGCTTAATGATAGACAGCAAACTTCCTAAAATGGCAAGCGCCGTTGCCAGCAAGAGGCCAATAACTATGACATCCTTGTCATTAATCAGATAATCCCTGAAGGAGGTGATCTTTGCTATGTTAGCAAGAGGATCTGTTTTGTTCTGTTCTCCTCCTGCTCATTTTATCCCCAACAACAGCCCATTCTCAGTCACTGATGAGAGTGCAGTTCAGCAGAGACTTTCCAAGATAATTGGGGTTTAATTAATTGGGGTTAAATACTAAAGTAACTTGCAACTGTAAATGTGCGAGACTGGATCTGGAAAGGAAATAAAACCTGGAATTAATCACAAAGTCTGTGTTGCTGCCATTCAGGGACTATATTGATTCAAAGCTTGATTAAAATAAAAAAAAAAAAAAAAAGGACATGGGGACATGGGACTGATAATTAATCCAGGGTATTGGGAATTTGGGGTTATCAATGAACAAAACGATGTGTGTGTTGGTCTGTCCTATTTGACCAATCTACTGTCTTTTGGTGCTCTAGGAAGAGAGATTTTGGGACTCAAAGTGATGAAGCAGTTTCCCGGTGGAGTAATTTATGGGAAAAGATTGACAGGTCTCTGCTTTACTCCAAGAAGTTTTAGCAAGACCCAGCCACTGGGGTGATCAAATCAGGTCTCCAGTAGGACATCTGATACCTGGGGAGGGACTGTCATGTATACCCTATTCACAACATGGTATTTTCTACTTCCTCTATTGATCACAAATGGGACTGTACTGCATGTGCAGATTACTCAATGCCTGGAGGCCGGAGAAAATAACACAATAACTTCTGCATGGTAAAGGGATGAAAATTAGTTTACTTGTTTTTCAAGGTTTTAGGAACCTGAGCCAGAGCTCTGAAATATATAGGGACATGACATATTGCCTTCAGTAGCTTCTGATCTGCCCTTTTGTGCCAATGCTTAAATATACATCACAGAATGATCAATCCTATATCAACATTCCTGGCAATACCATTGTGTAGAAATAAGGTCTGAGCACTGCTGTATTTTCTGCTTCCAGACAGAAGGTAGGTAAATTTTGCCCAATAGTTAACGACACCGTTGATCTAAAAGCAGGTCTGCTATCTCATTGCAATTCAGGTGCCCTTCATCTTTTTGACACAGTCTTTGTTCTCTTGGATATTACTGTGTCCCACGAGCTATTTGCAAACCCCGCAATGATAAGCAGTACTGAGAGGAAAGAATGGAGGCAGCATCATTGGGTCTGCTCAGTAACGAGCTGGAAGATATTTTGAATGTAAATCATGTCCTTAAATTTTCAAACTACATAAAAAAGAAGGGGGACAGGAGGAAGAAACTAGACCAGACAGATCAAGATCAAGTTTCCCAACATTTGAAGTCTTTGCTCATGCCAGTGGGTTTTATATACAGACTAATTAAGTTGTCTGAAAAAGAGACACCAAACACTATACGGCAGCAAAATCTGGCAGTAGCGTACTTCTCTCCTTGTTAATTCTTGGAGCTTGAAGAATCTGTTTTCTGTTTCAATGCTTTCAAAGACAGTTTTTTATTTACCATATTTCACTGATAATTATTTCACGCAGCAACTTTTATACAAGTGGTTGCTGGATGATGCTCCAGATGTCTATTAAAGTTGATGAATGTATTTTGGTATTAACATTCCGTAGCATGTAAAACAGTTGCAAAAGGACAGATGGCCACTTGTAATCACTATTTCTGTTAATTATTTCTATTTCTCTGTTGTCTAGAACTCCAAAAACATGAGAAGATTGCTATGTGAGGTGCTGTTTATTTCCAATGAATGAGATAATCCCTGACCAAGGCAAGAGCAATTTGATAGGTAAGAGGGAGAGAAAAGAAGATCTATTTTCTGTTATTGTACAGATAAGATGCTGAGGAATAAAAATGAGAAGACCTTGGCTACATTTCTACTAGCAAACTAAACAGTACCAGGGATTCTCTCCTAGATCTGAGATAAAATGTGTGTGCTTTTTGTGTCCCAACTCTTAAACGCTCTTAACCTACAAAACAAGATGTCTGAATTAAAGTGTCTGGCTCATGCTGACTTTTAAATTGTGCCTAAGAATTGTCTGAGAGAGTGCTAGCTGGCTCAGGAAAAAAACAGTTTCAACAACTAGTCTAATGATTAAAGTAGAGAAGGTTGAATTGTAGTGCCCCAGTGTTGTCTAATTTATGCATATAGCTGTAACACCATTTTAGCACAGGATCTAATTGACACCTGTCAACTGACAATGTAACCGTCCATTTACATGTTCTTAGTCTAGGGGAAATGCCATAAAAATACTTATCCCACCATCTAAGGGAATTAAGTCAGGTCCTTACTGTTTTGTATTGGCAGAGGAGCTAATGCAACCAGAGCCTCACCCTCTATTTAACGTTAGCAACAGCACTGAAATCAGTACATACATGTGCTTCTGAATATGAGAAGATCCCAGCTGCATGTTTGGTAAGGCAGGTTAGATATGCAAACTTCATTAAAGAAACTTTTTTAAAAAGTTATATTTGGGAAAATATATGGGCTCTATTGAGACACTGGAGATGGACCAAGTTATATGATCTGGCCTCACTTCTACAATAGCTATATTCAAAATGTTTTAAGAAATAATTTTTAGGGTGTCAAAAAAAGACCTCCTTTTAGCTTTTTCTTGGAACTTGGATTAGTAATGGAGAGAATATCTCCAAGGACGGAGATTCCACATCCTCTGCAGGTACCTGTGCCAAGGTTGTGACCACCCTCATGGTAAAAAATAATTTCCTTATATTGAGTTGGAATTCCCCGTGTTGCAGCTAGTATCCACAGACTCTCATCCTGTCACTGTGCACTTCTCTGAAGAGTGTCTTGGTCTTCTCTGTATCCTCCAATCAGAGAGATGTAGCCAGCAATAGGATCACCCCTGAAGCTTTTTCTGTTTTTCCAGGCTGAACAAACTCCCTTTCCTCAGCTTCTTCTTGTACCTCTTGTTCTCCTACTCCTCATCCATATTGGGGGCTCATCTACACTGATTCCATCCAGTGAGTCCATCTCCGCTGGACTCACTCCAGTATGTCCGTGTCTCTCTTGCACTGGGGAGCCCAAAACCAGGACATGGTTCTCCAGATGGGTATCACAAGTGCTGACTAGAAGAGAAGGATCACTTTACCTAGATATGCTGGCTGGATTCTTGCTAATGCAGCTCAGGAGGATGTTGGCCTTCTTTATCACAAGGCACATTGCTGGTCCATGGTCAACTTGTTGTCCACCAGGACCCCCAGTTGCTCTTCTCCAAAGCTGCTTTCCAGATGGTCAGCCCCTAGCTGGTACTGGTGCACGCGGTTACTTTGTCCCAGGGCCAGGACTTTGCTTTTGCCTTTGTTGAACTTCATGAGGCTCCTGTCAGCCAGTATCTCCAGCCTGATGAGGTCTCCTTGAATAGCAAATATCTTCTGCAAACTTGCTGAGAGAGAACTCTGGCATGTCATCCAATTTATTAATAAAGGTGTTAAGCAGTAACTATTGGCCCCAGTATTGATCCCTAGGGGATGTCACCAGTAACCAGCCACCAGCTGGACTTAGCACTTCCGATCACTTGCTGTCTAACATTTTTCCTTTTCTAGTTAGGTCATTTCTGTTGTGAATACAGAAAAAACAAAAAGGAAGGATATGTTTTGTGATAGTAGCATGACATATGTGAATAAAATGATCAAAAATATGTCCATAATAATTAGTGACAAGCTCTGGACTGAAGAAGAAAACTGATATTAATGATGTTTATGTCAGATTCTGTTTCCAGTGCCTCTGCTGCTAGGTCAACCTTGGATTAATTACACATTGGGTAATTTTCCACTTATGGTGATAAAACTTTTGAGTAAATCAATTACTTAATATTATTGGCAATACTGGTATATTATAGCTGTTGTAATACCTATTACTAGTCTATAACTAGTCTATAACTAGTTCTATAACTTCAGTCAACTCAGACTAATCTGAATTGACTGAAGTAAGCTAAATAATCTACTAGGATGGTCCATTTCTGTGCCTGAATGCCTTTGAAGTTTTCTTTCAGTTAGAAAATAAATTCAATGTATGTGCCTTCAGGATCAGGATCTCAGAGCAGTTCTGTAAATACAGAGCAGTATTGTTTCTGAACTTAACATTTCCTTATGTTGAACCAGAACACTGGGGGTTTTTTCATTTCCCATTATTATCTCTATTTCAATGGTATAAGGAGACCATAAGAGAAAGGCACCCCACTGAGTTCTTGTATAACCTTAAGAAAATGATCTGTCCTTGTCTGGACAGAAGAGGGCTGATAACAAAAGCCCTTCCCAGGAAATATTCGGGCACATTCCTAAATAGACCATCAGGGTGAACGTTGGCAATCCATAAAGTTAACTACACCTATGAATTATTTATAGTATCTAGGCTCTGAGGGGTGGGTATATAATTCTCTCCACCACCTTAAAAGCTTTGCCTGTGATACAAATTACAACCTAATTATAAACTCACTATAAAACTCTGGTGCAAACAAGTCTGTTTTGCTCCAATGAGAGCAGCTAAGAGCAGCCACGAGCAGTAGCAGCGGTGCTGCTGGTAGCAGGTCTCTTGTTAAGACACCATCACTTGACCATGCTTGATGCCATGCCGATCCCATTATATCTGTCCTCCTATCACTTCTCTGGGCCAGCACCGGAAACCTGCAAGCAGCAACCAAATATTCCACTAATGTGAGCCAAAGATTTTATTTTGGCAAACTGTACATTGTCCTGTGGCTTCTTTCCCCTCTTTTTGTTATTCGTTGTCACTGAATTAAGACATTAGGGGATGTCTTTTGGAATGGAACATCCAATTACAGCAATTTTTAAAGAAAGAATGAAGCAATATCAGCCATATCACACTGCTGCTTGTGTGAACTCCTTCTAAGTGAACTCCATTACAGATCCCAAAGGGCACTTTCCTGTCTGTCTTGCCTCTTAACTCTTTTCCTGTCCTCTCCTTCCTCAGTGCCCTGCCACTTCTGTTTCATGCCACATTTCTTAGATTTCTTCTGGAAGCATTGTCTGTCCAGGTAGAGAAATGCAGCCACTGTTCCCTGTACTATTAATTTTAATTCATCTTTAATGCTTACACAATTCCTTCCTTGAACTGTTTAGCCTAAATGTCTATTTTCCTTTGGATCAAAGACCTTTGTTAAATACATTCCCATACTTAATGATCCTGTTTCATTTTCTTTTGGCTTTGTAATGAACTTCTTTGCTGGAAAATGAAGACGACAGACCTCTAAAAGTTGGTGTCTTCATCTCAGTCTCTCAGACTGTCTCTCTTTACACAGATCGACATTTAAAATGTATGTGTATGTGTGGTATGTATACACAAACAGATAAACAGAAACGTATATTTCTAAAACATAAGAGTGAAAATATTGCCTGAACACAGCAGGGTTAGAAATCCACCATACCAGAACCAAATCAATTGGAGGGTTTTTTTTAAATAGCTGCTTTGCTTTTAAATTGTGGCTGATGTGGCACCTTTATCCACTTTACAATTGGCTGGCCAGTGAGTGAAGCATTTGTATGAGTTGTCCCATTAGCCAGAACCCAGGCTGTGGGCGTGATGAGCAGAGGGCACAGATGGTCACCCATGAGCTGTGCAGCCGTGCAATGAAGAACATAAAACTAGAGCAAGGCCTGTCTCTGCACTGTCCTGGTTCTTCCTAGACACTTTTGGGTTCTAAATCCAAGAACAGCATTATGCAAAATGCATAAATAGGTGTACCTTAGTCCTTTCTTAGGTCTGACCTAGTGAATCAAAGTAACCAATTCTTTCAGACTTCAGTGGGGTTTTTTTAACACCAACACACTTGATGTCTTGATTTTTTTTAGGATTAGCCTTTCTGGCTATCTAACTCAAGTTAGAAATGGAAATTGGAAATTGCCTGATGTTATGGAGAGTTTTGGGGTCCTCCAGTGGAAAAGATTTGTGAACTGAAGTAGGATGACAACTCACCATCATGCACAAGGCAACGTCATTGCTTAGACACACTAGAGGTGTGCTAATAACAGGAGGAGTAAAATCGCAGTGGGAAATGCCATGCAGGAGGCTGGAAGAATATCAAGACAGCATTAGACTGCGGTCCATCTCCTTCACAGTATAACATTGAAGGCTATCTTCTGTATATACTTAATTGCTGAATTAGACTGAAGATAATAAAAGCATATGCTTGCCCCYTTATGGAAATCAAGCCTCTTTCAGGTATATCAGTCTCAGTAATCAAACACTGAAGAGTCTGTCATCACCTGCATGTGAATTTCAGAAAGATCATGTCCGTCTCTATGAAGGATGAATTTGTTTGTAGTTGATAAACATGCAGAGTTCACCCACCTCTACGGGGGCAGTAAACATTGTGCCCACTTTTCACAGCCTGCACTGGACCACCAAATAAATGAGTTTACCCACTTCTTTCTTTACCACCACACCAGTGAATGATATTTTCCTATTAACCAGTGAGGGGGGTTTACCTCTGCTGGAAGTATCTAGCTAGCATATTACACAACACTGATATAAATCTATTACTTCAGAAATTAGTGCCAGTAGAATTCTGTGCAATGTTTAGACAAGGCAATGGAAGGGAAGGGCAGTTAAATAAGATGCTTAAGCCATCGAATGTTTACATTATAAATATTTATCTTTGGAAACTAGACACACTGCTATTCTCTGAATGTCACCAGCTATTAATTGCATAATCTGTGATTGTAAACACACTTCTGTTGTTTCCGAAGCATTTTGGGCTTTAAAGGCTGAGAACAGTTGAAAAGCAGTCAAAATTTATTACCAAATAGCTTGTTCACCAGACAGACTTCCTTAATAGCTTTTTCCTTGGAAGGATTTGAAATTGCACCATTTTATATCTTGAAGCAACCATCTCAGAGATGAATTGGAAACACTGGAGATGAAGGAGGCTCCAGTAAGTCTTCAGAAACTCACAGATGGGTGATCTTGCTGTAAAAATTTGCAAAGTACCCACATATGAGCATAAGAATGCCTATTTCAAGCAAGACTAAATGTCCATTTTTAGCAGCATCCTGCCACCAGCAGCAACTGCAAGCAAATGCATACTGTATAAGAGTATAAGAAAAAGCAAAGTAAATGATAATACCCCCACATGGTCTGCAAGCCACCAGCAAGGGCTCTCCAGCAGCACGTCTGTTTAGTATAAGCTATCCTGGCATCAATACAGGCATCCTTTAGCTAAATAAATTTGCATTATTAGCCCAGTGGTCAGGCTGAGTTTTTTCACTCCATTTTATAGTCTTTGCCTCCCTCAATCTTTCTCTCCATTACAGTAGCATTGGTCCCCAGCTACACCAGGCTAAATGATGTCTTTCAAGCCACAGGAATCCCATCATAGAAGACTCCTGGCTTGGACCATGTAATAATGGATGCAGAACAGGCAACTAGGTCATGTGAAGTGCACTCTTGTATGCAACAGAGCACATCGTGGATGTCTTACCAGGCATCTGACAGCATGTGGTGGATGGCCCTTCACAACTTTCTAAAATCCGTGCTCTGCCATGGCATTCTCCTGGCTGCAAGGCAAAGCTGGTGGTGGACTGTTTTGCAGTCCCAGCACAGATCAAGATCATAGAATCATGGAATCATGGAGTCATAGAATCATAGAATCCTAGAATCATTTATGTTGGAAAAGACCCTTAAGATCATCAAGTCCAACTGTTAACCTAACACTGCCAAGCTCACCACTAAACCATGTCCCTAAGCGCCACATCTACACGTCTTTTAAATATCTCCAGGGATGGTGACTCAACCACTTCCCTGGGCAGCCTGTTCCAATGCTTGACAATCCTTACGGTGAAGAAATTTTTCCTAATATCCAATCTAAACCTTCCCTGGTGCAACTTGAGGCCATTTCCTCTTGTCCTATTGCTTGTTACTTGGGAAAAGAGACCAACACCCACYTCACTACAACCTCTTTTCAAGTAGTTGTAGAGCGCAATAAGGTCTCCCCTCAGCCTCCTTTTCTCCAAGCTAAACAATCCCAGTTCCCTCAGCTGCTCCTCATAAGACTTGTTCTCTAGACCCTTCACCAGCTTCGTTGCTCTTCTTTGGATGCCATGACCACAGGCAGCTACAACAGGGAGTCAAACACCTGGAGGGAAGTCACCACACTGTGCTATAGGTATGAGAGGCACAAGTACAGTAAGGGGTGGGTGTAAAATAATGGGGACAAGAGCTTGAAGTGAGGGCCAAATCCTCAACCTCATGCTCAGCACAAGCTTGGCAGGTCTGTGGAGGGAGAGGGGAGAAAGCCAAGTGTCAGACTGATGCATCTTCTCTCTGGTAGTGCGATACCCATGTCCCTTCACTGTATCCTTAGCCAGTTGATTTTCCTCATTTCCAGGACTTCCAAAGGGCAATTATACCTTTAAATCACCTCTCAGCTGGAAAAGAAGCATGTAGCATGCAAGTTAATCAGTCACATCTCAGCTGTGTAATTCTATATAGAGCAGTCGGGTCCATGAATGCTATGTAAGTTGACAGCACCTGGAAACCTGACTCTTCCCTCTCCTAGCCTCTAATTGGTGCTTTCTCAACTGCACCTCCTCCCCTCCCTAAAACAACTCCTCTTTTAACTAATATTTTACTTGGAACTGATTTCTTTGTAGAGGTGACAGTGTATGTTTGTATGTTTCTGTGTCTGCTTTTTAGAGAAATGCAATGTCAGKGGAGTAGCGATATGCATTGTTGAGAGTGGGCTAAGTAAACAAGCTGTATTTTGTAAAAAAAACAGACTTTCACATTTACAGAAACACTTCTGATCATTCTGCTTGAACCTCCTTGTCTTTCACTTTATTGATGAAAAAAAAAATGTCAGTTTCTAATCAAAAGGGTTTTCTGAAAACAAAACAAAATATTTTAATTTCCAAAGCCTCTAAAATGTTATAATTTGATATTTTGAACCTTTTTCTCCCACTTAGTTTTTGAAACAAAATTTCATCAAAATCAATGGTGCTTTGTGGAAAATATTGGAAGCATTGACTAAAGTTTCTGGAAAATATCAATGAGTAAGTACAATCACATTAAGTGTCTTAGAAGAAATAACTGACTAAAAAAATGTGTGCGCAGCATTCCCATAAAAAACAAATCTGTTGCTGCCTGCTGTTAAGATCTGGTGGGTAGTGTTGCAGATAGCAATGGTTCCTGCAGTTTTCTTCCCTCTGCTGCTGCACAGCTCTTTACTTAGCGCTAAATTTGCCTATAATGATCACGCTAGTATATAATGACTATTCATGCACACCCCCTATGCTTTGTCATCACTCCAAAGTATTGAATAACATCTCGTAGGATAAGGAATAAAGTAGAAGGAATAAAATTGTGCTGTCATTTGGAGGTATGCCATGGTTCACATGAATGTTACTTGGTGCTGCCAGAAAATCTGGAAGTTGAACCTTACTCCTACTCCTTCTCTCTACACTGAATCGATTTCTCACAAGTCTTGTCCTCCGGTTTTTCACCTCCAGTTTTTGAAATCATTAGAATGATTTTGGCATTGCTTCCAGGACAAGGTCAATAAAACTTCAAGGTCTTATTCTGAAAACTTGATTGGGGCTGTGAAGACTGTCTGTGTTTAGCCTATGTGCCGTGTTTCTATGCAATGTTAAAACATCACCACAGCTAGCTGAAATCTCCTATTTCCATATAGAAGGGCACCCAGTACTATTGGAAGCTGCTACTCCTACTAAAGGTATAAGAACTCTTTCTATGCTGAAATCCAAGCTAAAAATATACACAGTGCTAACTGCTGCCTCACTTTCAAAAGAAATACACCTTTGTGCTTTATTGAGGCTGAAATCAGTCCCTCAGATGGTTATGAAATATGGTAAATACTGAAAATTTAGATTTCATTAGACAAGCAGCTTGAAATTTCAGAATTTTTGATCTTGCTCAAGATATTAAGAAATTGCTGTTAAAAAATTGCTTTGAAAAATGAGGATACAGAATCCACTATGAAATGAAATTTCTGAATTTTTTTCATTTTTGCTGACCTTTATGAAAAAGACCAATTTTGCAAATCCTTGTGTGACAACTTTCTGCATTCAAGAAGTGGGAGTCGTCTTCTTGGTTTTTTATCCAGCAGGCAGGCATCCAGCCTGGGTTAGTTTTCCAGCACAGCTAGTACRGAAAGACTGGTAGGTGCAAACACTGCTACATTCCTCCCCAAAGGTATCTCACACAGGGAGGCTGAATTATCCTCTCGCATTGTCTGCAGAGGGAGTGAGGACAGCCAGCTTGGAGTACACGGCTAATTTTTAGACATCCAAAATTCAGAGGGATGAATGTCRCTCAAAGAACCCAGATGAATTGGAATACCTCTGTGAGTAAAAATTAACCTAGACAAAGAGCTGCAGYATTAAATCCACACTATCTATATTTTCCCCATCAAAACAAAACAAAAAAGCCTAAGTTATCTTGAAGTTGGGGTCAGAGAGAAAACAGCATGGTATATAATAAAGGACTGACTTGTTCCYGCTTGCTAGAACTGATTCTGATACAAAGGGGTTGCAGGAGAGAAAAGAAATATCAGACACCAAAAGGATTCTCATTTTCTAGTGTGAGGAGGAAAGAAACAAATCAGGATAAAACCTGACATATCTCAGAGATTTCAGTTGTTGTACAGCAAGAGGAGGATAAGTCTATCTTTTCACCTCCTGAAAGGAGTTTGTTTGTTTGTTTCTTTTTAGCAAAACCTAGCAAATCTTTTTCAATCTGACATCAGATTTGCTTTCTGATTAAATTGGTTTTTGGAGTTTCTTATCAATATGTTCTGGGAAACTATCATACAGATGGAGCATATATTAGAAATGTCAGAATACCATCTGTGAGCAGAAAAGAAAGAACAGCATAGACACTGAAAATAAATATCTAGGGTTTTTTAAATTAATCTGACAATACTCTGATTTTTAAAATTCAAAATAAGCATGAATGTCAGAGATAAAGGAGATGTTGCACCTCATAAGTGAATGCTTTGTACAATCAACAACTTTACAAAGAGGTTTACGGTATTTTTTTTCATCTTAAGTTTTACATCAACATTAAAACAAATACCCTGAACTCCCATCAAAAATGCATGAACTAACTTGTTACCCAGTCCTCCTAACTTTAACATCTGTCTGTTGTTTGAAAACTTGATTCACGATGGTAATTGGATAGTCATTCTACACATCTGATGTATTCTGATAATTTTTGGAATTAGAATATAAACTGCATCTTCACTGTAGGCCAAACCTTCAGACTGCAGATGTCCAGGAGAGGCCTCAGGAGTGGTTAAATCCAGGGATTTGTGAGACTCATTAATCTGACTTCTTTATTACCAGACACCTAGAGAAGAGAATTCACCTTTACGTCTACAGACATGTGGTCTTCAGCCTGAGGTAGCCCCAGTCCCTAAAAAAATTAAAAACAGACAAAAAAAATAGTTAATTCCATGCTATTAGGCAATTCTCTCCATCCACAGAAAACAGCAGATCAATTTCAGATTTCAAGACTGAAAATTATCTTTATTTCAAACCACTGCAAAGGATGGGTAAGTACTGAAACAGTCAGTGAGGGGAAATAAAAACAGCCTTACAAGGTATTAAAAATATTTTGTTTGAGTTTGACTTTCGTGTAATACAAGTGAAAAATCTGAATTAGTCATTTTGAAATGAAGCAATAAACATTTTGTCATTCTGAAAATGCCAGTGTAGGGCACAATGATTTGATGTTGCCATGCCTTTTTTACTGAGTGAAATCCAAAAGAAATCAGACTTAGTTAATGATTTTTATTTTTCTTAATGCCATTTAGTTCCCCTGAGGTTTCTTTAAATCCTTCTGTTCTGCAGACTATCTTCAAAGAAGGAGAAATTCAGGATTGGAGAGCTCCTGGAAAGAGACTTTATCAACTGACCCACATCGTTGTCAATGTGTACAGCACAATGTTGTTCAAGAGAGCAATGGGCTAAGTCAAAACTATAACATTTGGGCAGTATCATTAGTTTATGACTCATCTGAAGTCTGTCTGAAAAGTCCATCGAATACATTTGCTGCAGAATATAGGAAAAATCCACATTCTTAAATAAAACCAGCTAAGAAAGGTGCACACACGTGTAACAATGGGGACTACAATCCTCAAATCAATGCTAGCTTGTTTGTCTTCCTCTTTATGGAAGAGGAATGCTGTTTACAGTGCTGTTCGCCCTGGTAAAAATCCCAACACACACAAGAGCTTTATCTTTATTGGTCTTTGCTTGTGCAGCCATCTCTGTTGTTTTCTTTTTGTCCTTATCAGTGTTAATGGCAAAGATCATTGCAAAGTACAACAGAAAAAGAAAATATTAGTATACAGTGCATGGCACAGTGTAAGTCTCATATTGGTTGGTACTCCTAACTACAACTAAAATTAATGTTATGTTTACACAGAAAAGAATCAGGCATACGTTAAATAAAAACACTGCAAATAAATACAATCAGTTAAACTGGGTTTCAATTCAACCACCCACCTGGAAAATACTTCATATAAGGAATGGAAATAGGGTCACAATTAATATAAGCCACAGCATAAGTAATAAGGTTATATATTCAGATGGTTTATGTTAGTTGAATCTCATCTAGTTCTAAATATTGTGTGATTGTCAGAGTGGCAGGTGAAACTGGATGTAGGATAATGCCATTGTGAAACATGCAGTTTAACTCACTTGCAGGCCAGTTTACAGTTTGTCTGCTATGCCCTTGACCTAATCCTTCATTTTTATAAAAAGTCTTGATACCAACATATTTTAACTGAAGAGTCCAAAGGGGTTATGTACTGGGACTTGTGCCTTTTTTTTAAACAGTATTTTTTTCACTGTACATTGTGATCCAAAAATATAAAGTAACACATTCAGGAGCATCCATCGCAAATACAGTTTTGCAGCTTTATCTGACTCAGGTGAAAACTCATTTTTCCAGAACAATGTATTGCTGAAAGCTTTCAGTAGCCCTGCCTGTATTTTTTGTACTAAAAAACATTGCCACTTGCTATTAATGCTATTAATTACTGCAACATATGTAGTAATTAAAATAGTTAATTTACTTTTACATTATTCCACTTTCAGAATATTACTTATAATCAAATGGAATTGAGTTGACTGTCATTTTACTGTGATATAACACAATAAGACCTAACATCCTATTAATATTAAAAAGTATATTTAAATCATATAGGAGTTGCCATGAAAGAAACAGAAGACTGCTTGCTTTCCAAATTATTTTGAACCCAAATTGGGTTAAAAAATACAAATTCTGAAGCTTTTTAAGGAATGGATGTTTAAAAATAACATAACAATATTAATACTTTCTCTTTAATAAAAATAGTTTGTTTGCCAAGCCCAAATATATAATACTAGGTTGGCTGGGCTGTTGTTCAAAGGACTTCTTATTCCAGATACATTTAGCTGGATGTAACTGTAGTTTTTATTGAGATTTGGGAGGAAAAGGCTGCATGGAAGTGTTATACCTCACATACATCCAAATATCTTTCAGAAGTATTTCAGTTTGCTTTACAGTGCTGCTGCATATTTTTATTAAGAAATAGCTCCTTGTCATCATAATTTTAAACTTATACAGGATTTTGAAGGAAAGCTTATATCTACGTACCACACCTGACTTTGGATTTAGTGCTCCGCAAGCTTGATTGCTGGATCTGAATGACATTTCTGCTGTCATTCACTGTGGTTTAGTGTTGTCAGATCATGCGACATCCCCCCGTTGACATTCACACTGCATAAACAGCCCACAATTATCAAAATGAAAGGCTGTTATTGCCGCAAGAAGAATGCAGCCCTACCCCGGAGCGTGCAAAATGACGGGTTGCAATCACCAGCCTCAGATAAGCATTCCTAAACAGCCCCTTCTGACGGAAGTTCGGGTCTGAGTTTCAGAGCCCTATTCAGTGTGGGAATACACATAATTGATGCCTTTTCATCCTCCTTTGTTCAAATCTCCAGTCAGCTTAATTAAGATCTTGTGAGGGGGTAATGAAGTAAACATTTCAACGAATATCTGCATTAGTTTGATGGCAGATGCCTGCAATTAAAATACTGGAGCTACATTACAGCATATATATTCCACATTGCTTTCAGGTCTGTTCAGAACTTCCCAAATGAGTGTTTGTGGGTTTTTCCTGGATGGGATGATACCAGCCTGAGCCCTGAACCAGGACCCACACAAAAACCAAGGGAAGTCAAACAGGACATGGACTAGACCCATACGGAACTGGGGCTCACCTTTGCTTTTCTTTTCATGGAAAGAATTTTGACTGTGGTGATATATGTCAGAAAAATTGCGTAAAGCCATCTGAGTATTCATTTTAGTTGCTGAAATTTTGTCAGGGTCAGATTTAAGAAGGATAGGGGGAAAAGGATGAGAGAAAAAAGCGGAGTGACCAAATGGAAGAAGGGATGTGGTAGCTAACTGAACTGCTTTGCCAAAATAGTCACTGGCATGTCTTGAGAGCTTTGAGAGTTTAGTAATATACACGCATCAGACCATGCCTTCGAGTTCAGGACCAGAGGGTGGGTCAAGATATCCCCTGTGGCGTGGAACACCCTAATTTTCATTAAAAGGCTCTTGACTGCTATATTTAAAGGTTCTTGAACTGAACCCTTCATCTCAAACTGCCTCCCCTCATAATCAAGTAGGCACTTCCAGCCTTGCAATTGCTCTGACTTACGTTGACCATCTGCTTTAGAGGAGAGCAAACAGTTCCCATGTGGTATCTATATGACACCTAGGATAGAAGGATCTCCCATTAAAGTAACCATCTCCATGTGCCGAAGAGCAGCAGGCAGTGAGCTTGGGATAAAAATGACTACCACCTGGGGTGGGAGAGCTTCGCTGGCAGGTTTTATTACACTGACAGAGCTATGAAGGACATTTGAACTCCTGGAAGCTGAAACGACACAGCCCAGAAGCAGAGGAGCTGGTAGTAAATAAGAAGCTGTCAGAGTAATCTGACAGACAAACTACGTAGAGCAGAAAGGCAAACGATTCAAAGGGAGTTGGCTTCTAGGTATTACTGCAGAGAAGAAAGAAGCAGCCCACTTAAAGGTGGGACAAGAAATTACAAAGAGCTGCCTTTGACATGAAATTTCTTGCACAGAAGTGACCCTTAATTTATGGGGTTTTTTTATTTGTTTACCCAAACAGAACACCCGAGGAAAAAAAGAAAGAAAGGAAAAAAACCACGACAGTCTGTCCATCCCCCCCCCCCCCCCAGTTCTCTTTTTTGGGGGGTCAGTAATAGAAAAGCTTTTTGGGAAAACCACCATCACTGCTAGCCTGCAGATCTAACACAGCAGATCCAATACAGAGTCATATCTTGGTACTTATATTTTGGTCTCATTAGAGAAACACATTTGTGCTGCATCTTCATTTTTATCCCAGATGATGGAAATGGAAGGGAGGAGGGATAGACAAGAGCAAAGGAAATAAATAGAATCTCTTTCTTCTTCCATTTCCTTCTTACTCACTACCCAATTAGTACTCTTACTGTGTTGTCCTTGTATCACTGACTGTGATTTCCAGTACAGCAGTAGGTCCTTCATTACTGCTAGCTGCCAAAGCTTCTTAATGAGGGAATTACCATTCACGACTGTCACGGCAAACACAGAAAACACAATCTAGCAAATACTCTTATCACCTGGTTACTGATAACAATCTAGCCTCTGCAAGCCAATTCCGAGCATCCGTTCACCTCCATAGTCTATTTTCTTGCAAGAGAAACCAGTTTGCTGCAGCCCACGCTGGAGAGGACATAGATATCGACAAGCAGATTGCAGCCAGTCGGTAGCTTGCTTACCCCGTGCTGCTTTCCTGCAGTACTCCCAGATGTTTGGATGAAAGCTCTCTGGGAAATATTTCACGGTATTAGTACTAAAAGGAATGAATTACAGAAAACAGAGATTCAAGAGACCTATTAGGGCTCCCAGGCACTGCACATTGCTCTCAGGAGTCTATTTTATCGTGCTTTGTCCGGCATAGTTCTCATTTTGCCAAGGGGACGTATGGGATCCAGAGGGAAATGTTTCTGAAAGAGATCTATAACTATCTACAGTAATGTAGGAACTCAGCAGCTAACAAAAGGAAAGAAGATTGCCTTTTTTGTTGTGCTACCACATTACCCAAAACAAGGCAACCCCGCTGCCACTGACATGAGTAGGCATTACTTTATATTGCTAGGAAAGCTAGGAAAACTACTTAGAAAAGTGGGTGTGTCAGAACAAGAGCCTGGATAAAGCGAAAATAAATGTGTGCTGGAAGAACTAGAGCCAAGTAATGGAATAGGGCTTTGACGTAATTAAAAATCAACCCCACTTCACACCAAATTGTGTAACGAGTGAGCAAAATTAACTCCAGGACACTAAACTACGGCTACAGCCTGCATGTGATATGTGCAACAAAGTCAATATGTGACAGCTTTTGCTGTTGGAATAAATGTATGTTAAATAATTGTTCTTATTGTGTTATGGAATGTGGCACTTACACCAGAGGTACATCAGTGTTTCCAGATATTCATTTCACAGGAGGTTTTACAGGTTGGCATATTCTGTACCTTAAAGTTTATACAATGGAAAAATATGGTAGCAGAGAAAGCACTTTTTTTTTTCCTTTTCACTATCACCATTTAAAATTGCTTTTCCATAAACATGCCAAATTATGTCTGTGCTTTAAAAATCACATATCAATGGCAAGTGACAGTCTTCTTCCTTGTCAGCATAATATGTCTCCTCATTTCAGCTTTAGGAGGACTAAATAACAACACATCAAGACATCAATTCAAAACAAAAACTGTTGCTGAGTTTTGAGGCATCTGTTTCAAACTTGACTTTTAAAAATGTGACTTTTCAGAATATTTGCTTTATGCCACTCTTTTGTGTCACAAATTAATGGTTAACAATGTATTTCACAGAAATACAGTCCAGGAATTTCCATTGTACCATCTCTTATAATTGCTTATGTTTTCAAGCATTATTCAGATTTGCTTCTGGTGAGTAGTGAAAGCCCTGATGTATGCTAATTAATCGCATATGTCATCTGAACTATTTCAAGTATTAGAAGTGTTCGCATCTGAGAAAGGTGGGGATAAAATCTAGCGATAAAAGTGAACCAGCACAAACCTCTTGTCCAATCGCCACATTCAGGCAGTAAATAATTTCTCTCAAAAGATCCCAGTCTTATTTAAAGTCTTTCCAATGGTACTTTCAGCTACATGCCCCAGTAAGCTACCCCTGCATTTACCCATCCTTATTGGGTACACAAGATACAAGAGTGGATTATCTGAAGATCAATTTTCTTTACCTTCAGTTTACAGCCCATGGTTCCTGCTAAGCTATTGTCCATAAATTTGAAAACCTCACTGCTGCCACATATGTCTACGTATAAAAAGCTGCACATAGAGGTTAATTCACCTCTTAACTTTCTTTTTCAAGAAAGTGAATTAGATAAGCTCCATGGAGCTTACACTGTAAGGCTTGTTTCCAACACTTGGATCCTCCCCTGACTTCTCTCTAATATTATTTCCACATTTTAATATAGGCATCCCACAACTAGAAATGGCTTATACAGTCTTATCGAAGCCTTATCCATGGGAAAGATCACTTTCTTATGCCTGACATGTAGCTTTTTGCAGGTTGAACTCAACAGACCCCAAAATCTTCTTTGAGTCCTCAGCAAGTCTCCACGTGCCATGACAAAGCCTATCTTCTTCTTTCCAAGTTGTATTACTTTTGTTTAGCTGCACTGAAGTGTTAAATGTCTAAGTTTCTACTGTAGGCAATGAAGATCTAGTCAATACAGTCAATCGGGTCTAGAAAGTTATTCAATTGATCAAATGTAGATTTACTGTGGGAAAAGCTGAATTCTCCAGGCTTGAAACCAAGCCATCCAAACCATACTAATAAATAATAAATTACCCCCAACATTTACTGCTCTGTCAGTCTTTGCATCATCAGTAAGCCTTGCCATAAAGCATTTGTATTTCCTAAATTATTGAAAATAATATTAAATGCAGTTGAACAATTATCTAAGAAGCTATACAGGTAATAGCTAATAAATAACACCTGTTTGAGATCTATCACTGAGCCAGTTTTTAACCCATTTAATACCTGACTAGTAATTAAAGAATTTTCCATCAAAACAATACTAAATCTAGAGCTTTTCTAGTCAAAGGAAATTTATTTCCATCCTATTTCTTTTATCAATCATAAATATAATCCTAGCCAAAAAAAAGAATATGTATATTTTACAAGATGTTCTCTGACACCATGCTGACAAATGTCAATCATATATTTAACTTCTAATTTTTGTTGTTAGAATGTTAAGTGAACTATTACAGACTATGGTCGGCACCCATATGCCAACTGGACGCACTCTCTAGAGAGGTGTGCTGCTTACTGGGGGGCTCACATTGGGGATGTCACCGAGAGGCTACCAAGCCTCGTACAATCCACTGACTATTATCCGCTGCTGCTGTTTCACGTGGGCACCACATGGGCTCCAGCCAGGAGCAGTCTGAGGAGTATCAAGAAGGATTACAGAGCCCTGGGAGCGGCGGTAACGGACTCTGGAGCACAGGTAGTTTTTTCATCAATCCTGCCGGTCAAAGGGAAGGGGTTTGAAAGGGCCAGTCGAATCTGGCGAGTCAACAAATTGTTGGCCACAGCCAGGGGTTCGGCTACTTAGACCACAGGACTTGCTTTGAGAAGCCTGGTCTACTGGGGGCTGATGGGGTCCATCTGTCAGAGAAGGGGAAGAGCATCTTCGGTCATAGGCTTGCAAGCTGGTGAAGAGGGCTTTAAACTAAAGTTGCCAGGGGAGGGGAACCTCAATCCATCCCACTCCTACCAGTTTGATGTCAGTGCCAGCAATAGCTGCCCAGAGCCTGGAGAAGGATCACAGGTCAGCAGGAGAGCACCTGAAGAGCAGCACAAAGGAACYCCAGCCAGTAAGACAGCTTCATCGGGGGCCCAACTTAAATGCCTCTATGCAAATACACGTAGCATGGGGAATAAACAAGAGGAATTAGAGACGTGCGCACGCCTGCATGGCTACGACCTTATTGGCATCACGGAGACATGGTGGGATGGCTCCTATGACTGGAGGGTTGGGATGGAGGGATACAGGCTCTTTAGGAAGGACAGGCAGGGGAGACGAGAGGGTGTTGCCCTCTATGTCAATGACCAGCTGGAGTGCATGGAGCTCCACCTGGGGATGGATGAGGAGCTGACTGAGAGCTTATGGGTCAGCATTAAAGGAACATTACGGTGGGGATCTGCTGCAGGTCACCCGAGCAGGAAGACCGAGCGGATGAGGCCCTCTATAGACAGACAGGAGCAGCCTCATGATCACAAGCCCTGGTCCTCATGGGGGACTTCAAGCACCCCAGTATCTGTTGGAGGGACAACACGGCAGGGCATAAGCAATCCAAGAGGTTCCTGGAATGCGTTGATGATAACTTCCTTCTCCAAGTGGTAGAGGAGCCAATGAGGAGAGGTGCTATGCTGGACCTTGTTCTCACCAACAAGGAGGGGCTGGTGGAGAATGTGAAGCTCAAGGGCAGCCTTGGCTGCAGTGTCCATGAAATGGTGGAGTTCAAGATCCTTAGGGCACCGAGGAGGGCGCGGAGCAAGCTCACTACCCTGGACTTCAGGAGAGCAGACTTTGGCCACTTCAGGGAGCTGCTTGGTAGAGTACCATGGGATAAAGCCCTGGAGGGAAGAGGGGCCCAAGAAAGCTGGGTAATATTCAAGGATCACCTCCTCCAAACTCAGGAGCGATGCATCCCAACAAAGAGGAAATTGGGCAAAAAAACCATGAGGCCTGCATGGGTGAACAAGGAGCTCCTGGACACACTCAAACACAAAAAGGAAGCCTACAGAGAGTGGAAGCAAGGACAGGTAGCCTGGGAGGAATACAGAGAAATCGTCTGAGCAGCCAGGGATCAGGTTAGGAAAGCTAAAGCCCTGATAGAATTAAATCTGGCCAGGGACATCAAGGGCAACAAGAAAAGCTTCTACAGGCATGTGTGGGATGAAAGGAAGATGAGGGAAAATGTGGGCCCTCTCTGGAATGAAATGGGAGACCTGGTTACCTGGGATATGGAGAAGGCAGAGGTACTCAATGACTTTTTTGCCTCGGTCTTCACCGGCAAGTGCTTGAGCCTCACTGCCCAAGCTGCAGAAGGCAAAGGCAGGGACTGGGAGAATGAAGAGCCGCCCACTGTAGAAGATCAGGTTCGAGACCATCTAAGGAGCCTGAAGGTGCACAAGTCTATGGGACCCAATGAGATCCATCCATGGGTCCTGAAGGAACTGGCGGATGAAGTTGCTAAGCCACTATCCATTGTATTGGAGAAGTCGTGGCAGTCCGGTGAAGTTCCCACTGACTGGAAAAGGGGAAACATAACCCCCATTTTTAAAAAGGGGAAAAAGGAAGACCCGGGGAACTACAGGCTGGGGTAGTTCCTCTATGCCTAGGAAGATCATGGAACAGATCCTCCTGGAAGCTCTGCTAAGGCACATGGAGGACAGGGARGTGATTYRAGACAGCCAGCATGGCTTCACCAAGGGCAAGTCTTGCCTGACCAACCTAGTGGCCTTCTATGATGGAGTGACTGCATCAGTGGACATGGGAAGGGCTACAGATGTTGGCTACCTGGACCTCTGTAAGGCATTTGACATGGTCCCCCACAACATCCTTCTCTCTCAACTGGAGAGGTATGGATTTGATGGGTGGACTGTCYGGTGGRTGAGGAATTGGTTAGATGGTCRCATCCAGAGGGTAGTGGTCAACGGCTCAATGTCCAGATGGAGGTCAGTGATGAGTGGTATCCCGCAGGGGTCCGTATTGGGACCGGTACTGTTYAATATCTTCATCAGTGACATAGACAGTGGGATCGAGCACACCCTCAGCAAGTCTGCAAATGACACCAAGCTGAGTGGCGCGGTCGACACACCTGAGGGACGGGATGCCATGCAGAGGGACCTGGACAAGCTGGAGAAGTGGCCCCGTGTGAACATCATGAAGTTCAACAAGGCCAAGTCAAGGTCCTGTACCTGGGTCGGGGCAACCCCTGGTATCAATACAGGCTGGGGGATGAGGGGATTGAGAGCAGCCCTGCTGAGAAGGACTTGGGGGTACTGGTGGAGGAAAAGCTGGACATGAGCTGGCAATGTGCGCTCGCAGCCCAGAAGGCCAACCATATCCTGGGCTGCATCAAAAGCAGTGTGGCCAGCAGGTCAAGGGAGGTGATTCTGCCCCTCTGCTCTGCTCTGGTGAGACCCCACCTGCAGTGCTGCGTCCAGCTCTGGAGCCCTCAGCAMAAGAAAGACATGGACCTGTTGGAGCGGGTCCAGAGGAGGACCACAAAAATGATCAGGGGGATGGAAGAGAAGGCACTGGGGAGGCCTTATTGCAGCCTATCAGTACTTAAAGGGGGCTTAT
>JAYKAV010001145.1:1359129-1422194 GCA_035582835.1 Phoebastria nigripes | reverse complement strand
CCCAGAGAGGTGGTAGATGCCCCATCCCTGGAAACATTCAAGGTCAGGTTGGACGGGGCTCTGAGCAACCTGATCTAGTTGAAGATTGTCCCTGCCTGCGGCAGGGGGGGTTGGACTAGATGGCCTTTAAAGGTCCCTTCCGACCCAAACTATTCTATGATTCTATGATTAACCATTTATGGTCAGAATTATGTCAAACTAATGGCTCCGTATTCCCTGAGAATATTCTAAGATATTTAAAATCTTTTAGTATTTGGAATCTCTTAAGTTTTCAAAGATGTCTACAATGGTTCATTAAAATCTTTCCTCACTTAAAACTGTGACTGCAACTAACAAAGACTAGTTGATTGGGAAATGTTTTAATGTCAGAAAATAATATTCTCTGAAAGATACTGAAAGATGGCAAAAACTTTGCTCAAGCAATATTGAAGAGATGAAAACTTGTTGTTGTGGTCTTCCAAGGAGAAATTAAGAAAAAAAAAGAAAAAAACCCCAAACCCATATAACAACATTATATTGGGCTTCCTGCTTTATGTTTTTTTAAATATTTCAATTTACAGGTTCTTTGCAGAAAACGTACGGGATGGGATTCAGCCCAGATAAACTCAGTGACCCTATGCATGCATTCAGGCCCCCATGTATGAAGAAGGTGTTTGGCACCCAATGAGAGTCCATGGGGAGTGAAGGCTGGGTTCAGCTACCCGAACACTGACTCCTCCCATTCTGTTTTCAGGCATTTGCATCTTCCATTTGTAAGGACTGAGAGAATAATATTGCTATAAATTTAGGGACAGCTTTTTAAAGCTGTTTAGAACCCTAAGTTGCTGACCAGTGCCTGGAGAGCTTTCTGAAGCATACTAGAAATACCAGTCAATGACTATGTGTTTCTTTACACATCTAACTGCCTGACAAATCTGGTCCTTGACCCTTCTTTGAACTATATGATCTAAGTGTTTTTAATAAAGAAATGCACTAGTTTTACAGCTGCTATCATAATCTCAAAGATATGTGCATATATTAAAATTATAATGGCAAATGTAACTTTATTATGGTAACATAAATCTATTACTCTGTTAATTATTCCAGTCATATTGTGTGCACAGAATAATATTCTGTACAACAGCTAATATTCATTTGGCGTTTTGGGTCATTCAGCATATAAATTCTTCATGCTTAAATATTGTGTTACCTTATGCTGTGGTATTCATGCAATAACTCACAGGTCTAACCTTCAATTTTAAGTGATGCTAGCAAGCCTTTTTTTTTTTTCATTGATGCTCCAAGCTATGCCTATCCTACTAAGTAAAACAATTAAGGACATTTCTCTGAGGCCAAATGACATGGTTTGACTGATGCTCATATATCTAAATTCTCTTTCCCCTGAAACAAAGTGTCTAAATTCAAATTACCAGTGGGAATAATTTCTGATAAATGTGATCCCCAAACAGTGCCAGAACACTGTCCGGGGCTGTGCTAATTAGCACTCACCAAGAGCATGCCAGGAGCTGTGCTAACCATTAAACAGTACGGGCATTTGGAGGTCRGCACCTGAGCCTGTATCCTGACACCGGTTTGTTCCCTGGCTGATCTTAACTGCAGTTTATACACCACTGGGGCTCTAACATGACTAGTAACAAAGCAAGGTAATAAAGAAACTACCTGTGGGCAAAGAACAATGTCTCAGGGATCAGAAAATTCCTTATCCCCACAGTTGTCTTATGGAAAATATCAATGCCAATGTCAAGATGTTCCACTCTTTGGACAAGCAGGTTGACCGTCCTGAAGGATCCCAGGGTGCATGTTTTCCTCTCCAGGGCTCATAAGGGTGGTGAAGACCAGCCAGCATCCACAGAATTACCTGGCAACAGCAGGCAATGATCTTGTGGGTGCTGATTTAGTTGATGTTTTAATTGCTCTGAAGGCAGGAGGAGCTACGCTTACAGTAGTTTTATATATAGCTTGAGGTCAGATATAGCCTTGGAGTGTACAGCTTAATGCTAATGTTGAACTGTATAGGATGGAGAATGATACAACATATGTACTTGTTGTGGGTTATCCTTGGCCAGCAGCAAGGCACCCACACAGCCGCTCACTCACTCCCCCATGCAGCAGGATGAGGGAGAGAATTGGAAAAGCTTGTGGGTYGAGATAAAGACAGTTTAGTAAGTGAAGGGGGAAAAGAAAAAAAGAAAAGAAAAAGAAAAAAACCCAAACAAGTGATGCAAAGTCAATCACTCACCACCTCCCACAAGCAGACCGATGCCCAGCCAGTCTCTGAGCAATGGCTCCTTGGAAAGACAAAACCTCCCCACCACCAGTTTTTATTGCTGAGCATGACGTTATATGGCATGGAATATCCCTTTGGCCA
Source organism: Phoebastria nigripes (assembly GCA_035582835.1). NCBI lineage: Eukaryota > Metazoa > Chordata > Aves > Procellariiformes > Diomedeidae > Phoebastria > Phoebastria nigripes. The sequence goes on along the minus strand of JAYKAV010001145.1, from coordinate 1,419,826 downwards.
ATTCAGGTCAGCTGTGTCCCTTCCTCGGCCCCTTCCCATTTCTTGCCCACTCCCAGCCTACTCACTGTAGTGTGAGAAAAAGAGAAAGCCTTGACTCTGTGCAAGCATTATTCAGCCATAGCTAAGACATGGGTGTGTTATTAACGCTGTTTTAGACACAGATCCAAAATAGAGCACCATACGGGCTGCTATGAAGAAAGTTAACTCCATCTCAGCCAGACCCAGTAGAGGACTACTCTACACAAAGGTTTGCTGGTCCATGCCAAGCAGTGTTAGGTCTCTTTCCCAAAGACTGTACATCTTAGGAAAGCTGTATTCTTTTTAAAGAGAAATGCATTTCCACTACCGTAGAAAGTAATGGAGATGCAGAAGGTTTTGAGAAAGACAAAGTCAAAAAGCCCTCAAAATTAAGTACATTAGATTTAGAGTATCTAAAGTCCGGGTAGAGGCTGGTTTTGATAGATTTTAAAGTGAAAGATGTAGGTGAAGGAAGAAAATACAGTAGATGTGGACCTTTGTGTCCAATGCTATTGTTTAGAGCTGAAAAAGAGAAAACAGGAAGAAAGAGGACTTGGGACCTCATTCAAAAATCAGATCACATACTTTTACATGCTGCTTCAGCTTCAGTCTGTCTGTATTTCCCAGAAGTGTTTGAAGGAAAGAGACCCATTACTTTGGGGTGCCCAGTTCCGATATCCCAGCTACTAAATAGTAGCTGTTTGGTTACACTGGGGAAACCAAAATCACCTGAATTAGACATCTTCTAATAGCCTTCTATAGCCAATGAAGAGCTAAATGCCGCCAGCAGCATATCCTGAAGAGCCATGCAGCTATCCAAAAAGGAGTCTGCAGGCAAGGGTTGTATCTCAACTCCTGCCCCTCTCTGGACTCAGCTCCTTTTACTGAGGACACAGAATGTGCAAAGCACAATTCCCACCTGCAGTGAGGTAAATATCAGAACAGGGCTTGTCCTCTGCCACTGCTGGGGTCCAGATTATACATAACTGCCCAGTGGTCAGCTTCTGCTGCAGTCCCGTGCTAACGTAGACAGGCTTGATCCTGCTCTTGCTGTGGTACCTCAGTCCCCAACCATAAAAATCCAAAAGTTTCCACATAAGTGCTTCACAGACAGGTACTGAGGATAGTGTGATAATCAGGACAGTTTAGGTCCCATAGATAGAGTCTCATTATTTAACTTACTAAAGCAGAATTAAGGCAATATTGCTGGTTACAGAGACCCACACAGAGCTACGGCCTTTCTTTAAAAAAAAAAAACTTCTCCAGTCCCTAGTCAGCTGTAGAGTAGATTTTTATGTTTGTCACTGAGTTCTAAACAAGAAGGATATGAAGATGTTAAAGAATTTTTTCCTTGCATTTGCCTCAACTCCTTAAGCCTTAGAGATCACATTTTGCAGATCTAGTATAGAAACAGATTGCATTCTCCTCTGTTACCATTCTTCCTGTTCTTGCCTTGTCACCACGCTGATGTCCACTGTTTCTTCTRCAATGCTTCTAAAACATAGATTATCCCTATAACATGAAATATTTCATCAAAATAATCAGTTAACTAACCTGAGGAATGACTTGTCAGATCAACTTGAACTTCGCTCTCCCTCAGACTGTTGCCTCCCTCTTCAGTTACTTCATGGATTTTGCTGTGACACAAAAACGTGTAGAGATGGCAAATAGCACCATGTTATCACCCTTCATGGTTTTGTGGATCAATGGGATTTTTGCTTACTAATTTTAGACTTCCCACTTTAAGCCACCAAGGAATGGCAGACACTCCAGGTAATGCCAAAAGTTCACATTTTAAGAGATGACTTTTTACAAAAAAAAACTATATCTGAAAAGTCTCGGAATGGGTAACAGCAAGGGCATATAAAGTCAGTTATGCTCTTTAAAGAGCATGGGACACTTGAATGAGAAAGTTTAAAGATTGACTAGATTCTTAATGTACTTTAGGTTTTGCTGAACTTGTACAACTTTCATTCTGTGGCAATTTATACAGACACAGATTTGGAGAAGGGTTTTGCTGAGCTCTAGTTCCAGAGCTATTTATGCCATTTTCTGGAAACAGAGATGATAATGAAGTAAATTTAGTGTTCTCTATTCAAAGGCCATTTAGTTCCTTGATTAGATTGTTTTAGTAATACAAATTGCCTACTGCTGGAAAAAAAATAGCCTAAACTTTTCAATCAGCTTTACCATGAGAATCAAGCCTGAGAAAATGTCATTTGAAAAAAAACCAACAAAACAGAAACAGAAAAATGAATGTGCCTCTACAGCTCAGTCTGATAATAACCTCCTCTGTAAAATTATATGAATTCTGTGTTCTGGAACAATAGTATAAATGAGTTAATTGTAGATCTAAAAATTGTTTGCCAGCTGCTGTCTATTCTGTTACCAACACCTGTTTCGGCTCATGCCCTCATTAATTAAAATGTGATGAGCAAGCAGACAAGTTCAAAACAGTGCTGACAATGTGTGTACAGCTGACATGAAATCCATATTTGTAGTCCTCATCCAAAGCCAGGAAGTAATATATCTGTAATGCAGTGGYGGGGGTGGTGGGGGTGGTTTTGGGTTGGTTTTTTTTTTTTTCTTCCTTCAGAACTGCTACAGTAATGAATCTGTTCATTAAGGTTACATTTTGGTTGTGGTAAATTGAGGGTAGAAATCATGGGCTTTCTAGAGCGGAAAAGCATCAATTTAAAAATTATACCTATGAAATATTGCTAGTTAGCCATTCCAAACATTATTTGGCCATTTAAAAACTAAATGCAGATTGGAAATTCTTAAGCTGTTATGAGTTTTCATTGTTGTCTATTCCTTCACTTCAGAACTAACAACAGCTGTAGCATATCATAACTGGATAATATCCTTTTTAAGAATTTGTACTTCTCAGCAGCATTTTTATGTTCTGCAGCAGAAGCCACTAGACCCCCATGACATTCAGTCCTATCTGTTTTTCAGAGTTGCTCAAGCTGGTTGGAAACACCTCAAAACTGTGAATGTCACCCTGCTCAGGTTGAAACTTCTCAGAACATGTAACAGCTATGCTCACAGGTCCCTGGGTGCATTTGTCTTTACGATGGGCACCACCTTCTTCCTAGAGATCCAAAAACATCCAAGCTAGACCACCAGGTAGCACGACTCTGCCTGGATTCCCCAAAGAAGCCCCAGGTGTTAAACATCAATAGAAATATAAGTAATCTGGCAACTTGTGCCAGCACCCTGTAATTCTTCCACAAAATTGCCTACTTTTTAGTGCACTCACCCATAAAATGGAAGGCCTTGTCCTGATGGAGAATTGTATACTAAATTCTGGAGGAGAGACTGAAGAAGTAGGTTGTGCTATGATACAGATATTTTACAACGCAATTTGATGCTGAGACAGAAGAACAAGCATCATGGGTCCAGAAAAAGACCAAGCTGGAGGTAGTCTGATCCTAGCCTGCTAGTTAAGGAACTCTTAGCTGCAGAGTCCCAGCAGTCCAACCTTGCCTGGTGAAACTTATACACATTAGAACATCACTGGATAAAACCATTCCTGAAGTTGAGTCCTGAACCCCAGATGTGCCCACTCACCAGTCAGTGTCCTACCAGAAGAGTTAGCACCTCCTAGTTGCTGTTCTTCTGGCCCTATTCCTGGCCCCACAAGGGCTTTAACTTCAAGGGAAGAAGGAGAAGAAGGGAAGAAGGGGAGAGATGTTTATGCAGGATACCCTGAGGTATTGGAGAATACATGTGACAACCACCTCAACCCTCAACATTACCCTTCACTGTAATGAAATACATCACAAAACTGAAAGAAGCACCCAAACATCATGTAAGAACTTACTTCAGTACCGGAAGATCTCCCTGATGATCATAAATACTTAGTTACCATATACCATCATAACCTAATGCCAAGGGAGGAATCATTATCTAAATAAACCTTAAATTAACAAGATCCTGTCCTGGAACAATATTTCTTAGAATGATCCCTTCCAAGCTTTTAATCAGCCCTCCAGCAATGATAAACTAACCAACAGAAGTCAGCTACCTATAGAACGTCTGTATTGAACAGGTTGAGACTAYGTGGGTAAAAAACGTAAACTTGCCAGCCCATCCATATAACTCCTGCAGTACAATACAACCTATTGGAGAACCAGTAGGTCCTGCATTTGCACCTACAAGATGCACCAAGTGCTCTTATGGAAGATGTGTAGGTGAAACAAAAAGACCACCTTGCACCAGAATGAGCTCGCTCAGAGAATTGATAACAAAAATAGCTGGGAAAAGACTGTTTTTCACAAGGCAGTCATGAAGTCTCTGACCTCTCAGTCCTGATCTTTCTGGGAGATCTACACAACCCTTTAAAATACGTTCCTAGGAACAAAAGCCCACAGCTCTGCAGCATGCTAACACATACTAACTCAAAACATTTGTTTTAAGATAATACACAATCATAATTCCCTGATAGGCTCTCTATATTCTGCACTTCAAAAGAACAATTTCTCTTTCCTTTAAAGATAATCACCCCAACATCTCTCCTCTTACAAAGGTTCTTCTGCTTCCTAGGTACCAACTACATTTGCTTTCAAATGGTGTAAGGGATTGATGTAATTACACTCTGAGATATTGTTCTCAATTTGTATTTAGTTTTGAAGATTTTTGCTTCTACTTTAAAAAGCAAACACTTTGCTTTTATAAGTTCATATTCTAGCCTTTACTGAGCTATGAAAATAAATAAGCAAGTTGTAGTCCAAAGTGTGATTTTAGAACAATTAGATTTGGGAAGATGTGATATGATGGGAGCATCTTCCTAAGTCTAAACATCTTCTAGAAGAAGATGTCAACTGTGTTAATACCTAGTTTCTCCTTCTCGTGATGTTACCAGAAAATGTTTGGTAATAAGCACATAAAATAATGACAATTGTTGAAGAAATCCCATCAGAGATATGTTTGCCAGAAATGTTTTGCCTTGTCTTGTTTTTTAACGTAAAGCTTCTGAATATTAATTTGATTATGTATCATGAAACAAAATTAAATTATTCTATACTATACCTACTATTTAAGACATTTTGTTTCTGAAATTAAGTTGGTTTAGATCTTTTGCTTTGTTTTTTTTCTAGGTTATCATTAGTGCTGTGATTTTTTTCCCAGATTGTTGGAAGGAAAAAAAACACAACTGTAAAAATGAGAGAAAGGGAAAGCAACAAACTGACCTTTTCTAGCACATAACCTAGACCTTTTTAATACTTCCTTCATTTTTTTCCTGCCCCACACTCTGGACTCTTCCAGCCTTAATGTGCATGTGAAGTGGAGGTGACTGTATAGCATTTATCTCATCGCATATACTGGTGTGCCTTACGCTAAATAGTGCTAATGAAGCAAGGCAGACAGTCCCCACCTGAAAGCCAACTCATATTATTCAGAAATCTCCTCAAAATGCATTTTAAGCTAATTTCCACAGTGAATCTCCATGTTGACTGGCACCTAACTGTTCACCACAGCAGGARATATGCAAAGGAAGACAACTCCTGGCATGGATTCACTGCACAAAGAGACAGTTRCTCTTTCATGTTGTTTAATGATGGTTTTAGAGCTTCTTCCTTCTTTAAATTTGCAACCTTCAGATATCTACAGTTCTTATTCTCTTTCTCTGTTTTTACTCACATGGCCTGTACACAAATAAAAACAAGTGAAATTCCCATTTCCCCCGTGGTCTTTAAGCCTTTTGGTAGCAGTCAGTACCAAGACCATATATTAATTTTCTTTATTGTTTGAATTTCTTACAATTTACAAATCTTTCTGCCAGTGTGTTCTTCAGAGTCATAGTAATTGTGCTGTATTTTCAGACTTAATATTGCTCCAAAGAGGAGGCATGACATTTCTTCAATGGCAGCTGAAAATACAGTGGTGTTATTAGTTTTCATATATACTTCTAAAATTGCATTCTAGGCCCATAATGCAGAGGAAAGGTCTGTTACATCAAGTAGATGAGTAAAGAAGCACGAGGAAAATCGAAACTACCATCTGCATTTATTCAGTGTTAACAACATTGCCAGCTTTTGTTTAACAAATAGAACCCTCATCTAAAATTAGACAGAAAAGACAATGAAATTAAGCATATGCCTAAAGTTGCTTGATTCCATTACTGTAAAAGCCCATTAGAAAATAATTACATCACTACACTTACTGCTGTTGGTGTGTAACCRTATTGGAACAGGTGATATTGGAACTGAAAAGTTTTTTAGAAGGTATTTTAATTCAGGAGCAATTATGACACAGCCCACCAATTAACTGCAATTTTGGAGGAACAGACTTGAGCCTCAAAACATCTCACATTATTTTCAGAAGGCAAAAGGTAATCAGGTGAGGCCAGAGGTATTTTAGCAATTAAAGCATCATTTCATATATTTAATTTGGAGCACTCCACCTAATTTAAAGAGAAATTATGTTTCCAAAAATGCCCTCATTGAATTGTTATACAAGAAGCAGAGCTGAGGCTGCCTTGCATAATGGATCCTACCCTTGCTAATCCAAAGGCATAGCAACACCACGCTGAGGAGCTCTCCATTCAGAGAGAGCTTAATCTGAACATGAGAAAACATCCACGTGTCATGCAAGAGCCTGCAAGACCCTAACTTAGGTATTGCCTGACCCAACGCTATTTCATCCAGTTCAAATTCAGTGGTTTCTGATCCATCCTCTCATGCACAGCATGGACAGGTCTGACCTTCCCTGGCCAGAACAGTTCAAGGGATGGTTAGAGGCATCATTTCAGGGAGCCTGGCGTAGGTGACTGTCTGCAGTGGGTTCAGCTGAAGTCCACCCAGCTCAGTTTCCCAGACACCAGGACAGGACTGGTCTTGTACAGGAGTGCACATTCTTTAGGAAAGGCACCAAGGCTATAGGTAAGGTACCAGTGCCATGGCATATTCTGTCACCAGCTTCTCTGGTTGTTTTTAGGGCGGTTCACCGCAGAACACTACAACCAAAAATAACAGTGGTTTTGGACAGACTGGCTCCAATTCAATGTCTTCTCATTTGCATCTCTACAAATTCAGGCTAACTTTATAGAAGCCGTTTAGCATACATTAGCATAAAACAAGGCAAGTGAGACACAGGGGGGATGAGGCTCATTAACTTTATATCTCCTTTTATGTGGAAGAATTGTAAGGGTGTGTACTGTCTGGTTGGGATGGAGCTAACTTTCTTCATAGCAGCCCGTTTTGGATCTGTGACTAAAACAGTGTTGATAACACACCCATGTCTTTGCTGTGGCTGAACCATGCTTGCACAGTGTCAAGGCCTTTTCTTATTCCCACTCTGTCCCCCCAGCAAGTAGGCTGGGGGTGGGCAAGAGTTTGGGTGGGGACACAGCTGGAGCAGCTGATCTGAACTGGCCAAAAGGATGTTCCATGCCACATGACGTCATGCTCAGCAATAAAAACTGAGGTTTATGTCTTTCCAAGGCAGCTGTTACTCAGAGACTGTCTGGGCATCAGTCTGCTTGTGGGAGGTGGTGAGTGATTGCCTTTGCATTGKTTTTTTTTCTCCTATTTCCTTCACTTTTAAACTGTCTTTACCTCAACCCACGAGGTTTTTTTGCTTTTGTTCTTTCAATTCTTYCCCCCATCCTGCTGGGAGGGGGAGTGAGTGAGTGAGTGGCTGTGTGGGTGCTTAGCTGCTGGCTGGGGTAAACCCACCACAAGATCAAACTATGAAATGCTCTACATTTTTTAAAATTAGGCCAGTGAATAATCCAGATACGGATTTATGAATGCGTCTGTATTCATCACTTATGACTCTAATGTTTCCAAACACGTTACTGATTGATCATTTTTAGCATTAACTTTTGCTTGAGCCTAAGCTAAACAATTAGCTTTTCCTATATAGCTTTGAATAAATATAAGCAAACAGAGATCAGAAGGGGGGKTTTTTGTGTGTCTGTGATCCCAAAATAACACTGTTTTTCATTTCAACACAAAGAAAATGAACTATGATATCACTGAGTGTCTACAGCTATGCAGGGTCTGTATTCTAGCTCTTGAGAGCATGACTTTCAAAGGAGTGACCTAATGGCTGAGACATACAACATGTATCACTCTATTGAACCACCCAGCTTTGGCAAAAGTGACCAAGGCAAAGCAAAGGCCAAGGGGAGACATTTGCAGTCGTTCACTGTGCTGAACATAGACAACTAACCAGTATGCTTAAGCTAGGACCTGGTCACCTGTATGGTCAGATACACCTCCAGGGGGAAGGCAGATAGATTTGGAGGGAGGAGGTGGTCACTACAGAGGTGGGCCAGAGCACTTGGYTTCCTAAATTAGGTGACCCCATTAAGTGCTTTAATCTAGGAGGATGTAGCTAAACTACTCAGTTTGTCTTTGAAGTGCCAGAGCTTTGCTCATGGGTGTATTTGAGACCTTCTGGTCACTTGAAGGGTAGGACATGGACTACACCCCAAAGACAGTTTGGATGTAGCCACCTTGTTCTGGAGTGAAAAGCCAGATTTGCCTCTAGTTTAGCTGACTACTATTGATGTAGCTAGAGATGTCAGGACATGGGAGCAAGGTGCTTTACCAGCTCCCCCATTTCTCACAGATTTTACTGTTTCCATTTGAACTAGGACCTGGTACGTTTTTCTCAACGTACATCAATGTATAGACAATAATACAAGCTTTGTCTGTTCTCAGTGTTTTAAGCACTTTTTCCTAGTTCACTTACAATAAAAGGCTGGACTTTTGTACTGAAGTGAGTTTTCCATCTCCTTCTTTTAAAACAATTTTTCCCCCAGTGAGTCTGCAGCATTTATCAGGTGAGTAGCAATCCTGCCTGGGAGTCTGGCATTTGTGCAGGGGCAACCTGAGCAATGTCAGGTATTCAGCTGGATCTCAACATGTTTAATTCCCTGCTGACCTGCTCCCATTTTTCTCTGTTGTATGCATTCAAGCTGCTTAAAAGATGTGTAGCAAGATTTCACCTACCGCTTTCTTCAAATGGCTTGAAAAGCTCTATGCATTCCTCACCAAGACAGGCAATGTGGATTTTAGAACAACCTCTTCAAACTGACTTGCTGGAGTCTTTTTACATGTGGTAGTATGTGCAGATGCAAAAGCAATGTAATTAGGTGGAAGCAATCCCTAAAATTCAACCATATTAACTATTAGTATTGAGCTAGCAGAGATTTTCCCTAAGAAAAAATGTTCAGCTTTTGCTGACTGGTGCTTTTACTGTGTTAGACCTCAGTAAAGGTTTGTGGGGGTTTGTTGTTGTTTTCAGCAAAGGTAACAAAAAAGGGCATCCTGGAATTATGAACAGAACTTAATCTGGAATATTCCACTGGCTCTTTCCAACATTAAACTTCTGCAGGGCTCAGATCACCTTCTTTTTAAAAACAACTCTTAATACTGTCCTTGGTGATCTTAAGGTTTGCTGCCATTCTGGTGGTGCTACCGCTTCAGTTCCAATGAGTTTTCTTGTCCAGACAGTTGAAGCTGATTACCCTAACAACCTGACATGAATTGTGTCAATCACGCAACCTGTGATTTGGAGATTTTAAAAGATTGAGAGAAAGATGTAGGGGGAGGTGGGGGAAGAAATCACGCAGGAGTTCCCACTTCTGTGACATGGGTGCTCAGTGAAGCATAACCATAAATCTCATTTGAAAACATGCACTTTTTTATATGTGAGGTGGTTTTTATCCCCTTCTTGCAACACTCCAGCTTGGCTGTCCTGTCCAACTCTAAGACAGTAGATCTAAAGGAGAATGGGAGAGAAAGGGTCAAAATACACATTTATTCCAGGTATCTGTATGAGTTTAGGAACTTAGGACTACGTGTCTGAGTCCCACTCTTCCTAATCAAAGGCATCCATGTCATATTAATATAACAGACAAACACCTTGTTACAAGTCCATTGTCTCTGCTCTTTGAAATTCTAGATCTAGATCTTTGAAATTCTCTTCCAGGACCTTATTCCTCTGATAGTTCATTCCCTTGCTAAATTCCAGCCTCATCTTGTTTATTATTTATGTCCCATTTTGTTCTTCTGGCAGTATTACTCTTTTGCCTAAACAGTTCTTCCTCCTCCTCGGTACTCATCTCATTGATTATTATTACACTTGAAATTTTCTGGGGGTTTGGTCCTGAGTAACTACTTCCGCCTTATGAGCAGGCCAAAGGTTAGATCTCATTCCATGAGAAAATGCTCTAACTTTTTCTATCTTTTTCCCCCCTTCTTTTTCCTGCCTTACATGTTTGGTTTGTAAACGCTGCAAGGCAGGATATGTTTATTCCTACATACATACATTTGTTATCTCTAACAACGAGGCTCCTATTTTGACTAGGGGCTCTGGAGACTGAATTGCAAGTTAGTAAAGATGACAATGAGGAATAGCCATCCTACTCTTTTGTCACCCTAGAGGAAACAAGTTTGCATTCTTTGGAGTGCTTGCTACGTATCGTGAGCGGTAGTTCTCCTTGATTAATTTTGACTGTATACTACAGAGAAGCAGTGCAATTCCCTTCATTGCTGACCTGGTTGATAACACATACTGATAAGAGACAGAGATGAGATCAAGATGACCCCTGCCACGTTGCTGTGCTCACGACCCACCTCCTGAAAATCCATTAACATTGCCAATCTTTTTGAATAATGAATCATTTTCCAAGGCAACGTTTTTCTATGTCGAACAATTACAATGAATAACTTCCAAGATCATGGCACAGAAATCTATCCTGCTTCCTTGGTGGAAACACCACAACAAAGCATATTTTAAAGACCTGAACTTGTACAAGAGTGGATTAAAAACAAAAACATGCTCAGTGGAGACACGAAAATCACCATCTGATGTAGTTGGTACAGCTAYGTAAAACAGAAGGATTGACTGCCCTTCGGCCATCACTCTTAGAAACAACTGTACTGCTTATGTTATCACAGAATTATCATCCTGTGGAAATCGGTTCTAATAGTTCCTATCGAAAGTCACKCAGACTCCTGTTTTTAAATCTCAAACAATAAAAGCATAACAAATACTTTGGGTCTGTGGTGTTTCAAGCATTCATCTTTTGACAGCTCTTCTACAAAATGGAATGAGTGAATATCTATCTCTTTTGTAGCCTCTTCTGAAACTCTACGTTTGGAAAATGAGTGCAGATTTTCAGCCAAAGCTAGGGTTCCTCGGTGCCTTCTGGCAGCAGTGCAAGGATTGTCTACCAGAAGAACATCTAGTGATATTCATCCTTGGGTGGTCTTAGCCATAATATTGAAACTGTGGGCTATCTAAATGCATTGCATGGATGTGCAGATGGGCACACGCCAGCAGCGCTGCCTTGGGCAAATGACCCCCAGAGCTGTAACATCCTGTATACATCAGAGTTCCTTGTGTTGTTTGCACTGAAGATTAAACTATCCCCCAAGGTGTGGAGAATAAAATGTCACATCTGAGAAACTGAGATAGATTCTAGTTAGCACAGGAAGAAAGTTATGTCTACACAGAGAACAATCTAATGAAGAGGTGATATGGCAGAAAAAAATATTTCTAGGTTAGTTAAGCACTATAAGGAAATAGTAAGCAGAGTATTAGCAAGAGCTTTGTTATCCATCACAGCTCCCCAACAAATTCTGAGGTCTCATTTCCTTCTGCAGGTCATAAATCTTTATATCCAGTGACATCCTTTTTTCATACCACCATCCAAAACTCAAACCACAAGAACTTCTCAGAGACTCAAAGTTCTGAAATTTTGAATTTCTGAAACCCATAAACAACGCTGATTTTTTTTGCTTTGCCAGGCTATGTAAAGTTCACACCAAAACCGATGTATCATTGTATCAGGTCCTGTACCCAGTTGTGGCAACAGCTCCTGTTTAAAAGAGATCAGTACCTAAACAGATAAGAAAGATGTAGCAACTTCATAATGATTTGCCAGTAAAATAGTTTGTCTGAAGTTTGTCAAATATGCATGATATTATACAAGTTTTTTTCAAATACCTGTTAGGTATCTGACTTTTCTCAGATGATGAATAATCCGTTGAATTAATACTTGAATAAACTGAATTTGGACTTCTAAATGCAAAAAAGATATCTGCAGTTTAGCTGCCTGGGCATCGTGCTTGCTTTCTGGCTAAGTCTTTGCACACTGAATTGCTGGGAACATGATAATAATGAATGACACTTCTGAAACCATCAGAGTAGTCAAACAAGAAGCCAGGCCCTTTCAGGAGAGTACACTGATTTGTTTTAAAACAGTTAGAGTAGGTACAGCAAGAATGAGAAAAAGATGAAAAAGCTAGAATAAAATGGAACAATTAACCTTTCTGCAGGAAAAAGGGCAGAAAAACTACCTAAAGCCAACTGCAGATAGCTGTAATTAAGGGATTGTAACTGTCTTTGAACCAGCTAAGAACTACCACAAAGGCGAAGACTAATCCATTTAGTTTAGCACCCTACCTCCCACTGGTCAAAGATGAAGGTTTATGGCCTGTGATATTCAGGAGATTAAGCTAAATGACCATAATGAACTCTCCTCATTTTCAGCTCTGTGAATGCCACCAGGAAAGACATATTATCTTCTCCACCTTGTGGTGGTGACCTTAATAGTGCCACAGCAGACCAGGAGGAAAGCCTACGTGAATATTCAAAAGAAGGTGTCTATGAGCAACCAACATGATGAAAACAACTCCCCAAATTATTCCTCACACCATTTCACCCTCTGAACTTGCAATGTTAGCGATCTACCTCTTTTTTCCTGCCTAGTGGTTGGAGATACCCATCCTCCTTTACATCCTTTCCTGAAACTTATTTAGCTGTTTATCTGATCAATAGGTTGTACATTAGTTACTTTCTTTGTAGATACTTTACATGTACTAATTTTTGTTGCAATATCATTATTGCATCATTATATCTGCCATTAATTGACTATTAATTAGTACCTAGAAGATACCTTAAGGAACTAGTAAAAAYGCATGCAGCCTCAACAGAACTGAAATCACTTTCTATGAAGAAAACAGCTAAATACAAAGACAGGGAGCTGGATTGCTTTTCAAAATCCAGGGACACCCTTGCAGAAGGAAGACAATAGCAGTAGATGGGCTGCTTCCATAACAGCWGGTGGATCTTGTCTCATACTGTAAATGTTTTTACTCTTCCCCTTGCTGGGTATTTGCAGCTACTTGTATCTGCGTCTTCAGCAGAGAGTGCAACAGTGCAGTGAAGAGAACAGAGAGGAAGGGACTGACCTGACACTGGGCAAAACGCACATCACAGCTTGTGAGCCTCTACCACTCAACTCACTCACAGGTACGGCCATCTCTAGGCATAGGTACTGTGCTGGTTGCTGTTTGTAGGATGGTTAATGCTCTTCCCTGTAAATGGGTGCCTGGTTTAGATATAGTGCTCTTTGAAAGGTTAGTGGCATATAAGATGCAATTCATCTGACCAAAGGTAGATATCAACTCCAAGAGCAGCAGAATCCCTCTCTGGGATCACTTGGCTTTAACAGTTATGTTTGGGAATAACAGTTAGTTCTCTGGTGACTGTAACGAGAGCTTAGACATGTAGACACCTACATTTATGTACCTAAATCTGAATCTGAATCCTACTCCTAGTTCTTGAGGAACCAGACAGCTCGAGGGTAATTTGCATTGTGTTGTTCTTTGTATCTTTAAYGATTCATTAAACTTAGATGGCTCCCATAAATAATGTCAGTAAAGTGAATACTCAAGTCATTCTTAAATTAGCCATAAACATCTTCATGGAAAACACATCACTCAGTATCCAACTTGCTTATCTACTCCTCACATAAATGTAAAATAATAATGAAAATAATAAAAATAATAATAATAATAAAAATAATAACAACAACAACAAAAATAAAAATAAAAAGCGTGTGTGTTGTTTTAGTGTTTTAATGTTTATTTAGTGTGTATGCTTTTATTAAAAAAATGAAAAAATATTCCAAAATCAGGCAACAGATATGCATACCACGGATTTCAACAATTTATCCCAGTGGCTCAACTACAAAGGCCATCATGTGAGGAAAAAGTTTAGAGGTTCATAGATCAAACCCATAGAAAAGACTAGTAGGTAATCCAATTTACCTTGCATATATCACTGAAGACTTTTGGTTGTCTGAAGTGTGTATTCTACTAAAGTGTTCACATTTGAGATGAAGAAACTTCTACTTGCTTTGGTAACTCATTCCAGTGGTCAATCAATCTCACTTCACAAAACATAGTGTTAATTTCTAATTTGAATTTCTCTGAGTTTAATTTCAAACAGTTGATCCTTGGATGCAATCTCCTATATTCTACATGCAGCTTCATCGCATTGTTCCAAAGAAGCTTAATTTTATGTCTCACTGTATTAAAACACGTTGTCTGAATTGACACAGCTTAAGCAGGTGATCTAGGGTACTATATATGACTTCTCACCACAGCAGTTACAACTACCTGACAATGTCTAAGTCATCCTCAATTTTTATCCACCAGAATTTTATAGGTATTTGGAGATCATTACTAATAATGTTAAAGTGTTGGTCCCCGTGAGAAGCATTCCTATTTGACTGACTCTCCATCGATGATTACCATTCATGATAGTTTGCTATTTTTAAAACTTCTGTTTGACATGATTTGCACTGATATTACTGAGAGTTAGCAATTTATTTCAGAAAGTTGGGCAGCATTTAGATAGAATAAAACATCTAAAGAAGTCTAAGTCTAGAACCTTGAGTAAAAAAATGAAACCCAGGCCTGATATTGTTTTGCCCCGGACATGATTCAGGCAATGAGGTGATTTTTTTTGGATCATGGCATAACAAAGCATTATTCAAAGTAATGCTGTAAACTGCAGTCATTCAGGAGTTCATCCACAACAGGTATTTTCTGTGTAGCAGAGATGGCAAGACCACCTCAAGGCAATCACCTTCTCCATCACCACAGACTAAGACTTCTCTACATGTCCTTGAGAGCCCTTCAGAACTAAAGTTAGGTGACGCAGATACCTCCCTTTTCAGTACATTTCTGTAATACCAATGGTTTTATTTTCTGACTTATCAGGGAAGGGAAAAAGTGAACCATAACCAGAGGAAAATAAGGTTGATTTTTCCTTACATTTTCATGGATAACATGCAATGGAGAGGTATAGACTATTTTTAATTAGTATATCTAGATTCATATCGCCCTTAATGAGCGTTTACAGTCACAGGCCAAAGGAGAAATATTCTGTGGCATAATGTTTATAAATGTCATCCTGGTTCTACATTTTGGGAAATTAAGGTTGAAAGTAAATTATGATCTTTGTTCCTGAAAACTTATGAGTTGTTCATCACAGGACTAAGGTTGCCTTCCCAGATAACGAAGCTGTGTGGAGAGAGCGTCTTGAGCAGTAAACTAGTAAAAGCTGCTAGCCAAAAGCCAAAGTGGAATATACTGATTGAACCAAATATCACAGAAGGAGCAGGAGGAAAAAAATATTTTTTATGATCCCCACCTCCTGAATAAAGCCCTGAATTGGAATTTCACAGTACTGACCTAATTAAAGGAGGCAACATTGAAACTCATGTACATATGCAGATGAAAGCAAATACCTGATGCTATGGTTTACAAATGGCAGTGGGCTGAAAATGGTGGTGTTGCTCACAAGTCATACTAAAACAAATGGCCTGTGAACTTCAGCAGGCACCATTACAGCAGAATGAGTGGAACCTCCTCCTGCCTTCAGGATTGCAGCTAGAGTTGGACCTCAGCCTCACCCAGCTTTATTTCCTCTTATTTACAGGCATTCAGATCCAAGGCTCTTTGTGTTCCCGTCTGCAAACACTCCATCACAAGCACAGTTATTAGTACAATTATTAATAGCGCTGAAGAACTGCATAACTTTAGCCATTCTAAGAAAAACCTGAAAATACACATGATTTTTGGACCCACACAGATATTTTTCAGCAGAGTACTTTTTCCTTCCAAATATAGTATTTCATCGTCAGCAAAAAAAGAGCCTTTTTGTTGAAACAAAGTGAAGATATAATAATATGCTTTGAGAGTATCTGAACTTCCCCTTTCAAATGAATTCTTTTTAAATTTTTGGGATGCCAAAATGCATAACGAATCATTGTTAAAGTCTAAAATCAGAATGAAACATTCAAGTGTTATCAAAATAATACAGTTGTAAAGGCCTGAAATTTACCTTTTACAAAATTTTAATTTTGAAGTGAGGAATTTGGGAAACTTTTTTTYCCCCGACTGACAAAATTTCCTGGAAAGTAGGTCACCCAGTTCCCCCATGGCCTTATTAGTTTGTTAATCAGCCTTAAAAATAGATATGTGGAAACATATACAGAGCTAAAGGTAGTGTAAGGCAGCATGCTTGCAATTGCAGTGTGAGCCAAGGGATAAATCATTGCTTGACACCTAGGTGGAATGTGGGGTTTCATTTCAGTATCTCAGTCCTGCCTTTGCCGCACTGGCTATCCCAAAAGGAAACTCCTCGAGCAGGGTCCTTCCATACATCATCATTTTATATATGCTGCCATTGTGAGCACTCCCAGAAGATCATAGACAGAAATATGTTATGTGCCCGTGCAGGATCATAAGAAACAAAAGAGGGTCACTATTCTCCACTTCAGCATACTTGGGGCAGTCATTTGCAGAAATGGTTGTTAAGTGCTGTGGTTCCAATTTGTCTCGCATTCTGCACAGATACCTGCACAGATATAAATGGATACCCAAAGTAAAGGACTATGGATAATCATATCCAGCCTAGACACCTCTGGTATGAGGCTGTGGTACTGCTTCCATATAGTTATAATGCTAATGCACCAACAGCATTCTTTGCTGTATTTTGACTCAAAATGTGCTAATGATGCATCCAGGAAGGCACAAAAAGTGTGCATTGCATTGAATTGAATTGAATAGAATAGACTAGACTAGACTAAGACCACTGCAGATACAGTTTCAAGAACCATTTGTTGCCTGCAGCTGGCCATGCTTGGCTAAAGTGGGAATTTCCAGCCCTCCCAGGTGGGCTGTCTTTCAAAGCCATCTCTTTCTTCATGGAGCTCCTTCCTTCCAGCATAACAAGTCAGTACCCTTGGGAATGTCATCATCTATGTTCTGCAAGCGAGTAACTGCTCTCGGCACACTCAGAAGCCACTGTAACTCTCTTTGGTAATGCAGGATTCTTTTCTGCWAATATGAAACTAGTTGCACACATACCATCTGGCTACCACTTCACCTTTGGCTGCTCACCAGACCTGTATTATGCCCAATTCACAAACCAAGATAAGGGCTCTCTTTCATGAGTGTTCCTAATGCCCATAGTTTCCCATTTTGCATCAAAAATGTTTGCTCTGAAAGACAAGACACTGTTCTCAGATATGTCTTATCTGCTGTTTAAGGATACTGTGGTTTTCATCACATTTACAGCTGGGATATTAAGGATGCTTAAAAAATTTTGAACTAAAATCAACATTTTAAAAATAAAGAAATTGGAAACTCCAGTTATGTCTTTTTAAAATCCTTCTGAATAGTCATACCTCATTTCTAAGCAAAATGTGTAAGGGTCAGATCTGATCACTAGGGCAGCTGATGCAAATTAGCAGTTCAGTTGATTCATGTCATCTGAAAATCAGCCCCTCATTCACGGGCTTTGCAGGTCCATGAAACACAACTATAAAAGGTGCAAGACTTAGAGGAGATTAACCTTGCAATCTACTTTATAACCTTGATCCTGTCCAATTCTGGGCTTACTGAATATCTGAGATGAAAGCAACGAGAGCTGAACAGATTTCAGCACTTTTCAGAATCAAACCCAAATTCAGGGTTACCTCTGGCTCTCCCCAGCTCATCTGATCAAGGGAAGTTTCCCTTTGCCGCTCTAATGATCTTCATCATTCCTTCTGAAGAAGCTCCTTCTCTTTTCCCCTCTCTTCCCACAAAGTCCTTTTCTCTAGCCTCCATTATTCAAGATTCATATGTCAGATCCAGTACCAAAATTCAGCTGCCCAAAAAAGATCCCCAATAGTTGTCATCCCTAATTTTCATGATGAGCTAAGTTCAGTCTTGCACAAGACCCCATTTTCCTAAACACCATACAAACACATCATTAGAAACAGTCCCTGCATCTACAAATTTTGTAATCTAAACAGCAAGAGGAAGGTGAAGGTGTCATCTCACTAACACGTTGCGTTCCCATCCTCTGAGCTCCAATGCCTCCTGTACCACGTCGACTTTGCTCTTGCTTCCAGCGTTTTGAAGAGAACAGATGTGGCTGGGCGGCAGGAGGCCAAGTCAGGAGCATTTTTCCTACTCAAGAACCGCAATAGTCTTTGGCTCTTCAGGGCTGTTTTTAGCAGTCAGGACAGCAGGTGTCTTTGAATGGTTCAGCGCACCTTCTGCCATTTTTACAGGCTGTGTTCAACCGTAACGTTGCCAAGCCTGCAAATGAACTGCTGAAGTTGCTCCTGTATTTGCCTTTTTTACTAGCTGCGCAAGAGAACATAAAGGTAAAAATTATTATATAAGGGAGAGAGAATGCAAACGGAGGGAAGCCCTATCCTCATTATACGTTTTTTTTTGTATTGCAGAAAATTATGAAAAAAGGATCAAATACTTCAGCTTCCAACCTTATGTAAAAAACTAGAACAGTGCTTGCTTGTGAAAAGACTGCTGGGAGGGACCATTTCAGAGCTACTGAGAAGGTTTTCTCACCAATCCGCAGCACAGAGGATATGACCATGCCACAGAGAACTGTGTGACCACAGCTTATATATAGGCACACATTACTTTTAAAGTAGCCTAATTAAGGACAGGTAATGGGATAGCTGCTGTTAACAGATGCACATAAATAGCAAGGGCACCCAGCAAGCTGAATCAGTAGATGTCAAACTTTGTGCAGGTACAGAAGTACCTGAACTATTCAGTGTAGGGTTAACTCTTGTGTCTATGCTACATGAAGACAGAATAATTCCCTTAATGCCAGCTTTGAAAAATTGCGTCTCATCTACTTTAATTACTAGACTTCTTGTCTTAGTCCACTGAGAAGGACAACAGCACCCTAAAAAAGGTGAGTTGCCCAGAAGTGGAATCATGCCATGGGGGTGCCACTGGGTGCTAAGGGACCAGAGATGAATCCTACCCCACAGTGACTATATAGTCATATAAACAGATCCATAGAGTTTGACTCACACATCTTGTCTTATTCCTACCAAGTTACCTGTACATTGTCTCATTAATTCACTATCCATCCTTCTCTCTGTGAGAAGACAGATTGTGAGAAGATAGATATAAGGGTTGTGTTGCACATATTTATGAGTAACCCTGCGTACATCTCTGTGGTGAGCATTCGTTTACAGGATGGGCATTCAGAACATTGGTATGCATTTAGGAAAAATACCCACAAATAATTTACATTGAGAATAATTTCCTTCATTCAGCTGAAATGCAAACCCTASTAAGAGCTTTTGATAAGAAGATCTAAAGTTTAATATTGCAGTATGTAAAAAGTTTCTTCTGTCACTTTGCTGCTACTCGGTTCCAATTATTTCTGCACTTCATTTCCTATGAAGAAAAAAGTAAATCACTGCACTCATTTTATCTTTTCTAAACACTATTTAGTCAATTTTATTAATCATTATTATTCAACAGAGATACATTAAAGGAACTTAAATTAAGCTCCATTATGCAAAGCATTGTATATTCATATAGCAAGAGACAATGTTTGCCTCAAAGAAGTTACAGCATAAATAGATAACAGGCTTGTTAAAGTTCACATTTTATGAACAGGAACTTATACAGCAAAACCACACTGAATGGCCAAGGACACAGAAGATGGCCAGAGCAGAGCTGACTTCAAGCCCTAAGACCCTTAGAATATGTCTACTGGGTTTAAGGGACTGAGGTCATAATCCCCACCCCCCCATGGCATGTCTGCTAATGTGCTAAGCCCATCCATATGGATTTATTTGGTTAATCAGCATTTATTTTGTTTGGGTTACTCCCAGTTGAGAAAGGAGTAAATTCTTGAAGTGCCTCAGATCGACACAACTGGTGGTGTGAATGCTCCTCATTAGTCATAGTGGAAGTCAAGGGGTGCTTTTCTCCAGCTGTGACCCATCCTTACCTGTCTGTCTTTGCCCTGCGGCCACCCAGGGTCTCTCAGCCCATCAGTCACTGTACTGCAGGCAGAGGTGGCAATGGAAAGCTGAGAGGTGCCTGCCAGCTCCAAGGGACGATGTGAGCAGTAGGAGCTCCTCCCAGGGCAAACTCAAACAGGTAGGCACACACCACCTTCTGTGGCTCCTTAATGTCACCTGTTTGACTTTTCTGAAATGGTTGGCTGAGAGGTTTTTCTAAAAATCTGCCATTTCCTAGTTTTTAAAGGCAGTGGATAATTAACGCCTAAGCCTCTGAACTGTAGTTCGGTTGGTCCCCGCTTCCATGAAGCAACAAGTTTCATGCTCTGCCGTATAGTCCACTCCCTGCCTACTCCCTCTGTCATTCTTTTTAGGACCAAAAAGTCTCCCATATACATACAAGATACTGACAGTGTCTGAAGATAGTATTAAGCAGCACTTGCAGAAATACCCTTCATGCCAGAAATGTAACTGTAGGACTATCCTTTCTTATTACATCTGTCCTTTAAAAGATGTCTATAAACTGCTTCACCTGCATCTGCACTAACCACATTTTGGGGATATAGTTAAAATAAGGCTGAGTCTCTCATTGTCTATAGGTGAGTTTAAGTTTGTGTTCCATAGCAAATATCTGTCTGGTTTTATCTTCTGTAACGCTGTGCCATCTGAAAGCTTGTCCCTTGGGCTTTTGACTAAACCTGACAATGGAACACAAATATTTACGTCATTTTTTCTCTGCTGCCAAACACCAAAGAGAGAAACCTCATATATTTTTTTCCCTTACTAACTTTAGTCTACTCAGGTTTGTGAGTTGTAGGTCATTAGAGCACAGTATCTTTCCCCAAAGGCCTACAGCACAGGAAAAACAGCTGTTTATTCCCTATTTTTCCCTGTTGTAAAGCATCTTATAAATTTAAATATAGTTGCAAGAAAGTTTTTTATAACAATTGAGTCCTTCAAAATGCTAGACTACATTCCTGCTCTTTTTCAACCCTGAGATGTTCTTTCGTGCCACTGTGGGGAAATAGCCAATTTTAAGAAAGCAGCACAGTAAAACTTTCTCCTAATCTCAGAGAAATAATATACCATGCAGACCATCTCAGCAGTGCCAGAGATCAGCAAATACCAAGCGCCTCACAAAAAGTGTATTTAAGCACAGGCCAAACAATGAAGTATTTTGAACTTCCATAAGCCCTGTGAAGTTGTTGCATAAGACACCCATCGGTAACGGAAGGAGATGTTCCTTCAGCTCCATATTGGAGCTTTCCCCTTTTCTATAGGACATACTGTTTTATTTATGGCCAATAAAGAGGCCCTGTGGCAGTTTCAGTTGTGTTTGCCACACCGTCATCATTGATGGCCTTTGTGGCCATCATTGATGGCCAGATGTGCCTTTGCCACAGCTACCACCCACACCAGGGTCAGAAGAAAGGAAAGCACAGTGACTGTGCTGTCCTGCTGAAACAGATCTGGTGCCACACAACAGCACAGGACTTCAATTTTCGTAGAATCATAGAGTGGTTTGGGTTGGAAGGGACCTTTAAAGATCATCTAGTCCAAACCTCCTGACATGAGCAGGGACATCTTTCACTAGATCGGGTTGCTCAAAGCCCCATCCCACCTGACTTTGAATGTTTCCAGGGATGGGACATCCACAACTTCTCTGGGCAACCTGTGCCAGTGTCTCACCACCCTCATCATAAAAAAATGCTTCCTTATGTCCAATCTAAACCTACCTGTAATGTGTTGAGTCATTTGAGATGTGCTAGAGTGTCCCACCTGGCCTCCAGAGGCCTTTGCATAGTGCCACAGGTCTCATATATGTTCTGTGTCGTATCTACCAYTCTCATATGGATGTCTCAGATATCCTAAAGTATATCAAATGGCTGAAAATGCTTACAAGCAAGCCTCAGTGACCAGCAGTCTGCTGACATATGGGAAGGATCTGCTCATTACAAATGATAGCTAAGCTCACCCCAAAAATCCAGTTGTTCAACTAGGGCATCAAGCAGCCCTTGGACATTACCTTTACAAATTAAACTTCTATTCTGATGGTTTCACAGGTCATTAACAGCTCCCTGATCCAGCTGTAACTGAAAGCGATTAGACACTGTAGGAGGTGTAAAAACAGATTTGTCTCCTCAGGCATCTCATTTCTACTGACCGTTATGGGACATTAGACACCTAGCACACATGTAGACACATACTTTATAGAGACCTAAATCTAAGTGTGTAAATCTGGAGCTTGTGTTAAGAAGGCCACCTTCAGGGCTCAAGCTATAGGTGGGCTAACAGCCCAATACATTGTCAAAAAGTATGCATGTGGCAGATCTTGACTTGAAACTTCTAACATCACACTAAGCTTCTGCAAAATGTCCAGGATGTTACCAGTTACTTTTATTTCATCACAAGAAGCATTAAGACTTTCAAATGTGCTGAGGCATGGTGACAATTAACAATGAACATAGTAAACTCTAATACCTCAAAGAAAACACAGTCCTTTTACTACATCTTTAAAGAATGATGAGGCACCAAAAGGCAGCATTTCATCCCACAGTTCTGAGGTCAAGCAACCTGCTTTCCATCTTCCTAATGAAGATCAGAAGTTATTAGTTTTAAATCCATTTTAACTGAAAGTCACCAGAAATAGCTGGTGAAACTCATACTAACTTTAAGTTTTTTAGCCAGAACAAATCTTGGAAAAGAAGTTTTGAGAAATACATTCTAAATTGATTTGACTGTTTTTCAGTGTACTTCGTTCAACAGGAAAAAGACCGAGCTGTATTCACATCTAAAATGATGTCATTGATTTAGCTTTTCCATGAGTTGCGCTAAGGGCTTTTTTCCTGAAATTGAGTGAGCATCACATTGCTCAGAAGACAGTGTCAGCAATGAAGAGGATGGCAGGTCAGTAGATGTGAGCCCAAGTGGGATTGTGAGAGTCCAGACGGCAAATGTAAAAGCTCTTCTTTTCCCATCAAAGGTCTGTTCAGTCATCTATGCAAAGCATGAAATCTTTGAGTCAGGAGGAGAGACAGGGGCTGTGTTTTATCAAGGATCCCAACAATACTTAGCTTCACAAAACTGTGACATACAGAAGCTGACCAGAATGATAGACAAATAAAAAAATAATTGTAGGACCTTGGACGGAGTGATTTGTTTGGGATAAGGATTACTGTCTGATGACCACAGTGCAACATTTCTCAGATTCTTGGACATGACTAATAAGGATGGCAGGGTATGACCATTCCTTCAAGCCCATTTTTCTCTCTTTTCTTCCCTTTTCCCTTCTCTCTATCACCCTGAAAAGTTCATTTCTCGCAAAGCCACATGAAATGCATCACATTTACTGTGAAGCAATGGAGACAGGGTGTGTGCGAGCAGCCTGGCAGGCAGGGACACACTCTTCGCATGCAGAAGCAGAAGTGACTCTTTTCCCATCTCCTTTGTCCTTGCCTGTGCAGTCTCGCATGTTTGCAAAACCCAGGTAGGACTGTTCATCTTCCCAGAAGAACCCAGGCTGACCAGTTAGGACAAGGAAGCTGTGAGATTGTGCTATGGATAAGGAGAGAAATGCCTGGTGATTTCTGTGTCAAAAAATAACCCAGACTGGCTGTATAAGGGAAATGGTCCTGGTGGCAATGCCAGGTGTTTGGGAGAGAGTCTGCACAGAGGCGCACAGATCAGACACAAGATCTGGGGAGGACAAGTTGATAAGGGACAAACCATTTGAGATGCAAAATATTATGTGGAGAGAAATAGGCTGTACTGACTATCATCACAGCTTATAGCTATTATCAGCACAGCACAGCGATAGTGGCACCTATAGGGAGAAAGTGAGGCTTAAATTGCTGTAAAAGAAAAGAATATTCCAGTTCTGAAAGCTCTGAGAACCACAGTCTTAGCAGATTTATCCTGTAGATATAAAACAGTTTTCCATATCTGAGTTTAGTATCTTGGGCTAGCTCTATTGACAGTGGAGAAAACGAGGTGAGTTAGGCAGCTCCAGTGGGTGATTCATTTCAGACACCTAACTAGGGTGAATGGAGTAATTCACAGCAGAAGTCACAAATTATATCTATTCCTCTCCATGGACTGTAACAAGATCTGAGGGTCTAGTTCAGATTTCAGTGACCAAATTCAGATGGTAAGAGGAATCGCACCCAAATTAGCCTTGTAAAAAATTCTCAGTTGTTTAATCAAAGTATAAAGCACTTTGATTAAGTTAAATTACTGACTTCTAAACAACTCAGTTTGTACCATTTTCATGTTGATTTTTTTCCCCAAAGTGTACGTGCAAACTAACAAGCATTAAAACCAGCCTCAGACATATAAGAGCATTAAATGTTGCACTATGAACATTACTTAATGCTGCAATATTAATCAGCTGAAGGACCTCTGACTTTCAGAAACAAAGCTATAAGTAGGTCATTTCCTGCTCTGCAGCAATCTCCTCTTGATTGCAGAGCACTTAATTTTGTTAACAGGTCACTATTTCAAACAACTTCTCCGATTCAATATTTTCTAAGGATTCCTTGGAAAGAAACTCAATAGTCATCTTTCCAGAGCACTCATGTATATCACACAGCTTCTTTCTATTTTAAAATTTCATATCAGTTAAGAGTTCCTCCTTTCTACTCTCACCAGGGTACCTAATAGCTATTTTGATTTTCTTTCTGGCTACCACTTCCCATCATGGTACCATTTGCCATGTTAATCAATGTGGAATTCCAAGAAGGAATAACCTGAAAAATCCTGACCCCATATTTACTTTTGGGACCTTGTCTGAGATCACTTCTGGTTGTGATCCAAACTTCACTACCTCTTGTAATTTTACTGAAAGGCGTCCCTCAAATATTCAGCACCTCCACCCTTACTTCCATTATCAAGTTGGTCTGTGGGCAAATGTGATCTGTCAGCCAGTGTTAATCATGCCATCATCTTTCCATAGTATCCTGAGTTTTAGATTGCAAGGTATCAAATATTTTACTCAAAAAAAGATGGATTACATCCACCATATGTATTTCACCCACCCACCCTGTAATATGGAGAGAGGCCACAGTTTTTGTCAGACATGATTAATGTCTCAAACTCATGGTGCTTATTGCTCAGCAGGTTCATTTCCCCAAAATACTTATTTTTACAGTCTCTCGCTACTCATTCTAGCCTACTGAAGTCAAGCTAAGTGGTCACTGATTTCCCAGGTGGTCTCAAACATCCACTGCGCTATTTCCACTCAAATAGCTCCTCACTCATTTTCCAAGAGTATTTTTCTCCAACTTGTGCGTTGCACTATATATGGCATTTTGCAGACTTAGGACACAATCACTGTGTTTTCCTCAAAGAGCTTAAAATTCAGAGGTTTCATCTGGTGAGTCAGTGGAAGTGTTCTGTAGCCACAGGTCTATCAGAAAGTTAGGGTAAATTATAGAAGACAAGCTGGTGATTCAAATAAAGACAGAGAGAACTGAAGCCATTTGCAAATGAAAAGTGTTCCCAGTTTTAGAAACCAACAGAGTTTGAACAAGAGATTGAAAAAGCACATAAAATCGCAGATGTATGGGGATCAGCGTTGGAGTGGTAGGCGAAAGGAATGAATTTCAGGTGGCATTCAGACTAAAATAACCTTCATCCCAGGAAGATGGGCATTATAGGAGGGAGGCAGACAGAGAAGAGAGAGGGGAGGAGGGAGGCACGAAAAAACTACATAGTCAAAAAAATTTGATGAACCAAAAGCCAGAAAACCAAATTAGCTAAGATGAAGTCAGGCTTTAAGCTGTGCAGCACCCTTCACAGCAGGGAGAGAATTTAAATCTGAGAATGATAGATGCAGAAATGCACCAAAGAAGCCGGAGGAGGAAGAGAGAAATAGGCAAACCACTGAAAAGGAGTTTTACTGTTACTCTTGAAGTAGAATGAAGAAAATTAGCCACAGAGGAAGAAACAGGAAAAAAGAAAAGGTGGTAGCTGTGGTGCAAAGGAAAACATGGATCTCAAAATTATCAAGGCAAACACTGCATAATTTGGAAAGGACCTGAGCATGATTTAGCATTCTGCATTGCAGTCTCCTCTTTTTCTCACCACTCCAGCTCTGTTCCCCAGAGTCAAATAACCTATATTATTGGCAGGATCCACGAGCCTGTCTGCACCCAACCTCATGGGTAGCCACTAGGCTTAACACATTGCTCAGGTCAGCTGTCCGCGGGCTGACCATGGGGTGGTTCCATGGCTGGAAGGTTAAAGCACACTCCCACCTTGCAGCCACCTACCAATGTCGCTGCCCGCCTGCAAGACGAAGCTCCTAGGGACACATGGACACCAAGGTGTCACACCCTGGAGAACAGTCTCCCACCATGCCTGGCCAATATGAAGAGTATCAACAAGGAGCTTGGGTGTACCTAGGACTTTGTCTTGTGACTATCAATCAGTAAAATAACGCTGAAGCCACAGGGTTACATTATCTTACCCCAGTTCAGATCTCCAGACAGAGCTCAACAATTTCAGTTCCTATTGTTTCTATGTGTCCATAAGGGGCCCTTTTTCTTGCTGAATAAAATACTGTGCCTCTTCCCTTTTCAGATCCATTCTTTCAGACAAACAAAGACTATAAGTAAACAACAGGAAAACATAGTCAAGTATGCTCCTGAATAGCAAAGAGCAGCTTTGCCATTTCTAGTTACACTTTGTCTATAAACTTATTTTCCTTTATTGCTGGATCATGCCATTCTTTGTTAAGGAACTGCAGTGATTTGAGAGTTAGTGAGCCATTAGCACATTGTGAAGAGGAAAATTTTTGTTTCCCACGGCTTTGCAAACAGGTAAGCAGAGAGAGCAATAGATCTTTGCCTAAGGAGCAGGGTGAGAGCTATGGTTACAAAGAGATACCAGCAGGTAGCAGATATCTGCCATGTTTATACAGGATCCCACGGTGACTTACTGTATACCTTACAGGTAGGATGCCTCTTTTACCACCCCACAGTGATGGCTGAATGGTGCATTGCACTTCCCAGTAAAGATGGATTTGTTGAACAAAAGCATAATTATCTCTAGACTCCACGGTCTTGATATCTACTGTGAGCTCCTGAAGATACCACTATAGTCGGAGGAACTATGTTGACCAAGGTCACCTGGATCCCATACAAGATTTCTGTTCAATCAATCTTCTTTTCTTCACAGTGCTCATTCCTGGCACTGTGCAGCTCCCATCTACTCTGTGCTCTATTAACCATTGCATGAAGAATGCATTCCTGGTCTAGGGATAGCAGTGTTTCTTAGCAAGCTGGGTTCAGCAGCCTCCTGTGATCAGCAAGACTCCTAGGTAGTAATGGCCATAGGCTGGGACTAAAACAGAGGTTTGGTCCAACCAGGCACCAGTGCTTGTTACTGCTCTTACCCATTTTTGTAGCCCATTGGGTCTGACTTGCAGGCCCCAGTGTAACTCTGGATCCTACACTTCTGTTACCCACATTCCTGCCTGAGGAAGAAATTATTAACACTAGTGGTGTCTCTCTTCTTCATAAAAGTAAAATCTTCACCGTATCAGTCCTGTGCAAGGAGAAATTAATCTGATTTAATGAAGATGCATGAAAGAGGTTAAAACCAGTAAGACATCTTCATCCCTTTGGAAAAGTTTTTTGATTTTGGTTAGTGACTAGTATTACACTAGCACTCCAAATTCAGGAACCAGATCTCCATTGCAGTGGATTCTACATAACCTCTGCATTGGTTCTGTGCTGAATAAACAGGTAACTAGAAGAAAGGAGAAGAGGTGTGATCTATCCACTTTGTTGACTAGCTATCTCAATTTGTTCTGGTCTTTTTTTGTTTGTTTGTTTAACATGAAAGCTAGGAATTTTGTTTTAATGACAAACAGTTTTCACATGGTTTCCTTCCCAGTCGGTCCATCTAAATACCCTAGCATCGCTTCGTTAAGCAACAGGACAGATATGGCTTGTTCTGCAGAAGTGCCCTCCAAACAAAGGAGCCCTTGATAGCTCACTGAGCAGGCAAATTGACATTGTTGTATCTGCAGATCAGCAAAGGGAAGCTCAGCTTCCCCACATGAGCTCAGCCAGGGAGTTCTGCAAAGGCCAGGGCAGTGTCCTGTCTTTTGTGAATTTCCTGGAAGGAACTAAAAACACATTAACCTTTTGCTGCCATGGAGAGCTGCCTTTGCTGAAGCTCTTCCCTTTCCTCTTGTCGTCAAGTTTTTCAGTTGTCCTCAGTTCAACATGCAACAGAATTCTCCTGCTAAGAACTGAAGCCCACAGTGGACAATTCCACTTCTCAAGGGCAGTGATAATATCTAATAGATGGGTAAAGCTCTTCTGCACAAGAGAGGTTTCCAGGGACAATGCAAGAATTCAGGATCATTTAATCATGTCCCAAGCTAAGGTATGCTTGTGCAACCTGCTGTCCAAAGCAAATATCATCATAGACGCTACAAGAAATGAATCTCCAAACCCAAATACCACACTGCACACATAGTCCTCCCCATAGAGGAAATACAAGATAAAGAGTGGCAAATGTTAGTAATATTATTTACAGTAAAATGCACAGTGAAGAGCTGCATCAGCAGACATTAAGAGCTGAGAACACAATGCACAGAGATCCTTCTTGCCCACCTCAAACAGGCAGAGAGAGAGAAAAAGGGAGGTGAAGAAAAGACTGCTGGCAACTGACTTAGCTGTTTTTTTTAGCCATGTATTTCAAAAAGCAAACCAATTTCAGCACACCTCTGGTTAAAATAACAACTAAAATATTTGATTAAATGCTTTGTATCAAAGAAAAAGGTGGAGGTTTTTTCCTCCTTGAGAGCTGCCCTAATTCCAGAAGCCCTAAACAGTCTCTAATTTCTCCAAAGTGATGATACTCTAGTGCTGACGGTCAGAACATTTTGTTTGTCTCTTCTGGTTCCAGCCTGCTTCTCCTCCAAAGGATGCCGCAGTCTGCCATGAAGCAAGATGCTGTGCAGCTATGGTACTTCTGGCTGCAGCAATCCTTAGGGACTAGAACTGTTTGCAATGCAAGTGGGCAGTGCAAGCTGCCATGCAGTAGGAAAGAGCATGCCGCTTGGTTCAGGTAAGTCGGGAGATCAATCACACAGTACAGTGGATCCCCCTTTTCCTGAAGCACTGTATTTGAAAGCTTGAGATACAAACCTCAAGAGTAGGCACAATCAAGAGTTATACATGGATACATGGATACAAGTCAGCAGAACTAATTTTGAAGAGGCTGCTTTTTATTCCTCCTATAACTCCTCTTCTCTCTCCTCTATGCAGTCTTTTCCATTCTTCAGGAATCAAAAGCACGCTACCATATGCTAGCAATGCTTTGCATTTCTATCGCACTTGCTATCAGAGAATTCAAGGACTTCAGAGACTGAAAAATGCTTGTAGGAACTTGACAAAGGTAAGGAAATGGAAGCTCAGAGCAGCCAATTGACTACCTAAGGATGGGAGAGAAACACAGGGAGGTAGCTACTCCTGTGCTTTTGGATCATCATCAAGCAACATATGGAAGCAGATGCATATTGGTCTTTCAGTTACCAGTGCAGCTAACTTCAAAGCAGAACTGGAGTTAGTGAGCGTTTAAATACATCACTGTCTGAATGGCTTCTCTGTGACCCCCTATATCACTTTGGTTACGTGAGACCGTCCAGAGCAGGAGAAAGCATCACATCAATACAGCTGAAGTGAACCCTAAATATGTTTTGTGTTATAGCTGGATACCACAATACTAATGCAGTGCTAGTCAAAGATACCTGAAAGTCCACTTTAGCTTTCAGTTAGGAAAAGCTTTCCAGCTTATCCATTTTTCCGTACTGGCCAAGGTGAAAAAAAATCTCAACCAGTGCCTTAACACCTACCAGCAAGGCAAAGAGGAAGCAAATGGGCAAACACTTTAGCTACATTATTATGAAAGAAGCAGCATATTCAGCTAAAGGTCTTCTTGACTTCAGCCTTTCAAAAGGGCAGGGGCATCTCCTCTGTTAATAGCCTGAGAAGAATATATCTCATTTCAAATGGAGATGCCGTTTTGCCTTCAATATTGCTTCAGTACTTGCCTTCAATATAAGTAGCAACTTGACCATGTTTTCTGTGAAAGGTAGTAGAAAAGTGAATTATGTGGCAGTGCTAGGGATGGCACTTTACATTTTAAACATGCAGGCAGAAAAATAATGTCTTTTGTTTATAACATGCTCCTTAAACTTGGAGGGGGTTTACATTTCAGAGAGAATACAACTTGGAGAAAGAAAAATGTTCTTAGCTTAAATGGTCGTTGCAAGGTTAGCATTTCTCTAATACTGTTTCTAATAATAGCCTCATTAATTTAACTCTCTAGCATGTTAGTGCAAAGCATCTTTTGCTAGCAGTTGACTCACAGATACGTTGATTCTCTATTTGTAAAATGCTGTATGCTGTGCAAAAAATGTTTTTTTATTTGCATTTTTATATCCTACTTCTGTTTCTTTATTGTCATTGCTAGTAATGTTCTTTTCATCTTTTGCACATTCCCTCCACCAATACTTAGTAAGCATCTGGTGTTTCTTCAAAACAAATTTATCCTTAATACTTAATAACAGTATCCTGCATTCGACCTTCAGATACAACACATTCCGTCTTTAAAAAGAGAAAAACACTGCTGCTTATATCGGCCTCTACTCCCTGCTCCTCCAATTTTTATTTGCCCATCACAATAGCATCATACCCTGTGGTATACACATCCTTAAAATAGTTGTAGTTATTTTTAATTTTCTTCTCTGCTGTCATTTCTCATGTAATTGCCTTACTGAGATATCCTCACTCAACTTCTCCCTTTGAAGCACAGTTTCTGTTTGATGTGGAGGATGCTGAAATTAGCCCTAGTCCCAGGAATCACTGCAATAGTACACAGACAGAGCAAGCAAGATTGGAGGTGTGTGTAAACCACAAGCAAAGACTCCTAAGCGTGGCTGTACCACATGAAACCAAAGTCCTCCTTAGCTTAGTGTCTATTCAAGGCTTGTAGCGTGAGCCTCAGAAAAGGGGACAAGAAAGCAAGTGAGTATAGAATAATCCACTCGTTATAGCCTTGAAGCTTCTAGCAAACTGCAGTTTAGGGACTTTCAGAGGTAAATGCTATTGCTAAACACTTTTAGTAGTCATTTTACGGACATTTTTTCCACCATTAATTCCTCTGACTACTTTTTTGAGCCTATATATATCTTCAGTCTCCACAATGTCTCACAGTTATAAGTCCCACACTTACCCATCTTGAAGCACTGATGAAACTTTACCCAGATGGACCAAGAAGTTAAGAAAAGATTATTTCATTGCTGTAGATACTTAAATGGGGAAGGTATTTCTATTAGTAAGAGCACCAGTCATGAATGAGTGGTTTAGAGGCTGCTTAAAGAATCACCGTCAAAGGTATCATCAGCAGAAAGTGATTTTAATAGAAATTTATAAAAGCGCAACTTAACAGAGTTCAATGGCAAGGTTCACTCTATCACTTACTACATGGATGAAGCATACAAAGGAAAATCGAGTTAGAATTGAGCTAGAATGATTTATACAGAAACCGAGGATGGAAAAGGGTAAGGGAGACCCTCCCGTTGAGTCATGAGGTTCAGGGAAGACCCCCTTGCTTTCTAAACTGCTGATGGAGCTTAGGTGCAGCTGGATCCAGTCTTAGTCTCAGACTTGGACAATGGTTTATGTCTAATACAAAAAAGGATAAGGAAACCCTCCCATTGAGTCACGAGATTCAGAGTAGACCCCCTTGTTTCTAAACTCCTGATGGAGTCTAGGGGCGGCTGGATCCACTCCTAGTCCCAGACTTTGTCAATGGTTTATGTCTAAGGGATTATATGTGTTTAGCAGCAGTTTAAGGTTCATTCACAGTTTTAAGATAGATCACAAGATTTTAGTAGCAATTAATCATTGACTAATTTAACATTTACAATGTAAGTTAATAGAGTCTACTACAATCACGACTTAATTACAGATTATGCTTACTATCAGTTCACACACACACAGAGAGACACAAAGATAGATGAATATACAAAGGTATACCTGTTAAAAATTCCCCTCGAGTCCAGTGAAATATTCACGTCAAATGTCTTGGCATTTCTCAACAGGCAAGGGGGTTGAGCTTCGAGGAGTTTCAGCCCAGGTCCCATTGTCAGTCAGCAATGGTCCTCCGAATATCGCAAACTCGAGCGTTCGCAAGCTCTGAGAGGCGTCCCGCTTAGAGGGAGATTCTAGTTGCAGCCCGCTGCCGTCCAGCAGAGATCAAAGGGTCTCACTTAGGACCACTGTTTATAGGTTCACAAGATGATTGGCTTTAGTGATCTGTGAAAATTCTCAAGATTTCAGTAACAATGGTGCCGTTCCACTCAAGTTACGACTCAGCTAAGGTTGTCAGGGGATGACAAATTATCCCCGCTTTCATCCCCTACCTGGGCCAGGCAGCAGGAGTTCCTGGTACGGTCAGTACCGTTCCCCCACCTCAGCCATTCAAGAGTTCTGGATACAGTTAAGGGATGCTTCACCGCCCAACTCATTACACAAAGGCCAAAGTTTATCAGGAGTTTCTGAAATCATAGAGTGGCACAGGAGAGGGAGGGGAGGAATGCACCACCACAGACCTTAGGACCTCTTAAGTTTGCTCCTATGCTATCCTAAGCTTTTTTCCAAAATCTTCTGAAGAAAAGCTAGTAAATACTGCAGAAAAATGTCCAGTTGAATTCTAGCAGGTCAGACAGGGTAGATGTACAGCTTTTTTTGTACTTTTTACTTTTACGTTCACAGAACAGTAAAAATTCACTGTAAAGTGTGTTTCAGTTAATACAAAAAACAACACTCTGTAGACCATTGTTTTGAGAAAACAGCCAAGAAGGTGTACAGACATGATTGGTCTTTCATTGCCAGTTTTTAATTTGGATTTTCAATTGGGTGGAAGTTTTAACCACTGACATAGGAAGAGTACGGATAAGTGGTTCAGAGCAACCAAGTTGCACTTTTTAAGCACCTCTGCTGTTAGTCTGGTGCAGTTATGAGGAAAAACTTATTGGTGTTATGGTAGCTAACACCACTGCATTTTATGCTGTAATGGAAAGGAAGAGCAGAGTGCACCTTACCATTTACTGTGGTTCACCTGGGGAGCAGTAAATAATTAAGATGCAGCAACACAACTGCTTGCAGTTACATGCCTGTGCCCTAACCCAAAATTTCAGCCTGGATGGATCCAATCTTCKTTCCATCAGCAGAGAATCTTTCAGTGCAGATACTTCTGTTGCAGAAGGATCAGTCTGCAGCATCTAACATAATTCAATTTGTCGAGCTCCCACAGGGAGCTAGTCCAGGACAGAGTCCAGCTCTGCTGATCCTGAGATCTATTGAACTAGATCAGTAGGAGGGGCTGACCTGAAAGCTGCTTGTGAAATTGTGTAGGTTAATCATGTAAAAGACCTAACTACTTATATAAGGAATTAATTTCATGTGTTTAGGTAGCAGTGCCACCATCATAAATTCACAGAAATATATATCGCCACAGCAATGATGTCATTTCTCATACTAGAAAGAACAATGACTTTAAATCAGGAGGGTACGTCTGGACTGTCAGAAAATATGGATGTATATGTGCATGACTACACTTCCCCATGGGAGTAGCATGCCCAAGACATGGAAAGATTTCAGAAATAATTTCTATATTCAGATTTCTAAGCATTAATGTTACTGATATAATGGCCAGCATGACTGGGAAAATTCAGCATTGTGTTTAGTCTATTACAGAAAACAAATAAACTAATGCAGCTTCAGGAATTTTACAATTCTTAATGGCCAGAGTAAAATGTTTTGTAGCCCTAGTAACTACTGTTAATGCAGAAGTGACAAAGGCAAYGCAATAGTGCAAAGATGTTGGTATTAAACCCAATGAGTGGGAGGGCTGTGGATCCCATGTTACAGTCATATCTGTTCACACTGTAGTTAAGAGATATCAGTTCTAGAGCATGTTATCAGTGTGCCTGTAACATGCTCTAGCTCAGGTACAAATCCTTGTGCATCCCTGCCTATACTGTTAGAACTGATTACAATGTTACCTACAAGATCACAGAATCACAGACTGGTTGAGGATGGAAGGGACCTCCAGAGGTCATCTGGTCGAACCCCCCTACTCAAGCAGTAGAGGGGGAGCATCTAGAGACAGTTACCCAGGACCATGTCCAGATGGGTTCTGAATATCTCTCAAGGATGGAGACTCCACCACCTCTCTGRGMAACCTATTCCAGGGCTCGGTCACCCTCACAGTAAAAAAGAGTTTCCTGATGTTCAGACGACACCTTCTGTGCTTCAGTTTGTGCCCATTGCCTCTGGTCCTGTCACTGGGCGCCACTGAAAAGAGCCTGGCCCCATCCTCTTTGCACCCTCCCTTCAGCTATTTCTGTGCATTGATGAGATCCCCATGAACCTTCTCTTCTCCAGGCCAGTCCCAGCTCTGTTGGCTTTTCCTCATAGGAGAGATGTTCCAGTTCCTGCATCATCTGTGTGGCCCTTCGTTGGACTCTCTCCAGTGTGGCCACATCTCTCTTGTACCGAGGAGCCCAAGACTGAACACAGCACTCCAGGTGTGGCCTCACCAGTGCTGAGTAGAGGGGAAGGATCACCTCCCTCGACCTACTGGCAATACTTTGCCTAACGCAGCCCAGGATACCGTTAGCCTTCTTTGCCATGAGGGCACATTGCTGGCTCATGTTCAACTTGGTGTCCACCAGGACCCCCAGGGCATTTTCTGCAAAGCTGCTTTCCAGGAATAAATTTCATGGTGGTGTCTGAAGGCAAAAATATTTCTTGAGGGCAAGAATTTAGCACAGATCAAAAAAGACCTGGTAATTTTCACAATAAGACTATCTTAAATCATTCCTAGGTGGTAATGCTGAACATTTTGGAAAGGAATTACCTTTCTTCCGATCTTAAGCTTATTGGTGTTTCTTRGACATAGGTGGAGATTATTCCGCATCTGGCTGCTGGAAGAAGGAGAAAAGTTGTTCAGCATCACTCTGTGGCGTTTGATGCTGCCCATGAGCAGTGATTGGAAACCAATCCAAGTAGTCCTCAGGCCTGATTTGGTGCAGCAGTTCTAAGTGTGGAACAGCTCCAAGACTAAAATCCTTCAAGACATTTCTTGTGTTACCCAAAAATGAAAAGTAACACATACAACTTTTCAAAGCTACTTAAAGGTGAAAGCTCTGCTCTGATGAACTACTCATCATCTTCTGATGTACACATAGTACTCCAGTCCCTCTGGTAGGCTGAGATTTAGCCTGACATCTGAAAACTGTGATAGGTTCCACCCAGTACAATATAATCTCTGTTAGCTGATTCATATAAGTCATTATAGGGGAGATAAATGAAGGATGTCAGCACCCACCTCCTGTATGCCAGATTTCACATTGAGTAGTTCCTTGACTATTGGTTGTGCGTTCATTTTGCAAACTACTATCGGTAGACAAATTCAAAACTCAAAATCTTTTTATTTCCTTGGTTGAAACACTTCCAGAATTTCTTACAGCGCTTTTGTCTTAGATAGTCTTTTATGGGTTTATTCAAATTTTGCCTTCCCCCTGCTGACCCATCAAAGTGGTTTCCTCACTAAAATTGTCATCCCGCACAAATGGTGTAGTCATGCTTCGTAAGTCACACAGACTTGGAAGCAGCTGTTCGTTCACGGCTACAGAAAGAATTGGAGACGGCTGTATAGGACTCTACACAGAAATCTTTGGGCATGTCCCAGAAGCACAGGTGCAATGGAAATCCATGAGCCTGGTAACTGATTACTCTACAAGCTCACTGAACCAGAGCTGTGCAAAACTACCCTCTTGCGTAAATATACAAGAAAAATGGGACAGTTGGCTTGGCAAGGTGTCGATGCAAAAATTAGCTATGCAAGTAATATGCATGGCTGAGGTTACGCAATTGGCAAACATGGGTTGGGCCAGAAAGAGCATTTGTTCCCAAGTCCTTCAGAACTAAAACCAAGGGCAGAGTTCAAAAATAAATCCCATTACCTGAAATGAACAGCTGATTCATCAGCCTCTGTACCCTGATTTGCCACATGCATTGTGTGGCAGCTTCAGCGGAGTAGGTACATTTGGGTACAGACCCACTATGAGACTTCTTCTTAAGTCCATATTACGCATAGCCCATTGTCAGCAGTGATATTTGAGCCATAGATCTTCAATTCTCTGGTTATACCTATTCCAGTAAGTTACACAGTGCCAGCACTTGTTCTTTGAGTCACCTTGAGGCCAAGTGGAGCTATCTGGTTATATGCACACTGTTAGACTCACCTACCATGCAATGTAGGGTGGCTGCATCCAAAATGCCCATTGAAAATGGTCCCTGGTCCCTGCTAACTTCCAAAATATAACCAAAAATCTTTTGGAAGCTGCTAGTCAGACCATGCTAAAGATGTGCCAGGAACTATGCTAACAGTTTGACACTATAGAGGGTTACGTTTCGGTGCTTAGGAAATCACCAAGCACTGTTTGATTTACTAGTATAGATTAGCTTAATTATGCAAAACAACTCCTGTTTGCCTGCACAACATGCTCTACCCTGAAAGGTAGAACATGGCCGTGTCCCACAGCTCCTAACTAGCTGGCTAGAGGTGACTGAAAGCCTCTTTTTTTACTGCTTTTATACTTCTTTGTCTCTTTGTATATTTTTTTGTCTACCAGRAGCAGACCACAGACATGCTCACTCTAATGGAAACAAATTTCTGAATTTCATTACTTACTGTGTAAAAAAAACCACCACTGTTAAAAATTTGTTCTAAATTGATGTCCTACAAGTTTCAAGGAATACTCTGCTGTTCACATATTGTGGGTTTTCATGAATAAGAGTTCTGCATTCAATTTTTCCACTGCCTTCATGATTTTTAAAATTTTGGTTCCTCATTGGTCTTCTCTCTTTTTTCAAAACCTCATGACATTCTTCTTGAGGTGTGGAGACCCAAAGTCCTCATAGTGTGGGTGCATCAAAGTTTTATATAGCAGCAAAGGGACATCCTTTGTCTATTCCTCAGTACCTTTCCTGATGATGCCTCTTTTCCTGTTGGCTTATTGCTGTCACTGCATATTAAGCCAGTGATTTCAGAGACTTGCCAACAGTGATGCCAAGGTGTCTCTTCTGAGCTGACTGCATGTATTGTGGAGGCATGGTTTACATTATTTTCCCCAGATGAACTATTGCACATTTATCCTCCTCTGCCACGTTCTTTACCATTCACTCAGTTTTGTTAGATCCTTCTAGAGTTCCTCACTGTCAATGAGACATTTGTCAAAGATAGTGAGGATAATCTTTATTATCCAGAAATCTGGACCTTTAACAGCTTACTCACTTCAAGATAACAGATGAATGTCAAATAAAACTAAGAGTGCCCACACTGTTACCTGTAAACCCAAGCATACTGGAAACTGATTTCCTCGGTAGACATGCCATGCCAGTGACTGAGAAGGGAACAAATCTCACTAACCCATACAAACTGAGACAAGACCTCACATACCTGCTTAACATCAGTGTAAACTAAGGATATTGTGAACACAAACCATGATTGCACCAGTTTCTCCAATTCTTGTATGGCCGTACTGTTACCATGTATTTTCTATGCTTAATATTACAGAATGAGCAAGATGACATATATCCATGACAAGCAGCATTAGTGACTAAATACTTAGCAAGTTTTGCACGTAAGTTCTTTTGTCTGGTCAGACAAGTGTTAGAATAGTACAGCTGGTGTTGGTATTTCAACAGGAGCAGTGGCTGGATAGAGAAGCTACTGAAAACCTGAGGTTTGACATTGGTTGAACTATTTCACTGACACTAGTGTGAATGTGTCAGTTTTTGTCTTCCTGGAAAAAGAAGAAAGGCATTACAAGCATAGCACAGATCTAACAGAGAGACTCATACACAAAACAAAAAGACAAAACATGGCATTATTTCATTCTTATTGTAGGTTCACTTCTTCTAGATGCTCTTTCAGAGTCATCCTCTAGCAGTTTAAGATAGCTTCATTTTTTGCAATGAAGCACAGAAGAATTCCCTCGCCACTTTGTGGGAGGGTTTCAGTAATAGAGGTATCCACGGGTTTGAAGTGTATACAAACCAAACATAAAAGCTCTCCCTGTTCCAGCTATGAGGGCCACCTGTGATGAAAACAACCACAAGCTAACAAGTCTTATTTCCCTTTTTCTTGCAAGATTCCCTTAAGACATGTTTGAGAGGATATCTATCCTCCTCTTCTTCTCAGCACTTCTTGCTCTTGGACCACCTAATGTACAAGATAAATCAATAACATGTGGGTTAAAATTCTATTAAAACCTATGGAAGAAAATGCAAAGCAAGTCCCACAGGTCCCGCAGCAGCAGCAGTTTGGCTGTGTGCTAAACGAGATCCATTCTAAAGACAGAAGCAGGGATGTGTAGAAACTAACTCATACAGCTTAAAAACAAAAGTTCCCAAAACAAACCAGCAAAACCCAGGCAAATCTTTTGAGCACATTTGAAGACGAGCTTGTGTGCTAAACAGCTGCCTTCTCCTCTCCAGCATTAACTGATCCTGCAGAAGATGCTGCCTTCCTTTCCACTTCTGTGCTTCTAGTATGGCTGCAGCTGACAATGGAGAGGCCACAAGGCAAGTACTCTCTGTCCCCACAGCTTTGAATCCCCCATTTTGTCCTGATGGGGCCTTGGCAAAGTGCACTGCCCTTTCTGGTTTATACCCCCAGGGCTTTTGTTTGTGGAAAGCAAGAGGGAAAATGAAGTTGGTCTGAATGGAGGATTCTCCCAGCATCCCAGGATGTTTCTGGGCCCTGCTCCTGGATGCAGGGACTGGGAATACTAAGGATCCATGAATACATAAATAATTTTAGAGCAGAAATATAGGCTCTTCCTCTTCCTATATTCTTCTGGGCTGCCAGAAAAAAAACCTGAATTTAAAAGCATGTTCTCTTTTTCTTTTTTAGCTTTTAGGGATGACTGAGGTAGCTACTCTATGTCTTCTACTTCTTATTATGCTTTATTTTTCCTAATGCCAGCACACTCTTTGTCAGTGCCTTACTAAATATGGATGCAGTTAAACCATAACCAAGTGTTAATATGGTGGTATTCAAAGGTATGGCACAATCCCTAGGAGGAAAGAGAATACATTGGTATAGAAACACATAAAGCTGCAAACTTGTTAGCGTTAGCAAGGATAGCTAACATGATACAGCATTTGGGCTCAACCAAGTCCTTCAGCTTCAAAGTGCTTGGAGGTCTGTGCCCACTAAATCTATCATTTCTGACATATGAGTGACAGAAATGGAGTTGCTGCAGTTTAACGACTTACTGCTTGTCAGCTTCATCAAGGTAAATGGCCACCTTCACTCTGTTAACTGAAAGAAAACATGTTACCTGACACCACCAGGAAGCTTTGGATGGTAACTGAAGTTGATGGATTCCATTCTTTTGGGACAAATAAAAGTCATCTTTGTGGAAGAAAGGGCAGCATAACTCTATGGTGGGCTCAAAGGAGTCTGAGCTATCACAAGATTCCTTCCAAGTGCAAAGTGATTATCATCACAACATCCTAGTGTAAGCGTAATAAGTTTTCACAGGTTTTATGGCAACCAAGGTCCAGAGAGACTAGTGGGTAAGCCTTCCTGACCTGCTGCTTGCTGTCAAGCATCTCTCAGGCTCCCTATAAACCATCCCAAATGACCTAGTCACACAAATATTACATCCTCAGAAAATAAAATTGTGGCCTACAGGCAGAAAACAGGTGAGGTCACAAAGGGACTGCAGATCAAAGCATTTGCATTGGCGGAGAACTGATGACATGAAGAACCCCCCAAAAACATAAAATAAGAGGAAGATGTTTACCGAGCAATGAATCCACACCTTATCAGAAAAAGAGCTGCCAGTAGGGAAAAAGCTAAAATATCCCCAAATCAAGAACTCATTGCACAAATCTCTTCCTCAGGGAAGAGATGACACCGATCACAGGTACAGTCTCAAAGTACATTGCTTAGGATAGTCCTGGGACATGCTCCACCGATGGCAAGGAGCACACTCTAGAGACATACATGCTTTGATACATGCAGGACAGAGCTTCTGGATGGAAACGTGGGCCCAGCTGTTCACACCCTTTAAACAGGCAAGTGGAGCAGGATGGCAATATCTGCTTTGCTATGCAGCAACAGCTCTCTGGTCTGGTATTCATGGAAAATATTTTCCAGGCTCAATCTMCAGTCCCACTTGGACTCTTTCAAGGATAAAGGACTGGGACTTTTTCAAGGATAACAACAAGATCCCCTAGAGTGATAGTGTTTTCCTGAAGGAGATGCTTGCTCTATGAAAATAGACAAGAACATCCAAATTCATTTCATCCAGGTTTTCTTACTGTCCTGGACAGGCTGGATCGATGGGCCAAGGCCAACTGTATGAGGTTCAACAAGGCCAAGTGCCGGGTCCTGCGCTTGGGTCATAACAACCCCATGCAACGCTACAGGCTGGGGGAAGAGTGGCTGGAAAGCTGCCTGGTGGAAAAGTACCTCGGGGTGTTGGTCGACAGCCGGCTGAATATGAGCCAGCAGTGTGCCCAGGCAGCCAAGAAGGCCAATGGCATCCTGGCCTGTATCAGAAATATTGTGGCCAGCAGGAGTAGGGAAGTGATCGTGCCCCTGTACTCAGCACTGGTGAGGCCACACCTCGAATACTGTGTTCGGTTTTGGGCCCCTCACTACAAGAAGGACATTGAGGTGCTGGAGTGTGTCCAGAGAAGAGCAATGAAGCTGGTGAAGGGTCTAGAGAACAAGTCTTATGAGGAGCGGCTGAGGGAACTGGGGTTGTTTAGCTTGGAGAAAAGGAGGCTGAGGGGAGACCTTACTGCGCTCTACAACTSCCTGAAAGGAGGTTGTAGCGAGATGGGTGTTGGTCTCTTTTCCCAAGTAACAAGCAATAGGACAAGAGGAAATGGCCTCAAGTTGCACCAGGGGAGGTTTAGATTAGCTATTAGGAAAAATTTCTTCAACGTAAGGGTTGTCAAGCATTGGAACAGGCTGCCCAGGGATGTGGTTGAGTCACCATCCCTGGAGGTGTTTAAAAGACATATAGATGTGGTGCTTAGGGACATGGTTTAGTGGTGGACTTGGCAGTGTTAGGTTAACTGTTGGACTTGATGATCTTAAGGGTCTTTTCCAACCTAAATGATTCTAAGTTAATGGTGTCTTGGTCTTTGAGTCCTGAAGAGGGGGAGGACATGGCAAAAAGGCATTCCCTGTACAAGATCGAAGGGGAAGACCTGCAGACTATTGGTAGGGCCACA
This sequence comes from Phoebastria nigripes, assembly GCA_035582835.1. Classification (NCBI taxonomy): domain Eukaryota; kingdom Metazoa; phylum Chordata; class Aves; order Procellariiformes; family Diomedeidae; genus Phoebastria; species Phoebastria nigripes. The sequence continues at coordinate 1,378,351 of JAYKAV010001145.1, read as the reverse complement.
GCTACAGAGCTTATTTACAGTTCAGGCAAAGTCTAGCACAGGGAAACGACAGTCTCCACATAGTTCTTAAGAAATTTCAGGAGGAAATAATGATCCCTTGGAAGGTCCTGGCTTTTTGTACACAGTTTTTACAAAGTGTACCCTACCAATATGTTTACAAAAACAGAAGCAAAGTCTATATTTTTAATCAAAATGGAGAGGGAAGAGATCTCTTTCTTAGTGCTGCAGAGCATATAATCGGTCTCTTGTCATCCTCCACTGCCAAAGAATTTGCCCTACAGAATCATTCCAGAATGTCATCTTTTATTAAGAACTGGTATTTACAGAAGAACGGCAAACATCATTTTTTATCTGGCTCTTCTCCACCTGTTTTTTTTTACCTAATGTTTTCTCTCTATGCAGCAGGATTTATATAATGCGAGTGCCTGTTGTCTTCTACTCAATACACTTCATATAATTAGAGCATTTCTGCTCAAAAACCGTCAGACTGACAGCAGTGGCCAAACCACCTGAGACACCAAGCATGAAATCCTACAAGGCACTATAGATACCTCCAACCTAGGCTACAGATGATCCATCAGAACTGATGAAGGATAATGGGTTACCACCCATCATCTGAGAACCTGTAAAAGACAAGGTGGGTCCCCTAGCTCAAAGAGACTGCAGGGTGAAATGCATTTCCTCAAACTGTTTCATATGCATCTCACTTCTAAGCTTCTTTTACATTACTTTCTTGAGGTATGTGGCAGGTGTCTCATAATGGCATATTTATTTATTATGTATTCAGTGCTCACTGGAGTGAGATGTGTGCTCAGTTGTGTGGCACAGTGTAAGGTCTGACAGTAAATTTCTATTCTAAAAAAAAAATCTGTCCTTTTAATGCTGCCTGAAACAATCACTATCTTCCACCAGTATCCCCAGCGTCCTCACCCACTGCATCAGCTGGTTTTTTTTGTGAGACCCAAACTTTTCCATCAGTAATATTCTAGGTTATATGTGCAGAATATTGGTGACAATATAAGAAAATTACTATTCCCAGCTCAGAATATCTGTTCCCTGAAGATGTAATTACTCTTGCACATTAGGCCCAATGCACCACTGAATTTGTATGTAGATTTTGTGCTGGTCTTTACGTAAGAGCTGGTCCCACACTGCATGTCCTTCAGTCCTCCCCTGTCCGTGGCCTATGTACTCCTGATGGCACTGCAGAGGAACACAGTGGAAAAGCCAGGCTTCATCTGCCAATAAAACTCTTCATCTGTCTGAATGTTTTTAAGTACTCCCACACAGACCTAACTTCCCTGAAGGGCCCAAAAATGTTCTAAAGGGCTACAGATTGTTTGTTTAGTTGTTTGGCTCAGACTGCACTTTATTAAGTGCTTAACAGGAGTTATTGTTTCTGGCCATGTTGATTTAAAAAAAGCAATTTTTAAAGATATAAAGACAGATCAATGGATTTTTAGTTCCTCATCCCCCAAAGAGAGTTACTCACCTTTCAGTATGTGTTCTGCATATCCATGCACAGGGACTTGTCCCTTGTGGTACCCACCCATTCAGCAGCAATGATGGGATCTGAGCCCTCCAATTAGGTTCTATTACATTCAAATTACTGATGGGAGCCAAGGCTTGGAGGTTACATCTCTACTAACCTGTTCTCTGGCCCTGAGGCCAAGTGGCAAAGTCTGCCCATATCCATATTGTTACACTCCTTTAGCCTTCGTAACAGGGTAACACATCCAAACTGCCATTAGGGAGTTCATACAATTAGAGGAAAGCTAGGAATTGACAGGAAATGTAAATTACCTGTGAAAAACTGTTCTACCTTGAGAGCAATTAAATACTCAAAGAGGAGCCCAGAGAGGCTGTGAAAACCCCATACTTGGAGATGTTCAGATCTTGACTGGGCACAGCCCCTGAGCACCTTGCTCTAACTGGACCTGTTTCAAGCATGGAGTTAGACCAGGTGATTTCCATAATTGCCTTCCAACCTAATTTATTCTAGGAATGGTCCTTGGCCTTTGCTGACTTCCAAACAGTGTCTGGGAAATATTTGAGAGACTATGAGGTCCAGGCAAAACCATGCCAAGCACTTTGCTAGAGATTTAACAGTAGAGAGGATCAAGTTCCAGTGCTCAGGGATATTCCCTGTCACTGGTTAATTATCTAGAAGAGATGTAGACAGAGATGCCGGTATTCCCAAAGCCACACAGAAAGTCTATAACAGAGTAGGAACTTCAGTGTCTGCTCTCCTATCTGAGGTTTACTCTGTATCACCTGGCATACTCTTCCTTTATCAAGATGTTCGTTTGTTAGAGCATCCAGCTTAGACTGAGGTGAAATCTTGACATGGCTTTTAGTTATTACATTATGGTTCTTGTTGGAATAGTATTTTCACATTCAGCTGTTCCTTTCTGATACTAGCCTCGAGCCAAGTACAGATCACCTCTTTTGTAAGCGAGATTAAGAGTGCTTCAGGAGGTGTTGTTGACAAAGTGGTTCTCACGTACATTTCAGAATCTGGAACTTAGTGAATAGCTTGCAGTCACAAAAGACTAATAACATCAGAGCCCTTTAAATAAAGGCCTTAGAACTAAATTTGGCACCTCACTATACGGTTTTAAATATGACCCCCCCAAAAAATCTGCACCCAGATTTATTTGTTTGTATTACTGGACACCGGGTCTATCTCTACAGCTTTTTTCAGGCAGATGAGCATTTTCTTTGCCTCCCTTCTAGGATGACTGGATGCTGGTAAACTCTGATTTGAAAGTGTTGGGATTAACAAAATCAGTAGGACTAACCATATCAAGAGCAAAGTTCTGCCTAATGCTGCCAGCTACTGGATCGGCATGTGTTAACATCAGAAAGACCCTGCAGACAAACAATGCTTCACGTTTCATAATTGTTTTGGAAGTCGTAATTGGGAGCAAAATTGTGGTCTTCATTTGGGAATTTACAGTAGTCATTGCTTTGATATCTGTGGGTGAGAAGTGCTTTGCCATAATTTCACATAGCAAGGTGAAATGATCTACCTAAAGCCATCCAATTTGCCAGTGGTAAACCCAGGAGAGCTTGCTCTGCTAAGTGCCAGCACACAACCAGCATAACTTCAATTTTTTCTCATTTGAATGAACTATTTCCCCATCTTACAAATAAAACTGTTTACTCCTGTGGCTAATCTTTCCCATTGAGTGACTAGTATTAGTTGATTAGGCATTCAGGCTTTGTCCCTTAACATCACTGACAGATGGCCGTATTAGTGCTCTCTCTATAAGTGGAAATGTAATGTCGCTATTCCCTCAGCCCATTGGAGCAAAGAATATTTATTACCCACCTTGCATTTGTTTCCTTTGCAGCTCATGCACTTTGCACCTTTCGAGAAGAGTCCCTGGATGCCATTGATAAAAGAGCAGCTACCTTTGAATGCTGGCTTAGAGGCATTCAGTAGATCAGCAGTACATGAAACAGCAAGGACAACTAAACAAGCTGGATAATTTTTCTGTACTAAAAATAAACAGTGAATAACCGTTTACATTTAAATAAGCATATTCAGCATGTTCATGTATTATATTCTAATTACTTAATAGCTTGAACTTTGTTAAACGGTGCATTTTATAGCACGCATTCAATCTTTCTTACATCGCACTGATGATGCTGACAGCAGCAAGTAATTGATCTGGGCTGTGCTTCAGGTACTCAAGTAAATCTTGATCTCTCTTTCTTCCTCACACACTCATTCAATTAATTTCTCCCTAACCTTAATTGACATTCCTCTTTTTTCAAGGGTTCCCAAACTTTATTTCCCCAAAGATGCTCTGTCATTCAACTTGGTTCCTAAACCCTTTCCCTTTTGCACACTTCGGCCTTCCTCTTCCGGCTGCAGATATATCTTCCCTAAATCTTCCTTTCCCCCAAGTCCCAAAACACCCTTTTTCTTTCCAGCCATCTCATTTTTAGGGGGGCAGAATTAGGTGCTCAGGCAGTGGTATAAAGCTTCAGTTGCTATTGCTGCTGGGCTAAGGGAGCCCTGTACAACCCACAGGGTGGACGATTGCTGCTATTAAGTAGGATGAACGCTACTAATAAGCTCCCATCCATACAAGAAGGGCAGAGAATCTATTTCTTAATAAGAAAAAACTAAGACCTTGGGAAAACACATGTAAAAAAATGCTGCTGCATTAACAAAAATCAAATTTATGCCTTTCCCTGCCTGGTTGCCTGCCTTGCCTCAGGCTCTGTGAAGTTAAGGCTCCATCCAGACCACGTGTGTTATGTTTCTTGCTTCTCCCATAGTAGAACCTGCCTGTCTTGTACAGCTCAAAAATAATAGTAGAACAGTTCCTTGATTGTGGAAATCTCCAGTCTCCCCTCTTTTTAAAAATATCTGCTAACAGTAAGGAATGAAAACATTGCAGTGAATTTATGCCTCAGGGAGGGAGCAAAGTTACCCTAGGGATTACTTTAGTCCATTTGTTCCCTAGAGCCAACTGTCACAGACAGTTGCACAAAATAATATACTATCCTTGACTTTTTGCATGCACGAAAACCCTAAAGCTCAAGGCATAATTTCTCCCGATTAGATCACTTACTCTGACATTCCTTATGACTGCAATAAGTATTTTAATGTTAAGAACATCTACTCTTAACTCYTCTTATGTCTTTAAAAAGGCAGTGATTCATTGTTTCAAGCTATGCTTCCAAAAGCAGTGCATTGCTGGATCTTATGAAAAGCATTTTTATCAATGGATAGAAAATCATTTGCAGAATTATGTTTCTTGCTGTTGGAAAAGCTTCCAAATGATTCTCCTACCCAAAAAAGGAAGTTGAAAATTAAAGCAGAATAATTTTAAATAAGTTCTGATTCATAAAGTTTCTCTCATATTAAATCCTGCTCTTAATTGGGCTGCTGGCATAGCTGTGCAGTGAAAGAGCCCTGCAGATCAATGTGATCTGGGCTAAGTATGCAAGTGTGTGCTATAAAGTCACCATTGGTAAAGATAGATTGCAACTTTAGCTTTGCTGGAGTGAATCTACCAGGCCTTGCATTTATGTAATTGGCTATTGTCATTCCACAAGATTTGATCTTGCTAATGCTGTAAAATGATCGGGAACCTCTCAAAGTGTAATYGGTGAAATATAACATACAGCACAGTGTCAGCCAACAAACAACTATAATGTCAATACGACATGGCCAGCTATGAATAGTGTGTGTGCACTTTTGAGCTGGGGTTTTGTTCATTTTATAGTGAATTCCTCATCTACAGTATTCCATTTGTGGATGTTTTAGATAAGGCTGAAGTAATTTAAACCCTCTCTAAACACAGAGCTTTCAGTAGTGCTTTGATTACATATACATAACARAGGGCAATCTCAGTATTTTATCAGAAGTCATCATTAATACCACTTCTGTAACAATTCAAGATGATAATGTAAATACGCACAATAAAATACTATGAATATGCTCGTTTCAATAACATCTCAAGCCTTGAACACAGATGGAGTTAAATCTGCCGGGCTACTTGTCATAGAAACCATGAAAGCAGACAGGCTTTTTAAATATAAGCACCTTTTATTAGAAGCTCTTTATTTTAATAGGAATTTTTAAAAGCCCTTTTTATACCCATCCTGGGCCACCCACATCACCAACAACTGCCCTGGGACACAGCCACCACCAATGTTCTGTCTGCTGTGACACAGCCATGACACCACCAGGGCTGGTTCTGGGAGCTGGTGGCTGCCTGCTGTGACATAGCCATGACATCACCAGGGCTGGTGCCTGGAGTTAGTGCTGCATCACTCTGACATGGTTATTATCCTCCACCATTCAGGCAAGAGGAAACAATTAAATAATAAAAAATAAGTAAAAATAAATAAAGAAAGAAAATAACAGCTGRCAATACTGGGGTGGGAAATTAGGTAGCTGTAGCAACAATTTAAAGAACAGGACCTCAGCAAAGGTTAGAAAAGAATTAAAAGCAGCAAGTCCTACCCACTGCCCAATTTTAAAGATTTGTGTGGTACTTGCTGCTGAGATTTGTGGGTCTGAAGACAATTCTGGAAGAACAATGCTTGTCATGTTGACTGAAGGTAATATTTCATGCCTTTGGAATTAAAGACATGTCCAGTGCCAAACCCTGCATCTGTGAGTGGCTGACAGTGCTGAGCGTGGTTCAGCATGAACTCCAAGACTCGCATCTTTCTTTCCCTGAAACAAACCAAAGTTTTTGCCAGGGACTGTCTTGTGCTACACACTTCAGCTGGATACTAGAATGAAAGACATGAATTAGCTTCCATCTGCTTGGTTCACTGCAGGCTATTACATACAACCTCTTTAATTGACAGGAACAAAGGCAACGGGCACAAACTGAAACACAGGAGGTTCCCTCTGAACATCAGAAAACACTTTTCCTGTGAGGGTGACCGAGCACTGGCACAGGTCACTCAGGGAGGTTGTGGAGTCTCCCTCCTTGGAGATATTCAAAAGCCATCTGGACACAGTCCTCGGCAAGTGGCTGTAGGTGGCCCTGCCTGAGGAGGGGGGTTGGGCCAGATGACCTCCAGAGGTCCTGTCCAACCTCAACAGGCCTGTGATTCTGTGATTCAGGCACRTGGAGACTTATTACAAATCAGCTGACACATGGTAACCGGTGAAGTCCCATTAACCTTCTGCCAAGTTTGGCCCAAAGACAGCCACTACAGTCACTGACTGATACAGTTAGTTTGCATGATGCCATGAGTAGAGACTTGACAGCTAGTGGGCTCACGATGAACAGTCAGGGACCGCATCCTCCGAGTGCAAACTCTGACCTTCCTTTGGAGACCACCAAAATGGTAGACAATTTACAGTTATCAGATTATGAAATGATAAGTTTCCAGGCAGTGGACATGTTAGCTGTGCAGTCTTCAGCTGGGAGAAATTAGGATCCCAAAAGGCTCACTAGCCCTATACGTAATTTGGACTTAAAGCCAGAAAGCTGTCTAAGGCAGCTCATTTGCTGCCTTCAGTAGCCATATTGCCCTCGAGGAAGGCAGGTGTTTTCTAGACATCAGTAAAGCTGCTGGGATGAGAACCAGACTGAGCAGCTCTGAACAGTTCATTATCCATTTCTGTGCCTGTGTGTGAAAGAAGGTGCTGAAACTTTGTAGTACTCTAGCATTTTGCACCTTCTTTGCTTTCAGTCATTGCAGGGATAAGCGGTTACACAGGGTGCAAAGCAGTGAAGACTCAAGCCTGCAGTGTTTCCAGATGGGATGAGCCGCACCAGCATCTGAGAGACCTCATGAGAGCTCCTGCCTGCACTTTCAGACACTAGGACTTCATACACTTCAGCTAAGCTCCAGATAAGCACGTGGACTTTGCGGTGCTCTTCTGAATCCAACACAAGTTCTGAACTATTTAAAGCTTTTCTTCATTCATAATTTCTTGTTTCCTCTTTTTGCCCAGAAATCTTAATCACTTTGTGAAGAYAGTGTCTAAACTATCTCAGCAACTAAACACATGTAAAGTAAGAAAAGGAGTAAGTACACCTTGGCCAGATTTACATGCTGCAGGAGGTGCTGCGCTTTAGAGATGACAGAGCAAGTCAATAGTAAATAAATCCGGACTGCCTGTTTTTTCACCTGTTTCCTCTATAATGAATCTTTTGGAAATCTGGCACAGCTGGACTTGAGGAAGAAGCTCTTTGGCTCCCTACTTAGCTGCTCCATCATGAAATGTAGTGATAGCCAGAAAAGTAGCTGCATAAAAATATCCCCTAGGTGTCGTAAATATGTGTTCGCTGTGGGTCTTCTTGAGGTACATGCGCTGAGTTTAATGACTGTTTTGTTTGGGGTTTTTTTCTGTCTCTCTCTTTCCTGTAGCTAGGGATCATAGAATCATAGAATCATTTAGGTTGAAAGAGACCCTTAAGATCATCAAGTCTAATCATAAACCTAACACTGCCAAGTCCACCACTAAACCATGTCCCTAAGCGCCACGTCTACACGTCTTCYAAATACCTCCAGGGATGGTGACTCAACCACWTCCCTGGGCAGCCTSTTCCAATGCTTGACAACCCTTTCGGTGAAGAATTTTTTCCTAATAGCTAATCTAAACCTCCYCTGGTGCAACTTGAGGYCATTTCCTCTTGTCCTATTGCTTGTTACTTGGGAAAAGAGACCAACACCCACCTCACTACAACCTCCTTTCAGGTAGTTGTAGAGCGCGATAAGGTCTCCCCTCAGCCTCCTTTTCTCCAAGCTAAACAACCCCAGTTCCCTCAGCTGCTCCTCATAAGACTTGTGCTCTAGACCTTACACCAGCTTCATTGCCCTTCTCTGGACACGCTCCAGCAYCTCAATGTCCTTCTTGTCGTGAGAGGCTCAAAACTGAACATAGTATGCGATGTGCAGCCTCACCAGCACCGAGTACAAGGGGACGATCACTTCCCTAGTCCTGCTGGCCACACTATTTCTGATACAGGCCAGGATGCCATTGGCCTTCTTGGCCACCTGGGCACACTGCTGGCTCATGTTCAAGTGTTGACCAACACCCCGAGGTCCTTTTCCAACAGGCAGCTTTCCAGCCACTCTTCCCCCAGCCTGTAGCATTGCATGGGGTTGTTGTGACCCAAGCGCAGGACTCGGCACTTAGCCTTGTTGAACCTCATACAGTTGGCCTTGGCCCATCGATCCAGCCTGTCTGGATCCCTCTGTGGAGCCTTCCTACCCTCGAGCAGATCAACACTCCTGCCCAACTTGGCGTCATCTGCAAACTTACTGAGGGCGCACTCAATCCCCTCGTCCAGATCATTGATAAAGATATTGAAAAAGATCAGCCCCAAAACAGAGCCCTGGGGAACACCACTTGTGACCGGCCACCAACTGGATTTAACGTCATTCACCACAACTCTTTGGGCCTCGCCATCCAGGCAGATTTTTACCCAGCAAAGAGTACGCCTGTCCAAGCCATGAGCAGCCAGTTTCTCCAGGAGAATGCTGTGCGTAACCATGTCAAAGGCTTTACTAAAGTCTAGGTAGACAACATCCACAGCCTTTCCCTCATCCACTAGGTGGGTCACCTTGTCATAGAAGGAGATCAGGTTAATCAAGCAGGACCTACCTGCCTTTCATAAAGCCATGCTGGCTGGGCCTGATCACCTGGTTGTTCTGTACGTGCCGCGTGATGTCATTCAAGATGATCTGCTTCATAACCTTCCCCGGCACCGAGGTCAGACTGACAGGCCTGTAGTTCCCCAGATCCTCCTTCCGGCCCTTCTTGTAGATGGGCATCACATTTGCTAACCTCCAGTCAACTGGGACCTCCCYRGTTAGCCAGGACTGCTGATAAAGGATTGAAARTGSCTTGGYGAGCACTYCCRCCAGCTCCCTCAGTACCCTTGGGTGGATCCCATCCGGCCCCATAGACTTGTGTGTGTCTAAGTGGTGTAGCAGGTCGCTAACCATTTCCCCTTGCATTATGGGGGCTTCATTCTGCTCCCTGGCCCTGCCTTCCAGCTCAGGGGGCTGGGTATCCTGAGAACAATTGGTCTTACTGTTAAAGACTGAGACAAAGAAGGCATTAAGTACCTCAGCCTTTTCCTCATCTTTTGTCACTATGTTTTCCCCCACATCCAATAAAAGATGGAGAGTCTCCTTAACCCTCCTTTTGTCGTGAATGTATTTATAGAAATGTTTTTATTGTCTTTTACTGCAGTAACAAAATTAAGTTCTAGTTTGGCTTTGGCCCTTCTAATTTTCTCCCTTCATAACCTCATGACATCTTTGTAGTCCTCCTGAGTTACCTGCCCCTTCTTCCAAAGGTCATAAACTCTTTTTTTTTCTGAGTTCCTGCCAAAGCTCTCTGTTCAGCCAGGCTGGTCTTATTCCCYGCCGGCTCGTCTTTCAGCRCATGGGGATGGCCTGCTCCTGCGCCTTTAAGATTTCCTTCTTGGAGAATGTCCAGCCTTCCTGGACTCCTTTGCCCTTCAGGACTGCCTCCCAAGGGACTCTGTCAACCGGTCTCCTAAACAGGTCAAAGTCTGCCCTCCGGAAGTCCAAGGGAGCAGTTCTGCTGACCACCCTCCTTACTTCTCCAAGAATCGAAAACTCTTATMATTTTTGATCGCTGTGCCCAAGAYGGCCTCCAACCATCACATCACTCACAAGTCCTTCTCTGTTCACAAACAACAGGTCCAGCGGGGCAYGCTCCCTAGTTGGCTCAYTTACCAGCTGTGTCAGGAAGTTCTCTTCCACACACTCCAGGAACCTCCTAGACTGTTTCCTCTCTGCCATGTTGCATTTCCAGCAGACATCTGGTAAGTTGAAGTCCCCCAYGAGAACAAGGGCTAGYGATTGTGAGACTTCTCCCAGCTGCTTATAGACTATTTCATCTGCCTCTTCATCCTGGYTGGGTGGTCTATAACRKACTCCCACCATGATATCTGCCTTGTTGRCCTTTCCCCTGATTCTTACCCATAAACACTCAACCCTATCATCACCATCRTTAAGCTCTAGACAATCAAAACACTCCCCAACATACAGGGCTACTCCACCGCCTCTCCTTCCTTGCCTACCCCTTCTGAAGAGTTTATAGCCATCCATTGCAGCACTCCAGTTGTGCGAGACATCCCACCRTGTTTCTGTGATGCCAACTATGTCATAGTTTTCCTGCTGCWCAATGGCTTCCAGCTCCTCCTSTTTGTTGCCCATGCTGCGTGCATTGGTGTAGATGCACTTCAGTTGGGTTACTGATCCTGCCACCTTTTTGGGGGAGAAGCCCTAATTCCTACATGACCATTCTCAGGCACTTCTGTGGTTTCTAACACATCAATAACCCTTGCACCTTTGCTGCCACATGGATCTCCATCCCCTACCTCCACTGAGATGGCAGATCGAACGACCTCGCTAGCACACCGTCCCTCAAACACTGGTGTGCTGCCCCCAGGCTTATCTCTAGTGAGCCTGGTTTTATCCCTTTCCCCCTTCAAATCTAGTTTAAAGCTCTTCAATGAGCCCTGCTAACTCCTGTTCAAATATCCTTTTCCCCCTTTGAGACAGGTGTACCCCATCTGTTGCCAGCAGGCCTGGTGTCATGTAGACCAACCCATGATCAAAAAACCCAAAATTCTGCCAGTGACACCAGGCTCAGAACTAGGTATTGATCTGCTGGCTGTTCCTGGTTCTTCCCACATCATTCCCTGCAACTGGAAGGATAGAGGAGAATACTACTTGTGCTCCTGATCCCTTAACCAGTCGTCCCAAGGCCCTGAAGTGTCTCTTGATTGCCCTCGGACTTCTTGTCGCAACTTCATCACTGCCTGCACACCCTTCTGCGCCAACTGCTGTGCCACGCCCTTGCTGACATGCCACGCAGTGTTTGCCCACGCTGTTCCCAGCGCTCCTGGTCGCTAGTGCTCCCCAGGGGCTTCTGTTATACGGGGGTGGGGGGGCGTGGCCGCCGTTGCTCCTGGCCCCACCCCAGTCTCGTCAGCCGCTGTGGCAGGAGCTGCGGGCTCCTGACGGCTCCCTCGGCCCCATTGAGGTTCCCCCAATTGGGAAACCTCCCTGTGCACTGCACTAGAGCGTTCCACTGCCAATCGTGTCACTGGAGCTGCTCGCCTAGGCAACTGAGTGACTTCTATTTATTTTACAATAGAAATAGAATATGATATTTCAGTTGGAAGGGACCTACAAGGATCATCTAGTCCAACTGCCTGACCACTTCAGGGCTGACCAAAAGTTAAAGCATGTTATTAAGRGCATTGTCCAAATGCCTCTTAAACACTGGCAGGCATGGGGCAACAACCACATTTCTAGGAAGCCTGTTCCAGTGTTCGACCACCCTCTTGGTAAAGAAATGCTTCCTGATGTCCAGTCTAAACCTCCCCTGACGCAGGTTGAGTCGCTTAAACACATCTTGTCTCAGGAACCCGGGGAGAGGAGCTCAGCATGGGACATGCCTTCTAGCCCTTTCAACAGCAAAAAAACATGAATATCACACTTTATTTTGAGATAACTTCCACACAGAGATGGTGGGTGGTGYGGAGCTCCCTTTATCCACAGCTACGGACAGCTTCCAGCTGCCTGTAGGACCATGACAGGGTACAGGGACGGTGGGTGTGAAGCTCCCTTTGTCCACAGCCACGGACAGCTTGCAACTGCCTGTAGGACCCTGATGGGGTATGGAGATGCAGAGTGGTGCAGAGCTCCCTTTGTCCATGGCTACRGAGAGCTTCCAGCTGCCTGTAGGACCATAACAGGGTACAGACTAGGGCTATGTCTGTTTCCTTATCTTTCAGTCAATGTCCTTGTAGAAAGTTSCAAAGCTCTCCAGCTAAGTGGTAGAGGAAGGAGAGAGAGGACAGGTGTGTGCCATGATCTGGTCATATCCCTGCCTGGGGATGCARCTGTCAAAGACAGGAGCACCAAAGAACACAGCAGCCACCCCCCATGGCCATAGGGCCGCCCCTGCCTCCCTGCCCGGGGCTCTCCCAGCCTCACATCAAGGCTGTCCAGCCTGTGTCTCCCTGACGCACAGGAGACACCCGTCCCGGCCCAAGCATGTCACCAACCCCACAGCAATGTAGGCCACCACCAGTGTTTTCCCTGCTGGGACCTGGACGCTAGGGCTGGTGCCAGGAGCTCCTGTGCGGCCCAGCCCTTGGCTACCTGGGGAAAAAGGGTGCATGGCTTTGCCATGGCTCTAGGGAGCTCCCAGCTCCCTCTAAGACCGTAATGGGGTATGGGTTGGGGCTATCTTATCTGTCCTGTAGCACGTTGACAGCTCTCTGGCTGAGTGTTGGAGGAGGGAGAGGACAGGAATGTGCTGTGGTCTGGTCGCGTCCCTGTCCAGGTGCCCGGCTGTAATAGTCGGGAGAAGCAACAAAGGAGGAGCAGCCACCCTCCACCGCCACAGGCAGCCCCTGCCCGTCCCTCCCCTGCCCTCTCCTCTCAGCCCTTGTTCACCTGCCTACTCGTCTGCCAGCCTGGTCTGGCGCTGCCCTTTTTATACCCGTCCTGGGCCACCCACATCACCAACAACTGCCCTGGGACACAGCCACCACCAATGTTCCGTCTGCTGTGACACAGCCATGACACCACCAGGGCTGGTTCTAGGATCTGCTAGCCGCCTGCCGAGACATAGCCATGACATCACCAGGGCTGGTGCCTGGAGTTAGTGCTGCATCACTCTGACATGGTTATTACCTTCCATATTCAGGCAAGAAGAAAGAATTAAATAATAAAAAGAAATAAATAAATTAAAAGTTTATTTGGAAATAATACTGAAAATTCAATGACTCATTTCAGGTGCTCTCCTCAAATGTTATTCTCCAAGTATGTACTCACTGCAGCAAAAGGACATTCCAGGAAGAAAAACAGGGCACACAGCATTTTTTTCTTGCTTTGGGAAATGTTCAGCYATCTAGCGTGAAACTCATAATAATTTCAGAGAAATAAAATATATATTTTAGTAGACATTTCTAAATTTCTGAAGGTCTATRCTTCATTTCCCGTGAATTCTGTGCCATGGCAGTCACAAAACTAAGCAGAGAATGTAAAAATGTATTACAAATTGCACAGTAATATTGCACAAGATTATTTTGAGTCTTGAACGGTCACAATGAGTGGAGGGGTTTAAAGTTTATTTCTTTTGAGAAAAATAAAAGGAGAAATATTTGGGGAAAAGCAAAATATGCGAAACCAAAATGGTGCAGTAAATCTACCACCCATGGACCCACTTCCAGCTTCTTACTGTGAAACAACACGTTCCCCTTTACATGCTTTCCCCATGTATACCCACCTATAGTTCTTACTTTTYCTCTTCCAGACAGACTATACTGCCTGTTCTGATGTCAGTGTCGTCAGATCCGTGTATGTACAGAGCAAGTTGGATATTTGCTGGAAACATCACACTTACAATGTATATGGACGATGTGTATGTATGCACGCTTTACAAAACACCAGTGGTTTTGTCCAGCTAAGCATGAATTTAGCAGTGTGGTGATGACAATCTTATTCTACAATTTCCAGAAACATCAGTCAAGTTGGGGCAATTTTCATTTCATCTGTTACTGGAATTATGGGAAAAGTAGAAATCACTTCCCTCATGGCCAAAACTGGCTCTGTCACAGGGCTTAGACAACAAGAAGCCACATAACTGAAGTCTGGTCTGGCAAATAGCAAAGTTTCATTGAATCTGCACAGTGATGCCAGCTTCTGTCTCTAGCTTTGCTTCCTTGCCTCTTCCAATCTGTTTAGTAAGTGAAGGAACCTCATTAACAATTAATCAGCTTCCCTTGGACTCCAATGCCTGTGTGTGTTTTGGAAGGCTTGTAATTATGGATGGCTTCATTTAAGAATGCATTAAATGCTCTACAGATTTGAAAGGAATTCATCACAGTATAATTAGGTTGATAGCTCTTTGGTCATCAAGTGGCCTACCATTTCCCTCCTGATGGTGGTTTAGATAATGATACTGAAAAATGTAATAGCTGTCTCTAATGACTGACCCAAGATTTTCAGGCATTGCTTAGAATAAATTGCTTGCAAGTCACAATTTTTTACTCATCACTAACAATTTCTGGCCTCACTGTCATCACAGACAGCTGTCAATCAAAAAGATTTTTGACTCCTAAGCAACATACAGGTTCCTCCAATGGGACAGTGCAATGGGACAGTATCTGGATTAGGAAGCCCTGCTCAGGAAAGGGGCACAGAGTCAACAGCTGATTTTTACTGGTGACAAGGTGTAGTTCAATACCCATCTATTACAGTCCTGTCATCAGGCTGCAAGTTGGACCCTGGTCTATTCCTAGGCACAGCAGAATAACATTAGTGCTATAGAGCTCAAGACAAAAAAATCTGTAGAGACATCATTTATTGCATTTCCAGAGCAGGGTCAGCCTCATGATCCTTTTGGAAAGCTGGGTGAATAACATTTAGTTTCAGCGGTCAAACCACAGAAGTAGGTGAGAGGAGAAAGAAAGGGAGATCTGGTTCAGCCCAAAGAAAATTATTCTTTTCAATCAAACAAACCAACAAGAAAACTTCTCAGAATAATCCATTTTGCATCAGACTAAAACACGTTTCATTTCATTTTAAATTATTTTGATGTTTTCAACTTAGCCAATTTTGACATGAGCTGCTGTTTCTAAAAAAAAAAAAAATCCTTTTTTTCATTTAAGTCAAAACAGGATTTTTAACATTTAAGCCATTTCTCCCATTTCTTGGTAAAGCTACTTGATACAGTTTCACAAAAAGCTTCATTTCCCCTGCAACCCATTTTCAAGCAAATTCAATAAACGTACCCAGAACTTGCCTGCTTGCCTTCCCCAGAAAAAAATTCAAGTCAGGATTCTCTGGCCCGCTGCTAAAAATAGCCTGTTTCCATAGCTGTCACTTCCCCTGCAGTGAGGGAGTCTGAAACACCCCTAATGCCTCGCCATGTCTATTAAGCTTCTCCTCGCTGGTTGGCATGCTGCTTGCAGCGCTGAATGCAGGCAGGAGTTAGGAGCAGCCTCGTCTGCTGCAGTTCTGACTCACTTTCTTGGCCCAGCTTCAATCAGTTGGGGAATTCCCTGGAGGATGGATGTGTTGGCATCACAGCTCCTTTGCAATGCTTAAAGGTTAAAGGAGCCCAGAGATACCAGTGGAAGAGGTCTTCCTGCAACCACCTTCATGGAAGTCATAAAAGCCTTTCTAGATGCCAGCACCAAGGGCACCAGAGAACAACTCCATGTGGTAAGCTGCAAACATCCTTCTGCTAGCAGACTTGCGTAAGAGTCTGTTCAGCCTGTTTCTACCCATTTGTGTCTGCAGTTTTGCCCACAGAGAAAAAAAAAATATTTTTATATCCAAACTAGGCAGCAATAAGTATTTTACCTAGCAGAGACTGCTTCAGGGATGCTAGAAGTGCCCTGAAGGTAATGTGAGATGGCGGAGAGCAGCAAAGCCAAAACAGGTCCATGTTCCACCAGCCCTGTTTGTACATCCTGCATATGGCAAGGGTACGGGGCTGGACTGAGAGAAAGCTCCCAACCCTAGCAGCTGTTTCCTTCTCACCACCCATCAACATCAAAGACCATGAAGCCTTTCGGGAATGAAAAAAACCCCTTTCTATCATCAACAACGAAGCTTTGTCCAGATTGGAGTTGGGCAACAAGTCTTACTTAAGCCATTTCTCATCCAGATATGGAAATGAGGGCTGGCAAGTTTGTCTTGATTGTATTACGTTGCTTTTCTGACAGAAAAAACAGATTAACTATTTCATACCCACATTTTCTTAGTGAAACATTTAACATGTTAAAATCAAAATAAAATAACTGTAGTTCTGATGTTAAATTTTAACACCTAAATATGCCTAAAAGTACAGTTACTTTGACTTGAACGTAGTGCTTTGTCTAGTTCAAAACACATTGTTTTGAAAATTTTGGGTTTTGATTCTTTTTTTTCTTTTTTTTTTAAGAAAGAATTCTTTCACTTGTCCTGAATTTTTCATGTTTTTTTGTACTACTAGCACATTGAAAAGGTTTGCTCTGTTGATATCCAGACCAGACTTTTCTCTGAAATGAGGAATTCCATAATCTTTTAGGAAAAAAAAACTAGATCACAAAACTTTGAGGTGAAATGTCACAGAGGGGTTTTTTTGCAGTTTTGCCTTAGCAGCCACTGGTTTACACAGTTCTAAAGATTTGATCCTAAACCTGTAGCCACTGGTAGCACTGTATAATCATGTATSTCCATTTACTGCAAAGTCCAGGAAAATGATGTCCCAGGTGTGTTCCGTAGGATACCCAAAGTCAATGGCTTCTTCTAGCCACAGTTGTTCACATCCTTGGGCCCCACTGTAGCAGCTCAGTGTGGTCCACATGCAATTTTATTCATGCACTAGTATCACGGCTTTTATCCTTTGCAAGTTGTGCGAAGGATACAAGCCATTCATAGTGACCTCCAGGAAACCCACTCTCTGCTGATTCACTCACTGGGCTAAATTCTGGGGAAACACAATCACAGCTGGCCCTGAGGTTGCAGAATAAAAAGACAAAGAGGGAGGAATACCAGAAAAAACTACACCAGGCAACAGAGCAAGTTGGACTTGCTCAGTAAGAGCTCAGGCTTCTTCACTTCTACATCAGGAATTATAATTTCAGAACACTGTATGTTTCAGGGTAAGTGATTGTGGTTTATGCTTCATGAGAAAAGGTGCAGAAGATACAGCCATTCTATAAAAAACCCACAAATTAATTCATACCCATGGGGATGAATGAAACCAGTTGATTGAAAACAAGAACCAGGCTAAACAACACATCACATCCAACCTACACAAAATCCAAACTTGAAACAGTTGAAAGCTATTTGGTAAGCAGTGCTCCTTCTGTCTTTTGCCTCAGCACCATCTATCTCTGATGATTAAAGGCATGAAGACAAAGTCTGGGACAGGTACATGTAGCATTTGTTGATTCCATGGGAACGGAAGAGACCTTTGGTCATCCAGGACATCAATAGTCCATTGTGTGAGCAGCCAAAAAGCAAAATGTTACTGATTCCTGTAACTTAAGCAAAGAGCAAATTGCCCTGCTCTGGTTTTAGTAGTTTGATAGGCTTTCCTGTTCAATTACTGATTGTAAGGAGAGGAAGGAAAAAAAAATGCAGGGACAGCCATGTAGGCTCTGAGGTAGCCTTCAAGGCAGGGTCCAGAACACACCTGCAACTTCAGCAAATGTAAATGTTGGTTTAGCACTTGCTGGAGCAATGAGGAGGAGGGTGTTGTCACTAAATCCCCTCAGAGATGCTGGTAAGTCTGGACCCCATGGAAGGAAGGAAATGTGGAAGATGTTGTTGGGATGGCAGAAGGACAGCAAGCTTATAGACCTGCAACAGGGAAAAGAGGATGCAAGAGAAGAGTTGGGAAAGTTGTGAAAACAGTCAGGAAGTTTTGCAATGAGGATTTTAGATCATTTCTGAATTCAGCATATGCTTTAATAAAAATATGGCCAAAAGAGGATACATTGCTAATCTATTTTTCATCCTTCTTATTTTTGTGGTTGATATCAAGGCAGTGTTCTCTTACTGGCACCATATGCATCCATGCATTCAGGGATCAGGGGGGTTCAGGATTTTTTTTTCCTCTAGTTTGGCAATATTCCACTGCACTGACAGATTTTTTTTTTTTCTAGAGAGACATTTAAGTGAATTGATTTTGAATCTTTGACATTGTAATCGATACGTGTAAGAGAAAATATTAACTCACAACTGCCAGTTTCTGCTGTGATAGTGGTTTTCTTCCTTAGTACCAGATAAGATCAGTCACTATCGAAATGAAACATGCTGGGTAAACACATTTTACCTAAAAGCAAAGCTCTACCAAAACAAACAAGGATAAAAAGATCAGGGATCCCAAGTCCATCCAGTTCTACAGTGTCCAAGATAACGGAGCCCTCCCACCTCCTCTGCACTTTGGGCTCTCCCCTGAGCACCTGCCCAGTCCAGTGGACTAAAATAAGACTGGTCCAGGCTCATGTGAAGAAGAAGAGGCTAAACTTCCTCCTTCTGGTTGTAAATGAAACTGGACAAGATGTGTCTGCCTATCCATTCAAAGCAATTTTACTCACCCTCTTCCTTGAAGTGTATCATTCCTCTGAAGTATTGCTTCCCAGCACCGACATTTACACATAGCTCTCTGTAGTCACAAACGGAATGTGAGATTGGGATGTTTTCATGGACAGTGGCCAGAATTAAAGCAGCTTTTGTATTGCCAAGGCTCATACAGGTCATTATGTGTCACTAATTAGTCAAATAGGTCATGCAGAGAGGAAATCAGAAAGGCAAAAGCCCAGCTAGAAYTCAATCTGGCCGCTGTCGTTAGAGACAACAAAAAATGTTTTTACAAATATATTAATGACAAAAAGAGAGCCAAGGAGAACTTCCATCCTTTATTGGATGCAGGGGGGAATGTTGCCACCGAGGATGAGGAAAAGGCTGAGGTACTTAATGCCTTCTTTGCCTCAGTCTTTAATAGTCAGACCAGTTATCCTCAGGGTATTCAGCCCCCTGAGCTGGAAGACGGGGACGGCGAGCAGGATAAACCCCCCATAATCCACGAGGAAGCAGTGAACGACCTGCTACAACACCTGGACGCTCGCAAGTCCATGGGGCCGGATGGGATCCACCCGAGAGTGCTGAGGGAGCTGGCAGAGGAGCTTGCCAAGCCACTCTCCATCATTTATCAGCGGTCCCGGTTAAC
>JAYKAV010001145.1:1288222-1358455 GCA_035582835.1 Phoebastria nigripes | reverse complement strand
CACAACAACCCCATGCAACGCTACAGGCTGGGGGAAGAGTGGCTGGAAAGCTGCCTGGCGGAAAAGGACCTGGGGGTGCTGGTTGACAGCTGGCTGAACATGAGCCAGCAGTGTGCCCAGGTGGCCAAGAAGGCCAATGGCATCCTGGCCTGTATCAGAAATAGTGTGGCCAGCAGGACTAGGGAAGTGATCGTGCCCCTGTACTCAGCACTGGTGAGGCCCCACCTCGAACAATGTGTTCAGTTTTGGGCCCCTCACGACAAGAAGGACATTGAGGTGCTGGAGCGTGTCCAGAGAAGGGCAAAGAAGCTGGTGAAGGGTCTGGAGAACAAGTCTTATGAGGAGCGGCTGAGGGAACTGGGACTGTTTAGCCTGGAGAAGAGGAGGCTGAGGGGAGACCTTATCACGCTCCACAACTCCCTGAAAGGAGGTTGCAGCGAGGTGGTTGTTGGTCTCTTCTCTCAAGTAACTAGCGATAGGACGAGAGGAAATGGCCTCAAGTTGTGCCAGGGGAGGTTTAGATTGGACATTAGGAAAAATTTCTCTACTGAAAGAGTGGTTAAGCATTGGAACAGGCTGCCCAGGGAAGTGGTGGAGTCACCATCCCTGGAAGTATTTAAAAGACGTGTAGGTGAGGCGCTTAGGGACATGGTTTAGTGGGCATGGTGGTGTTGGGTTGATGGTTGGACTCAATGATCTTAGAGGTCTTTTCCAACCTTAATGATTGTATGATTCTATGATTCTATGAAATAACAGATGTAACTTGGGCAGCAGAAGAACTGTTGCTGTTTTCCCTTGCTTTTCAATTACTGCCCCATGAGCATCACATTTAAACAGGGACAAAGTGTGTGAAATATGAGGTTATTGTTTTGTATATTTAATGTTACAAACCCTGTGATAAAAGATGTGTCGGGCTCAGTTCTCAAAACTCAAAGGGAACATGGGAAAAGAAGACACTGAGGGTGTGTCCGTATTAGCAAATTAAGTATTGCCAGGCCCAAGTATCTGAAATCTGTCTCCTACTACCTGCTAGACTGGTCCCTCACCATTTTTTTTCCCCTCGGCCACCAGTCCCTTCTGAAGCACAGGTCAGAGCCAGCACAGGCCAAGGACCATTGCACATGCCACATGTTGTGGCAGTCAGACACACCTGACAGTGTGATATGTTACCTCTTCCATGCAAGCTGGCCTCAAAGCTGGTGGGTGGACACTGGTGTGGTGTCCACCGGTGTGGTGTCCACCACTGGGTGTATTGGGTTTTTTTACCTCCACTTCTGCTTCCTCTTAAGAAACTGTGCTACACATCACATCTCTGTAGAAGTTTCCAGCTATCTTCCTCTTTATAGGCTAAATGACCAGTTCACAGATATTTGTTATATTTATGCTGTCTGTTAGCTTTTAGTCTTCACTTCCTTGGTGGTCACACCCCACTGCTTGCTTCTCCTCACCTGGTTTTCCAGTGATCTATGTCCTTCTAGATATTTTGTCAGGCTGAACAAACCAGCCTCAGCTAATCTGTCTCCTGTGATAGACTCATCCTCCTAGTCACCGATGAGCCTAGAAGTAAAGCAATGATATGGATCAAGAGCAGCCTCCCCTCCTGCCATGGAAACAAGAAGTGCAAGTTTCATAGACCTTTGTGTCCAGAGTGTGAATGATGTTAATAAATAAATGTCATTCCTTAGCATCAGATCTGAAGCATACCTCTAGTTGATAAAGAAAATCCTACTCTATGCACTGACAGGACTTTATAGTTTTCTCTTGCTTCACATATAATAGGAGAGATCTTAAAATATTTTCCCAAAACTGTAAGTAAAGAAAGGGCAGGAATTCAATACATCCCTTGGGTTGGACTTCCTAGTCATGGAAGAGACTGCTGACTACCTTAGTAACACAAATTCTTTAAAGTTTGCTTTTTTAGCTGCTACTATATTTGTCACATTTTGATTGAACTTGTTGAAAGTCATTACTAACAAAAACTGGACTTCTTATAAATAAACTAGTGACTTCCTTTCACTGCAGTCCTCAGAGTTTCTTTGCATTCCATCATCATATTGTCTCCATCTTTCCAAATTACAATTTTGATTCTAACATATGAGATTTTTAAATATTTCCCCAGCTGAGTATTTGCAGGCACATCCATTTCTACATGCAATCACCCTCACACATTTGCACCAGATAATGAGTACTTGAGTGTTCTTCATTATAGAGAGACAGAAATCAAGAGTCACAAACTAAGCAGTTGTTGATTAAGACTGCTCTATTGAGAGCCCTCCACAGTTCTCTAAGAGGCAAACTAGGGAACAGCATTCGAGCTTCATGTTGTAACACTGGAGAGGCCTTCTAAATAGCCGGGAGTAAGCAGTTATGGAAAGGATCAGAAACCAGGCTGCTGTCACTATTTCAATGGATTGTGCAGGTAAAAGGTAGAATTTGATTAAAAATAACTCAGAGTGCGTGTTCCAAATCTTCATTTGCCAATGGAAAGGGACATTTTGCATTTGGAAAAGAACCGAGTGCATTTGAAAGTGTTATTAACACCCTAAATGCTAATCTCACACCGGAAAATTAAGCTGTGCTAGTGAACATACTTGGGTGCTAAAACCCAGCTGTCTATATACTGTTAAATTGGTAGAATGGTCCCTGGCCAAATGCAGTTCCCCCAGACAACTCCTGGATATAGTTCAGAAGTTAACAGAAGCCAGAAACTATTCCTAATCGGCACTTCGGATGCAGTCACCCTGCTTTGAAGGTTAAGACAGTTTAATAGCTTAGATGCAGGTCATTCTGTGCCAGTTGGCTTCAAGTACCTGATTCTATTCTCTCACTATTTAATTAGCTAGTGAAGATACAGCCAAGCCCACCAAAGTGATCTCTTTTACTTCTTTGTCTTTGGTTATTAGACAAATACTAAATATGAATACTACAAACTTCTTGCTAGGTACATAAATCAATTTACAGGGGTTAAGGAGGAGTCTGAGTCATGGGAGATACAAAGAAAATAGTCCAGAATCACACAAGAAGCCTGCAGCAGAGGGACTTGGCTCTAGACCCCTCATAGCCCAGGTTAGGTAAATATACACCATTGGACCTTACCCAGCCCAGTTTTCCCTTTCACTAGACTAACCTTTCTCTGATTGCCTGGCTACAGGCTTCTTGGTTATTTTACAATATTTTGGGCTTTATACTGGCTTTGTGTTATTTATTTAGGAACTTTGAGTGGAAAAACAACCTTTTTCATATATGTTTGCTCAGAGTATTTTCACATGTATGCAGTGAAGCAAGTCAGATGAGCAGTGAGGCTCTTTTCCCAATTTTCCGCTCTTTACCTCCTTGAATACAGTAGAGGAAATACCAAGTTTGTGTACATTAGTCCATCCCTAATAGTTAACCTTAATGCATGGAAAGGGTACTCAGGGATTCTAATTGTCTCATGATTTTTTTGTTGATTACGGTAAAGTAATTCAAGGCACTTCACCACCCAGCAGTAACCAGAACATGAGAAGGAAAAAGTACAGATCAAGCTGTTGGCATCAAGAGAGATATGCACAACCTGAGGTGCCTTCTTCCACCCCCACACCTTGCTCAGCAATCAAGACATATTCAATGCCTATTTAAAATAAAATAATTAAAAAGCCTACTGTTTTGCCAACTCTTCTTCACTTCCATTGCTCTAAATTGTGCTATCTTCCCTGCATAATTATTGGTATGAGCATAATTATTAATTCCAATCCAGCTGCCCACTGGTTACCACCAAGGATCATTTGCTCATGAAGGATATGTGCCTCTGCTCATTTGCAGATATATAAATGCATGACGTTCTGCTCAATTCCCAAAGGGGAAAAGCAATGCAGCATCCTCCATCAGAATTGCTACTCTCTCACCTCCTGTTACTGCTAATTTGGCTGGAAGAGCTGCTGCTGTTGAGATTTAAAGGCTTGAGGAAATCCAGCCATTCTGTTGTTAGTGGAGCTAATAAGCCAAACAAGTCCATGTGCTAACTCAGATGGCTAAATCCTGCAGTCCATCCCCAGCTGAAGTCAGTGGGAAAGAAGCCAAAGGAGCCTGAGAAAGTTTGATTATTTCTGAATGCACGACTAGTAGTCAGTCTGCCCGCATGTGACCAGCCATCAAGAAATAAGCATTGATTAAGCTCTGGTCTTATTTAGAAAGTTTAGTGCTGGCCAGAGAAGTTGAGGTGGGATGAGGTTGAGCAGGTTGAAAAAAATCTCTGTACACATTCTCATTGTTGTCTATGCTCCTTCAGCGTGATAGAAAAAGGTGTCCAGAGACGTGGTTGAACAGAAAATCATGTTCAATAGACAAGCAAGCACTTCGTGAAATCACATCAGAGAGAGATTCAAGGGGAGTAAAGGGTTGAGCAGGATGGCTCTTGTGATATTTGAATGTCCAGTTTCATCATTTTTAGAATAAAAACTTACAATTTTACCTTGTAGGAACCATTTTTCATTTTATAGTTTTGAAATGTTCTATCATACACTAATAAAAATAGTGACCTATTTTGACTGAACTGAAACTACTCTTTTTATACCCCAGAACTTCACTGAAATATTTAAAGGCAGGGCAAATTTCAGAAAACATCTAAAAACCCCATGATTTCCCTTTGTTCCATTCATCCAGTGAATGCATCCTATATAGAGAGAAATGGTGACATCACCATCTATAAGCCAGGGGAACTGGCACATGTTCCCTAAGGAAATAATTAGGAGCAGTTAGATGAAATATAGCAAAGGAAAAGCCAGGTGATCGTCAGTAAATCTTTATGTCTCCACGAAACAGGTCCATGGGAGATGAGAGGAGATCTCAGTTTGAATCAGAAAGGACTTCATCTCATYCCCTTAAACATACACATGATGCTATCGGGACTGCTGAAAGTGGAGAATCCCAGAAGTTCTGCCAGCTACCCCATGTAAAATACCAGCCAGCCAGTCTGAACCACAAACAACTGTTGTGCAGAAGGCAACGTCATGCAGCGTAGAAGGGATCAAACATCAATTTTCCATTTCCACATCCTTCCTCTCACAGTGCACTGTGGGACGTTCTGCCTGGAAACATTTTCTTCAGGACTGTTTTAAACTTTATTTTTGGGACAGGAAATGGAAATTTCCTGAGAAATGAAATTTCAAGTGTCTTTTGACCGTTGGCAGTGATGATAAGTTCCGGGAAATTTGGCAGCTCGAGACCTGCTCATCACCACTGTGTATTTTACCACTATGGCACAAACCAATGTGCACAATGTAACGCAGACCAGTTGTGCCACAGTGTGGCACAAACCTTCTTTCCTCTGAAATAACACCTACAGACACAGTCACCACCTCAACACTTTGAGTCACAACCTGATACCACCAAAGGAAAACAGAAGTTTCTCCCATTCAGCTGAATTAAGCTGAGATTTTATTTGCAGTTGATAACGGAAAATGCATTACCTTTCTTGCCCTTGGCAATCTGTAGCATTGAAGCATCTGCAGCATGACTTCCAAAGAGTCAGTCAAGATCCATTTAGCTTACTGCTCTGAAACAGACCTTTTTACTTCTGGACTTTCCTTCCTGGCATTTGTGAGCAGCTGCTGCAGGGAGCTCTCTAATGTTCTTCCCAGTGCAGAGCTTGCTAGAACAGAAGCCTTTGGCCTTGGCATAAGCACAGGAGATTGATAGTCTGCTCCCACGCCTGCCCAATGTATTTTGCAAACTCCCAGCCATCTGGGCAGAGAAAGCACTTCCTTGGAAGGGAATGCACCCCCACTGTGAGCAAGTTCTAAAAAGGGGTTGGATATTGAATGCTAAATAATGAAAATATGCATGAGCATTTTCTCCACCTGAAAAGGAGACGACCATACTCTGCAGCAATGCCTTCCCCCTCCATCCTTTTGCATTTGTCAGGTTGCTTCTCTAACTCTGTCCAGCACACACAGCAAATCCTTCTTCATCCTGCCTCAGTGCCTCCATGCTTTGCACAAAGGCACTGTTCCTATAAAGCCTCTTATGTTCTCTGAAGGGTGGGATTAGAGCCATGGTCCATCACTACAGCAAGAGCAGAGCTGAGCAACCTACTGATGGGGAAGGTATGCTCCTTCCCCATCTATTTGATAGCATCGTGAGGTACTTTTTCATGCGGTAACTGCAAGCATCGTCAAGGCAGATCTAAATAACAGCAAGAATTATTTAGATTTTGAGTTAACAGAGTCTTTTCTGCTGAAGATGTTTTAGCTCCTGTCCTGGTTTTGGCTGGGATAGAGTTAATTTTCTCCCTAGTAGCTGGTATAGTGCTGTGTTTTGGATTTAGTATGAGAATAAAGTTGATAACACACTGATGTTTTAGTTGTTGCTAAGTAGTGTTTACACGAGTCAAGGACTTTTCAGCTTCCCATGCTCTGCCAGGTGCACAAGAAGCTGGGAGGGAGCATAGCCAGGACAGCTGACCCAACTGGCCAATGGGGTATTCCATACCATATGACGTCATGCTCAGTATATAAACTAGGAGGTGTGGTCCAGGAAGTAGCGATTGCTGCTCGGGGACGGGCTGGGCGTTGGTCAGCAGGTGGTGAGCAATTGCATTGTACATCATTCATTTTGTATATTCTACCATTATTATTATTATTATTTTCCCTTCCTTTTCTGTTCTATTAAATTGTCTTTATCTCAATCCAATAATTTTACTTTTTTTTTTCTGATTCTCTCCCCCATCCCACTGGGGCCGGGGGGGAGTGAGCAAGTGGCCGTATGGTGTTTGGCTGCCTGCCGGGTTAAACCACAACAGCTCCTTAAGACCATGGCTTGAGCTAAGCTCCCTCTGCTTGTGACAACTCTACATCAACATTTCAGGTAGGATAGTAGTAACTCATATTTGTCTAGTGATTCATGTCAAAGACATTTTGAAATCCCTCAAGAGAACCATATAGATGAGACTTATCAAGGAATGGAACTAGTTATGAATTTTCTTGTGACTTTTTTTTAGTAAGAAAACACTGATTTATTTATAAAAGTTTACTGGTTAAAGTGTCCCCAGAGAACAGTATAGTTTTTTTTTCATATCAGCAATGGATTTTTTTCTGGCAGTATTAGAAGATGCAAGAACAGTCAGGTGCTCAAGGCATTCAACTTTGATACGACAAACAGGGCTACAGCAACCTGGTGCAAAACAGAGCTGAAAACTGGAGCCCCTTCAGCCCCATCCCAACACAGCCCACAGCCAGAAACCCAGAATTCACACTCAGATACTCAAATACACCCCAAAAGCTGCTGACATTTCCCAGAGTAGATTGGGAAGTTTTCTAACACCTTCCCACTGCAGAAACACTTTTTCCTGCTCCTCTCTATTAAGAGAACATGTTAAACTATCTATCAACATGAACCCTCTCCCACAACTGAGCTGGGCATGAAAACGCTATTTCCGTGCCCTCTCATATTTGCAGAGCAGGCACAAGACCAAGTGCTTCATTTGAGTGAGATCTGCTAATCTCTCACCTAAGCTTGAATGTATTTTCATATACTGAACCATGTCCCAGCTCCTGCATTCTCCCTGCAGATGAGGCAGAGGGACAATCCCAAGAGAAGAAACATGACTCCAAATTAAAAGCCCAAAGCTGATGCCTCCAGCACATCTCCTACCCAAAACCAACTCATGTGACTACACCACAGACCCTTCTTTCCGCCCCCCTCCTGATTTCTTTCACCTTGAGCACTTCACATATGAGCTTTTCCACTTAAATAGTGGTTAACACAGAATTTTTTTAATTAATAGAAAAGGCCTCCTGAGTGACTAATTCCTCTGTTAGATAGAACAAGTCAGATGTAATAATGACTACAACTGGGTACTATATGACTGCAGGGCAAAAAAAAATATTAAGGAAATAAATTATTAGAGATATAAACTTTATTTGGGATAAGTCTTATAAGGTGCTTTTAGAAGCAATAATAACAATTATAATTAATGAATGCACTGCCAAGTATTGATCAAAAGATACTTACAAGTTCACCCTTCATTTCCCCAATGCCTGGCTACTCAATTTGTTTTCTTATTAAAATCCAAGGGCTTTGTGAAAATGTCTTTGAAAACAGTCATCAGGATACAACTACTCCTTGTAAAAAAAGTGTCAGAACCAAATTTTATGCACCATTTCCCTGTTAATACCTATTGTTTTAAAATTTTGTGTGGTATTTTAAAACCAATGCCAAGGAAAAAAAAAAAAGTATTGTCATTTTTGCCTGTCAGATAAATTACGTATTTGAAGACAATTGTATAGCCAATGAAACAACTCTGGGATCTGCAAAAGATCTGAGTTGGGAAACCCTAAAATTACCAGAGTAAAGTTATTTGGAGAATAAATAGAATAAGGGACAATCAGGAGAAGAGGAGGAATAACATGATAGTCAATTGTAATCACTGACTAACAAAGGATCAGACTATGGTGTCCAAATCATAAGCCCAAATAGTGATGAAATACAGAGAAAAAACCACAGATTTGTAAATCAGAATTCACAGAATTAATTTAAATCATCATTTTCCTGGTATAATTTTCCTTTTGCTATTTCCACTGACAGCAGTTTATGCTGCTGTATGTAAGCAAGAATATATAAATCACTCAGATCTTGCACAAAAGGATGCTGGGCTGAGTCCATCTTTCCCACTCCTTCCACAAATATTCCCAGAAGGGACATTGAGCATCCTTCGTCAGTGCTCACATCGCACTACATGCTTGGGTGAGCCATCAGTAACAAGGACTAAAGCCTTGAGCTTGAGTTTAACACACATAAATCATTATTGCTTGAGCCAAAAACATGCTTGGTAGCGAAGACTGTAGTGATCCAGGTGGTAAAGGGAGACAGAAACGTACCTTCAGTACAGATTCAGGACAGACAGCTTTGAGAAGTGGGACGCAAGGAAGTCTTGCTTCCATGCAGAACAAGCCCAGAGAATATTTGTAAATTATGGAAATGTGGTGATGGATGCAATTAAATATTCTAGTAAGGTTGTCTTACCTGCTGGCAGGTCAATACACAGTATTATTTGCATTAAGTTTGCCCCTGCAGGTGAGGTCTATTCAGCAAAGGGAAATTTCACAAAATTGAAAGTGTTTTTCCTTCCTTTGTAGTAGAGGACATGCATCATATAGGCATTTTCAACCCATAAATGCTCTGCTATTGCCAGTATCTACATTACCAGCAATGCCCTTTTCTGTGGCACCCTGAAGTTTCCAGAGCCTTCAAGTRGAACTGTGCTCTTTTGCTCTTAAACTGAGTACGCAAAACAGGCATCAATGCAACCTCTAGTCTTTTTGCCTTTGGTTTGCTARCAATCTCCTGAAAGTTTGCCACTCATGTTATGTGGCATGGATCCTTTGAACTAGGTGTCCATAACACAGTTTGTCTGCGATTATGAAACAAACAGATTTCAATCTGCCACTGCCCTTTCCATTCCTATATGCTCTAATGCCGTGAGTAGTTACTTCATTAAATTATATACCAGATTGTCAAACAATGGTTGTTTCCCAGTTTTACCTCTCTGTTAGATGTGTTGAAGCAAAAGGTTTCCCTTGCTAATTAGGATATAAACAGCAGTGCTTGACATGTGGGCTTTGCTTCCATGTGCAGCTGCCAGATGGACTGGAGCAGAGCATGTCTAAGCATGTGACTGCAAGAGCAAGCAAAGCAAATACACAGCCGCCTTAAAAATAGAAACATTCTCTGCAGGGAGGTATTACCCTTTCTATGCAAATGTATCTGAATATATTTGGGCTTCTGGAAATGGGCAAACTGTGGCAGTGGTACATTATGGACCTTATGTGTGATGGCTGGCAAGACAGGTGGAGCTGAGTCCACAAAGTGTACAACTGGGTCCAAGCCTTTGCTTTATATTGCTGCCATTGCTATGTGAGTTAAAGGCAACTGTGTCTGAGTAAAGATGATAAAAGTTCCTGGGAAAATACTGGGTTTCTCCCAACTTCTCCCCGGTGCAGTGGAGCAGACAGCCCAAGTCAGCTCTGAGGCTGAAAATTGTACAAAAAGCCCAGTACTCTCCCGAAGTATGAGTCTTTCCTCCAGAAGAGTCACTGCTGCTACCATATACCTATGCTGAAATATGACGCTCCCTGTTGTGGTTTGGCTGCGATAGCCTCTGAACTAGGGTTTGAGAGGCTCTTAGCTGCATCGCTTCCTCAAACTGGTTTGTTCACCTACATCAGGTGTAGGCAGGTGTTCAGGTTTTTCCTCCTGAGATAGATTTGAAATAGGGCTTTCATATACTAGCTCGATTCAGTAAGTCTTTGATATCATGCACTGACTTACAGATGAAATGGAGGGCAGACTTCCTAACTTCTTTGAGCTAACTCAAAAAAGTGCTCCTCTTGCCCCACTGAAGGACATAACCTTTTTTTTTGTTGTTGTTCAACCTTCCAACAAGTACCAAATAAACATGGTAGCTACCGTGGTCTTTTTTTCTACTATATGTACTTTCTTTGTCCTTTAACACCCAACTACAAAGTGAATAATGATAGATGATTTTTCAATTTGAATCATGATCACTGTTAGATGTTAAAGGACAAAGGAAATAAATCATTCTGAAAAGACATAAGGAGGTGATGGTGTTTTCATTATTCAAAGCTCTTTCCAAGTTGTTGGCAAATAAAAGTCTTCCCTGATGATGGTAATTTCATGGTCTTTATCTCTCCTTGAGGAGGAAGTGCACTTGATTACTTCAATTTTTTGTTATCAGTAGCCTGGTGGTTTTTCAGGGGGAAAGAACCTCACATAACGTTAAGAAGAAAGCTGTGAATAAGAAATAAATGGTGCAGGTGCAGGGRAGAGGAATTTTATGCTCTTTGGAATTTCTGTAAGAGGAAAAAAGTCCCTCATCAAACTAGGTTTTCCTTGCAAACTCAAGGAAAGCAAATCAAATTCAGTTCCRGTCAAGCTAGGTTCTGAAGTTTTTGCCACCAGGTACCTGCCAACAAATCATACAGGTCTGTGTCACCTCCATTTGTAACCACCTGTTGGAAAGCTGAAGGTGCTGGATGCAGTAGAGTTTTGCAGTACTAGGTAGGTCATCTTCTTTGGGGCTCTGCCTCCAAGTCAGTGAAGCATTGATATTATGTCCTTCAGCCATTATAAACCAAGGCAAGGAATAAGGTTTTGAATGCTGAAAAATGTGCATCACATTTTTCTACAGACTATTCTATTGCTGACCTATTGAGCATTAGCATTGTCAGAACCATCTTTGGTTCATATTTGGTGTCCAACAATGCAAAGCATTTCATCTGAGTTCCGTTACAGAACCTGAAAATAAAAATATTTTGCACTTTAACAGATACTTTCCTTAGCCTCCTGAAATAGCTTTAGAACATGGATCAGCACAAATTCTCCAGTTTTACAGCTGAAAGATCCAAAAGTCTGGGTAATCCCAAATGTTTATACTCTCTGTATCTCCAGGATCATAAACATGCAAAGTCAACTGTGGTATCACAGATTAGAAAATCAGTCCTGTATCATATGCAGTGATCCACATTGCTTTACCGTAACATTAATATAAGACTCCTTGTCATCCTCTTTAGCGCAAATGGTGGATCCCTTATGCTGATACTGGTCCCACTGGAGTCCCTTTAAGCTTGACAGCCAGGAAACACAGCTCCCTGTAACTTGGCTATTCTGCCTAAATGACAGACCAGGCCCTCCAACAAGGCACAGGAAGGTGGAATTATTTAGGACTTTGCAGGGATATTTTTACCCTCTGGGGACTGTGCAGCAGACTGTGGGTTACATTCAGGTTCTGGAACAAACTCAAAAATCCTGTAATAACTGTTGCTAATAAATTAGCACATAAATATAAAGAAAACCTGCCTTACACCAGCACATTTCCAGAAATCATGGAATCAACTTGCTGCCTTTTGCTTGGGGTKCACCAATATTTATTGATACCTTACCAAAAAAGCCATGATTTTATAGCCAAAGGTATCACAGTATAAATCACAAACCAGACGGTAAGTGAAATCTGTACAGACAGTTTTGGTCATTAACTTTTACTGACAAACCCATTTGATAAAATTATCATCTGTTGCAGGCAATGGGCAGAGACATAGTTTACCACTGCAGTTTTTTCACTCATCACCACATGTAAATCCTCAAGCTCAAATATAAACCAAAGTCCTACTCTGTGCCACAGAGATGTCCTGTGCTGGTAGAAAACAAGGCAGGTTGTCGTAGCTAGGGAACCATGCTGCTGGTAACTGACCATAATGGATTCTTCTATATATAACATCAAAGTCTTCCTCTAGATATTTAAAATACAGCCAGGAAAGAGAGGTTTCCTTCTGAACTTACACACTAGCTTGTACCATCCAGGTTGCTATCTGTCTTACAACCACCATCAGCATACCTGCACAGCTCCTTATTTAACACTCCTGAGGATCTAGAGTTAAAGGCTATTTGTGAGAAGATGCAATTGAACTGTAGGTCTACTATTCAAATTTTTTTATTTGTCATATTGTCTAAGACACTACCAAAACACTAGAGATTTCTATCACCTGTATATCATAAGCATCACAAAGCAACCAATTTAAGCAATATCATTGATAGAGTTCAATGCAGTACTCGCTCTTCCATCTGTTACAGAATAGGCAGGTTTTGTAAAAAGATGTTCCCTTTCTGTATCTCCTTTTCCTTCCAGCATATTGCACGTGTGTCATCCATGTATCACCTCTCCATCTCATTAAACATCTGTGCTCAGAAGACCTCTTTTTTCCCCTGCCTCTGCTCATTAATTTCCTTCTTCCTCTTTCCCACTGTTTCTCCCTGCCATATTATTTTTTACGTCTCTGGAGTATTGGGGGATGGCTGGGGAGAGAATGTTGTTTGTAGTACAGATAATATAGTGCACAAAATCGTATTGTTCTCATATGAATAGAAGCCAGCAGCAGATCTGGCTTAATTTGTCAGCAGTCTATGTGTAATCATGTTTTAGAGGAACATAGAAAAGATTTGGGACCAACCTGTTTAAAATCCAATTAGAGGGACATGGAGCTAGGTACAGGTTAATGACTCAAGTCAAGGATGAAAAATATACAAGTCTATGATGCTTAAGTTAAAACATTAATAACAGACAGAAAAGGGGGAAGCATGTGATAGCAGTCAGGAGAGACCACTTTTTGAACTTGAACTTTAAAGCTCAATGCCTTCCACGTAAATTTTTCAAGGAAGGAAGGTCTTCAAGCGTGTTTAAGCAAGGCTCCTCCCTTTCTGGATGCTATAATAGCAAAAAGGCCAAACAGGTCTTTAGGCAGAGAACGCTGAAAATAGATGTTGAACAAAAAAGACCAGGCTATCATGTAATATAAATCAGCACCTTTCCACAGACATCAAAGAAGAAGTAGCAACTTATACAAGCCAGAATTAGAGGTCTCAAAGAGAAACCAAAGTGTTGTCAGTCTAGTTTTGGAAAGACAGTGTTGTCCGTCTCTCTAAAGTGAAAAGGGTTACAGTTAAATAAAGAGCCCTAGCAAAAAATAGCAAAGGCTTGCACCTTGGTCCTTAGTCTGCACAAGCTGCAGAGTTGGCATCATCAGCAATTGTAGAAGTGAATAAAGAAGGAATTCAGTTGCAGACTGCACAGTGACCATTACATCTGAGGACAATATCACCCGTGGTGGGATGATTTGAGTTTAAGGTTGTTGGGGTTTTTTGGAAGGAATAATGCAATTATAAATGGCAATTTGCCATTGGCCACATTAAAACTTTAGTAGATTAATAAAGTCCCAGGTCTGACCATCTGGATAACATTAGCGAGATCATTTTATCCAGTTACTCCCTGTACGTAACCTTATTCCTTCTTTTTGAATAAAACATATTTTCTATGTGGCCAGTCTGAAGGTACCATAGTGGCCTGACCCCAGAAGAAAACCTTCCCTTTCTTTAGCCCATTTTGATCATCTTTCTCTGAACAATTTCTACTTCTGTTATATGTTTTTTATGATACAGTATAAAAAGGTAGGAATCAAGGTTGAGATGCAGCATTGATTTATATGCAGCAATGAAAATTACCCTAAGTATTCCCTACACCTTTATTACTAAATAGTCACTTCATGTCACTGCATATTACTGACCTTCAGCAGCAGTGCCATGCAATCTCCCAATGCCACATTCATAGTCATGCAGTGACGGTGTCCCCCTTCTTCGGACTATTATTTTTATCTCCTTCCCAAAGCATTGTGAACTGACATTAACCTAGCCAGACCAGTCAAGTCTATACCTGCAGTGTTTCATAGTCATCATTACTGCAGTTAAGGTGCCACTTACTGATCCATAGGTATAAGATATTGAAGCATGCAACAGACATAAGTAGCACATGTTTTATAGACTGTTTTACACACATTAGTAGAAAGTGTTAAAGGTGGCATCCCTTGTGATGCAGGATTGCCACCTTTGCCAGGAGGAGTGACCGGTACTTCTGTGCTATGACACAAGTCAGGGCCAGGAAGGGAGGCGGCGGACGTGCTGCGTCAATGAGCACATTTTAAAATAGATCAGGCAATGGTGCTGCAGGCATGTGAGATTAGGTAAAGAGACAGGCTGCGCTTAGGAGTGATGCTGATGGCTTTCAGTAATATTGGAAATTATTTCCTCACAAGTGTTAGCTCCCACACTCCTGGCAGAATCACTCATGTTGTCGAGGTGAAGAAAATGTTCCCGACAAGCCCATCACCAGAGACATTCAGGTGTTTCTCCTCTAGGAGGAGCAAGGGCAGAATGATTTACTGTTCTCTGCCTATCTCCTTAACTGCCCGAGGCAGGGCACACAGACATGTCATGAGAGGTGGGAAAAGTTATTTATGTGTTTACCACTTCCCCTGGTGTCCTAAAATGTCCCCTTCTCCTGGCAAGTCATCTGTTATCTCTCAACGTCTCTCTTAGGACAGGGCGTGACTCCAAAACCATCACAAGCAATGCTATGACTCCGTGCCATGTGCAAAGAAACAGCTGAATCGGAAGGATTTTAGAAATTATTGAACTTGCTGTTTGAATATCCTCAGTGTGGTCACCTCTCTGATCAGTCGGATGTCATGCATGCTTTAGAGGCTTGGGTAGATACAGACAAGGATGTCCTC
The DNA here is from genome assembly GCA_035582835.1 of Phoebastria nigripes. Lineage (NCBI taxonomy): Eukaryota > Metazoa > Chordata > Aves > Procellariiformes > Diomedeidae > Phoebastria > Phoebastria nigripes. The sequence goes on along the minus strand of JAYKAV010001145.1, from coordinate 1,343,342 downwards.
CTTTTAGTCTTGCTGTTTTGAAAAAACATTCAAATCTCTTTGTCTTCTCTTGCTCTCCTCTTCCTCTCCCCTCATTCCTCATGAGCATCTAAAAGGCAGCATAGACACAAACAGGCCCTTTCCCAGGCTTCTTTCATTTTTCAGAGCGTTCTTAGTTATAAGAGCAGAAACCCAAACATTTAAAAAAAGCTTCTACTTAAATAACCCCATTGAAAACTTGTCTGAAAGGAAGACACCTAAAAATGAGGCAARTGGTACATTCAGACTGTGATAGGACTATTTTGAGCCTCTCCTTCTTGGATTTTTTTTTGAGCTCAAGTTCAAAGATGACAGCACAGTAGCTCCTCTGAGAAGAATGGAAATACGTGGATGACTTTGATAAATGAAACTATTCTTTTCTATGATTAGCCTATAAGGAAAAAGAAAGCTAAATAGAACTAAAGTCTTCCACAGCAAAAAATAAAATAACCAAAAAGGAACAAACTCTGAGCAGATAGTCGCTCTGACTGACGTTCAATGGTGATTGAGCAGAAAAACAGAAATAACTGGCAAAGAGGGCTTACACCTGGGTGTGTTTAGTCGGTAGCAGTGGTCAAAACACACAAGAAAGCTGAGCGCTTGTCTAGAGTACGGAAACCTGGGATTGCTGCAGATTGCTGCAACTTTCCCAAATCGATTGCTCTAATGCAAGTTTGCAAAAAAAATCAGGAAAATACTGCATTGTACCTGGGCTGCAGCAATCAACCCCCTGAATCAGGAACAGCCCTGAAGTAAAGGGAAAGGGACGTACTCATATGATAAGAACAAAAGTCATTGTGCCCGTCCTTAATGGTATTTCTAGATCTTGTAGTAATAAACATCCCAACTACCAGGGAATGCAGTGACCTCAGAAACTGTGATGCTACTTATAACCCCAAAAAATGAGAAGAATTACTCACCTCACAAAACATGGCATTCCCTACAGGGCATTGCTTGTTTAGAATTATTGTCTAAGAGAAAAGATGGGGATCGCTGCCTTTGAGTCACTTGCTATTCAAGCTGTGCTACCTACCTTGACAATCTTTGTAAAACTCTTGCTGTATTGGACATTTATTTTAAACCTCCAGCTCCAAGAATGGTGACAGCATGGAAATTTTAAACAACTTCTATTTTTCATGTGTTTCCCACACGCCTGGCAGAAGGTATTTTGTAGGAAACAAATATTTTGTATTCCTTGGACACAAAAAGTTCAGAAGTCTAAAAATCCTTAGGAAATCTTTTTCTTCTGTAAAAGCCTCATAATTTGTGATACTATTTCATGATTTTGGGATGGTCTCCTCTACGATTTTGGTTATCAGTACTGGGAACAGCTGCAGGGTTTAATTCTCAGTCTCAAGATAGGCCAAAATAAACCTTCTGAGAAGGGAAAACAAGTTGTTTGACTTGTTCAGCTCAATAAAAACAAAGTCATCAGCTTGACTGTTAATTTTTAGCAGAAACATCCATCTGTGAACGATATGAGAAACAGTCAGGGGAAAAAAACCCCACATGGATCTTTTTCATCTGGAACCCCAGACACGCTATCTTAGTTACTGTACTGGGCTGCTAACACTTACACAATAAATAATGGTCCAAATTTATCCCAGGTGTAGTTCAGTGGAGTTACTATGGAAATGAATTGCTCTGTTCAGGTGTGATTACCCCCATTTGTTATAAACTCTTTTGATAACTTGTTATAAATCTTGAGTATTTCCAGCTTCCATGCCAGCAGTACTGGCAACACGCTCCATGCGACTGCAGCAGAGGTGGCAGTTTGGCTGACAGAGAAAGAGATATTTAGGCACAGATGCACTTTGCTGCTATCTGAGGCAAGATAAAGACTGCATTCAGAGAAGAGGTCATTTTAGAGCATTTGTAAGATCTTCATAGTTTAATGTATTTGTTTAGCATGCAATTGTTGGGAGGCCTCCAGAGGTCTCTGGATATGCCAACCTATTCTGCTTTTTCACATAAATAAGCAAACAGAAGGTCTGCAGTGAAAAATCTTAGTTCTGACTGATATGATGATCTTGATGTATGGATGTGATGTATGCATTCCTCCTCCTCTCACCCTGCAAAGCTGGAAAAGCTCTCACATAGCAACTGCCACCATGAAGCCTTCAATCCCGACACATGCTGTCATCCCCTCCACTGCAGCCTATCCAGGAGAGCACCTGCTCCTGTGCCTAGTGCAGGACAAGGGATCCTTCAGTCTCCAAGGGGTGGCTGTTTTCCCAGTAGCTTATCTTCACATATAATCCCCAAAGTCATTCAAAGGTTTGGTGGAGAACACCATTTGGCGACTATGAAATTGCTCAGGTTATTCCAGGAAACCAAACAGTTCAGAAAGCTACAGTACAGAGAGCTGGGTCCCCTCCTTGACAAATGGCCTGAACAACAAGCCCTGTTAATATACGAATGTGAGAGAACACAGAGTGTGTGGAAAAAATACACGGCACTGTCTGGAGTGTGTTTGCCCAAAACTCATTATGGTGAAGATGAAGATGACCATCAGTGGGACCAAACAGTAAGCAGGGAATTGCAAAGAGACTCCAGCAATGCAGAAGGAGTCAGTTTGAAAAGAAGCATAGAAGAAGCCTGGAAATGTGTAATGGGGGAAGAGAGACCTTGCAGTGAGAAGAGCAGCAATCTGAACCTGGTTTGGTACTGCCAGAAGTTGCCCCGTGTCATCACCACCCTGCCCAGGCTGGGATGAGTATCCTCTCCTGGGACACCATGGGGAGACAGCACCTGGCCAGCAAGGGACAGCCGGGGTGGTGAGTGGGGACCCCCAGGTGCTGTGTGTGACCTTGCAGGACATTTCACCCCAGCATGTGTGGCACAAGCACATGTACATCTGGAGCACCTACATCTACCGTGGGAGGGGGGTGAGAGAGGGGACCCGCACCCYTAGTATTACCCCAATTGTATTATTGAGGTTTATCTGTTGAATTAATTGCTCTTGAACTTGAATGTACTGTTCAGCGATTGTCAGTTAATTACATGTCATTATCGATATATTGCTTTGAACATGGTTTGAGTTTAAAGCACATGAATCCTTGTGAAAACCAGTAGCGTTACTTTTTCATGACACTAGTAAAATATCTCATCATATTTAATGGTGGCTGAGACCCTTATTTCCACTGACCCTTTGTTAGATCACATAGGGAACATAAAATACAGTGTAATAGCACTGCAGTGTAATAGCACTGCAGTGTAATAGCATCATCCTTACCCCTCCAGTACTAACAAAAGAGTACTGCAACTATTCAATTTTAAAACTTGTAGCTCATTTATCCATTTACTGATGTGCCTCAAAACCAGTTTACAGTTACCTACCAGGTGGATCTGGAGAAAATACAGACCTAATAAGGCAAGGCATTGTATTACATCCGTTATGCATTCTTCTTCTTCAACAGTAACATCTTTGATCAAATTAAATCCAATCCTAAACTTAACTATTGCAAGCAGAAGCTTGCCAGCTTCCTGTTCACACTCCTTAAGCACAGCAATTTTGTAAATGGATATGGCGAAAACAAATCCCTTGAGCCTTGTTTATTTTGCCTGGTAATTGATGAGTAACCTTGGGGTACAGATATGCATCACCCTGATGGAGGCTGAGCACAAACGTTTATTGTGTTCTTTTGTAGGTAATGGGTTTCCTTTCTGAGAGGCTCAAAAGCTGTTTCCTCTTACAAGCATGCTAACATGAGGCACAGGGTGACAACCATTTTATTTTTACTGCAGAAAAGGGTAACAATCTGGTTAGTGATCTGACTTTTCCTGTTTGGACACAACAGAAGGAAGACCTGCATATGTCTTGATAATTTATTTAATTGCACTAAACTGAAAAAAATAAAAAGTCAGGACATATTTTTCCGATTATTAATTTTTATGCTGTTTCATGTTGTCTTTTGCAGCAGCCAGTTGTGCTCAAAGCTCTACCTCACCTGAAATCCAAAAAGTGAAGAACATTTCCCCTTTTTCTGTGATTTGCCAGTCAGCAGCTTCCTGAGCCAGACATCAAATTATTTTGTGTAGTTGTATACAGACTTTTTTTCCCTAGAAGTATGTAACTGTTTTCAGATATTTGTTGTCATAGAGTGGTGCATGCTTTGTAGTCTATATCCTGAGACTGAAACGTCACCAAGCAGTAATGCTTGCCATAGAGGGTATATTTATCATACAGCTCAACCCAAACACATGTAAGGACCTGCTCAAAATCAAAGTATCTCTGGATACAGAGTTTAACAAAGATTTAATTTTGCAGAGCTGCTGTACTGGCCTGTTTTCTTAAGTGATAGAGCAAAGCTTTTTAGACTCAGAGGATGAGGTCAGTTCCTACTCCAGCTATGAGTGACTATAGTCATGCACATCTACAGCTTTTTGGGCACTCGCCACCTGAATTTAAGAAAAGAACTGCAAAGGTCACCTTGCCACAAGCACATGCTTTAGCAGATGTTGCATCAGCAGTTACTAATTCTACAGAAAATAGGACATTTTGGGAACAAAGCAGATTCAAGAACACCATGAAGACACTAAGACACCTGATGGGAACGTTGTTATTATTCATCCTCCCTCCACTAGAGCAGGCGATAGCAGAGGTGTTCTCTTGCGGAGGTATGAGAAGATGAGCGGGAGGAATGCCTACCATGAAAAGATACACCACACAGAGAGAAGTCACAACCATCTTTCTTCCCTTGGCAAGTGGAGACATACCATTAACTACACAAAGACACAAAGGAATAAGAGACTACAGTGGCCTGAACAGCAAAACTTTGCATCCCAAGCCACCTGCCTAATACTACATGTAGTTAGGTTTATGTGTGATAAATAGGCCCAGATCCATTAGCGTACAGATTGACTCCTTGTTACCCTACCACATGAGCAAAGGAAAGAAGAAAGGGAGGTGTTCACAATGTCAAGACAAAAAGGCTTGTCTCCTTCTGCAGTCAATGAGAAGAACGAGGTGGACCCTTTCACAACTAATTCAGAGCAGTAGAATCCTATGTAGATGAGATCCTCATATCTTGAAAGATGTTGAATGAACCTCCTACTGATTGTGTCTGTTTCTCTTGATGATCATATAGGGACCTTGGACTAACAGATATCAGTTTTGATCCCTTTGCCCACATGCTGACATCTACAAAGTAAATATCCATATTTGATCTAATTGTTCAGACTCTAAACTTAATGGAGGCTCACTTTGAACTCAATGGATACTATAACCACCTCGTGTCCTGTTCCCTTCACTCTAACAAAGACAGCTAAAATAAATAAAATTGCCCATCGCTTTCCATTGTGCATAAACAGTGTCCAAGATGACTGTTTCAGATGCAGACATCTACACTGCAGGCGTATTCAAAACCAGAAGGATGGAATCCCATTCCTGAGTAAGGTGAGATGAATCTCATCAATATGAGTCTGTGTGTTCCGTTAATTTAATATTCTGCCTTTGGCAGTCGTTAACCTCTAAAATGCAAAGAAAGATCAAATTCAGTTGGGCTACCTGTGATCTTTAATGATTTTGGATGCCTTTCCAATTAATGAACCATTCACAGGAAGCTCTGACTTGTCATCTAACATACTTATGCATTTTAAAAATCCACCAAATAATTTTCAGTAACAACTGTATGATTTGCAAAGTATCCATTTCAATCAATCATCATATGCACAGGATCACACAGTTATCTATATCCCCTCATTCAGTGTTTGAAACAGTGGCCTGGTTTAAATCCTAATGAAGACAGTAAAGAATATCCATTGAATTAAATAGGTTTTGCCTCTTGACCAATCAGATTATCAAAATACAATTATCAGGGTAGAAACATCCTAGTACTGTTCACGTGAAAAATGCTATTCCAGGAATTACCAATACATCCACAAATATCTGATTATTTTCTTTGGAGATGTCAGGCAACTATGAAAGACAACAAACTGACCATGGCATTTTTCTTCATGAAAATAATATCACCCTCAAAGCCCAGTGGCTCTATTGCTATAAATATATGCGATATCTGCAAGCATTGGATCTAATCAGTAGTGCTACAAATAAAAAGGAGATCTCCTATAACCCTGGAGATGCCTATTCCATGCTGGGAACCATGAAATTTCTCTCTTATCTTACTCAATCGGTCTGCATAGTCATAAATTTCACTCCAAATTTGATGTTTTAAAGATGGCTTTTGTTCCATACTGTAATGTGACATGGACTGGTCTCAGACCATTGGTTACCAAATTATAAACGCAATGTTTCCTCTTTGTATGTCTCTCTCTGTCAAACCTCCTGTCAGCCGCTTTATCTAACCTGTCTTGGTCCCTTGATATAGCAACCATACTCTCCATGTATCAACCACCCCACCAATATGATACTGTCCATGAACTTTCTGAGAGTGCACTGCCCCATCATCCAGATTATTAAAAAAGACATTAAGCAGTATTTACCCCAGTAATTTACTTTCAGGGTTGCCATTAAAACCAACTGCCATTTGGTCTTTGGACCGCTGAACATCACTCTCCAAGTCCAGTGGTCCAGACAATTTTTCACATGCTTTGTCATCCATTCATGCAGTTTTTATCTCCTACATTTGACCATAAGTTTACCATGGGAGATTGTGTTGAAGGCCTTGCAAAATTGAAGGCAAACAACATCCCCTGCTCTTCTCTTGTCTTCTCATCACAGAAGGTAATCAGTTTTTAAGCAGTATGCTCTACTAGCATTTCAAAYGTTTTGTTTTATTGGGGTTGTTTGTGGAGAGAAAACAGTGTGAATAGAAGTCATAGAAATCTAAGCATCTAAATATCCATTTGACATCAATCATAAAAAACACTGCAATGTCAATGAAAGCACAAGCAACATTTTCTCCTGCCTGTTGATAACACTAAAGTATATCAAATGCATACAACCCTGGTGAGAAGAGACTTCTGGCATCCTCATTTCACTGCCTTAGAGCTGCAAGGGACACCAAGGCGCTCCAGCATGATTTCCTAGCGCTTCAAATTCTGTGTTCCCAGCTTGAAATGATGGGTAGATGGCCCAAAAAAATGGGCAGCCTGGGTTGCAGTGCTTAGCTAGTTCAGTGAACCACAGAGGACTGTGAGGTTTGTTTCGTATTTTATTTTCAGTATTGCTACTATGAAGAAAGAGATCTTTATTGGGGTGCTGAGCACTTGATATTAAATACTGGCGCTCTCTGGCTTGAGAGAAAATAAAGATAATTGCAGTTTTGCTCCTGCACCCCTGGAATGTTACGAGATTGGATCCCCCCTGCAGTCTGATCTTCTTTCTTCATTTGCCGCTGTCTATTTGTGTACCAGTAAATTTAACAGCACCAGGGCACAGGTGCAGGAATTCAACATCCATGCTGTTAAAAAGATAAAAAAGCCCTTAGCTGGTTTTGGCCCAGATCAACCAGCAGCCTCCCAAACAGTTGGCTCCCCAGCATGGTTTGGGAGTCAGTTCAGAGCAGGGACCTTTCCCATCAAGTGCTGGATTTTGGAGGGAAGTGAATGGCACGGCACAGCCTGGTTGTGCCACATGGCCTCAAGGCTCCACGCCAGCTCCTGGCACAGGCTAGTGTGCTAGTAGAGATGTAAGAGTAAATGCTTTCCCAATCAAAGCAGAAGCAAATCCAGTTTCTCCCCCATGTTGTAATTCATATGTCTTCCCTCTTCCCTCTCCAAGGATGTATGGGACTCCTCCACTCTTGTTGAGGAGTTGGGATATTTTTCCCAGCATCTGGGTTTCTCAGTATCTGCCCTTAATGTTTCTTCTCTGTGTCAGACAGAGGCTGCTGCTGTCTTTGAAGAAATTCAGTACTAATAGCGCCGTCTGGCAGGGAGTGACAAGCTCAGAGGATCAAAGACAAGAACGTAAATCTAACAACTTCCAGCTCAGGAACTATCACCTCCCCCCTCCCCACAGATAAGGATGCAAGATTGAAGAGAGGTGGGAAGATTTACTGGGAACAGAAAACAGTGTATGAGGGATGAAGGAATGAGGGTTAACCACTTATTAATGAACTTATGAAAGCAGAATGTTTCCCTATACCTTAATATGCACAGATCACTTCTAAGTCCCTCTGAACCCTCCTAAGGTGGTTGGTTTTGCTGTATTTTCTCACCCTGGGACAGGGAGATCCCATTGCTCTGACACTTGACAGGCTAAACAAGGTCACCTTCTCCCTTCCACACAGGGACACTCCAGTCAGGTTCTGCTGGTTTGCCCAGTCCCGGTTTCTCTTAGGGATAAATATCTCTCTCTCGGACGTGATAAATGCAATGTGGGAGCACTCCGGGTTCCTGAAACAAAGGATTTGCAAAACTTACAAACACCTCCAGGAGCTCAGGACCAAGGAACATTTCTTGCTCTCTCTCTCTGCTTTGTATCGAGACACACTGCCCTCTTCACCACTTTCCTTACTGGGAGCTGGGCAGCACTTGTACAGGAAACCACGTGCATCATCAGACCCCCCATGCCAAAGCTCCTCTGTTGCTCTCAATGTCCTTCAGCCTCCTCTGCCTGTTCTTTGCTCTCCGGGCCTGCTAGGATACTCTCAGGGGAGTATGACATCCATCTCAGTGTTAATTAATTTATTGGGGTCTATTAGATCAGTGCTTCAAGGGCTGGGAAAATTTGAAAAGATACATTCAAATAACAAGGGACCTAAAAAGTTTACTGGAGCCCTCCACTGTTTTCCTTTTTTTTCATCCCAGGTGGCTCTGCATAGACTTTTTTTTTTTTTAGTTATAATGTTAATTATGTCAGAAATCCTTGCTCAAACAGAAAAGGTGATCCCAAATGAGCTCTTTACCTGGACTAGTCTGAATTAAAGCATGAAAGTCTTCTTTCTAGATTCAGAGACTTTGTCCCAAAGGAGCTCAGCTATTTCAGCTGACAGAGGACGGTCCCTGTTAATAACTATATCATCGTTGATATTGACTGTTTCAAAAATTGGGCCTGTGCCATTTTTTATAGGCAGTGGAACTGGCTGGAGGAGTGTTTGGGTTGTAGAAGGTGATTTTACCTAAAGAGAAAGTAAATTTTGTCCTTTCTGATCTGCTGAAGCAAGCTCAACTTCCACCTAATGACTGATGCCCTGTCACAGGGGGAAAAGGAAGACCGGACAATATGACAATGCTAAGCTCAACTTATTAAGTGAACCAAGCGAGAAACAGGCCATGTCAGGAAATGTCTGGCTTGAAAGGTCCACAATGGAGAAGTCTAACTACCCCTAAAATACATGGAAGCTAATTTTCTTAATATTTGTGAGAAACTGGTGATCTGAAGCGCATAACAGATGAACATGAACAGTCATGATAGTCATCAGTGCCAGCTTGCAGATCTACACGAAGACTGGGTCAGGACTGGAAACAGCCTATTACAAAATAGGATTTTTAATCTTGCCCTAGAAGTGCAATTGACTGACTGTCTTTCTAAGTGAAAAAGCAATTACCATTTTCTCCCTGTCACCAAAGCTGCTTCTGCCATCCTGCCTCCCACCTCCCATAATTAGAGCAGACACACATAAAGTTTATATTGACATTGAACACCACTGTGGGGATGGAAACCTCCAGGAAGAACAAGTATGAATGGGTAGGTATCCTAGAGTTTTACGACACCTTGTGTTGCAGCCTCCAAAAACTGTCACAAAAACATAGATCACTAACTTTACAGGTAAATGACTGCTACAAGATAATGATGTGGTCCTATTTCACTAATGTCTCTGAACATGAAAGTTGTATTGAAAAAGTTAAGGGTTATTAAATGGGATGAAGTAAGTAAAAAATATCAATAGTAGTTACTACTGGTGATCATTTGCTGCACTTTCCTAAAGGGGAAGAAAAATGTTTTTTTGTTTAATGGCACACACAAATAACATATATACCTTAACCAATGGTTTTTTTCCATGTTAAGTTATAAACCTTCTCATTGTAAATGTTCTGTACAGATATAGAAAAAAGTCTTTCCTTTGGCTAATGAACTTACATCAAGAAATGCAGCTACAAAAAAAAACCAACAAAAACAAACCAAAAAAAAACCCCAACCAGTTGTATAAATATAAATTGCTTTTTTAAGTGCAAATGAGTCAGACTGACTGAAGATGAAACCTACATATATGTGCTGAGCCTCCAGTTTGTATTTTCTGTCACTTTTGATCTGCATTTCAAGTTGTAGGACAGTTTCCTTTGTATTCATAGTTCATTAGTCCAGTCACGGGTAGGCTTATGGGTGTCTTCTGCTTTTCCTCAGTCACTGCATCCATGTGTCTGAATTGAAAATTGAGGATATTTAGCATGCTTGTTTCTGTGCATATCTGTTTAATTATGCCAGACTGGGCAGCTGGTCACTATGCAAAAAGACCAAAACCAACACATATTCTTTTATTCTTTTTTGGGCCAATACCAAGTCATTGATGTTTACTTATTTTCTCATTTTAATTATGGGGCAAAAAAAATCTATTTTTTTGTGCTTGGCATTGAAAGATTTGAGGTTAATTTTATAGTTTATGTTATTTTTCAAGGATTATGTCTATAAAAAATAGATTTTAGAATTCTAGTGAAAACCAGCCAACTGTAGGGGCTCCAAGGTCTCCCAGAAACAACAATTTGAGTGCCAGAATGCCATGTTCCATGCTGCTGTCTAGCCAAGATGGGAATCTCACTATAGTTCTTTTCAGACTATCACTATAATCATTATACAGCAGTAAAAACAGAAAAGGCCCTTACTATAAAATCCTGCACTCAGTAGTGATAATAGAAAGGTCCTTACTATAAATTCTTGCATGACATGAGCTAGGCGGTTTACCTAACATTGGTAAAAAAAGAACTGAAAAATATCCACATCACGGGTCAGAATAAAAAGCTGGGAAACAGCATATGGATATGGGCTGTAGGAGTCAAGGAGGGGAAGGCGGAAAAACTGGCTCCAAAGAGGTTAGATTTTAAAGGAGAATGGAGATATCCTTGATATTCCTAGATAGAGCTCTTCTGAAATGAGGGGTGTTCCCCAAAGGTCTTAAATGACTACAAGTGATCTGCTAGTTAAGCCAAGGTGGCTGACTGGAATAAATAAATAGCATCATATTCCTCTGAGGAAGCCCTCCAATATGTTTCTTGTGTATTAAGCTTCTAGTTTTAGACTCCTTTTTCCAGCACAACAGTAACAAACATGCAGCAGCATTCCCTGAATCTTACAACTTGTTTTCTAGAAGTCTCTTTTAATTTTAATAATAATTTGCCTACTGACTGACTGGGTCACCTTCCAACCAAAATGCCATTTGTCCTAAGTCTTTCTGTTTCCATGCCGGCACAACTCAGTGACATTTTGTTCCATCTGTCCATCTGGTTAACACACCTGCCTTCTCTTCCTCCAGGTACAGAAGCTGAYGACTATGACAAATAAAAGATTAGGCTGAAAAACAATGCAGTCTTGTTACTTCATCACACACGCTATTTTTAAAGGTAAACGTCAATGAACTTCCAGCTCACTTTTTATTTCAGCCGTAATGGTCCCTTGAAGATTTGCAGGGAGTGAAAGTCAAAAGGAAGGTATAGGAAAGCAAGTCTACTGTTTGTGCAGCCTGAAGCATCACAGCCACACATGACCTGCAAAAGAATTGAATCAGTTCTTTCATTTTTAGATCACATTGCCCAATATATATATTCCAAAATATCTTTTTATGGAATAAATTTTGCTGATTGTTAAGGAGGGCCAAGATTTTTTCAGCATAAAACAAGCATTCAGTTTTGACTGGAAAAGAAGACAAAGATATAACAAATCTCTGCTATACGTTCTTGGGTTTATCATTTAAAATAAAAAGGAAAGACATAGCTTCGAAACTGCACTGCAAGAAGCTTCACAACATATATACCTTATATACAGTAYGGAATTGACTTTGTGTGTGTCTGCAAAAGACAGAGAGAGAGAACAGGAAGAGCAAGAGTGATTTAAGTTGTGTTTTTCCATAGTAACATTTCATAGTAGATTATTTTATTAGTCCATGGCCTCATGATCCACAGRCCTTTATTTCCCCAAACTTTACTAAGTAGAGGTGACAGATGTGCTCCTCCCAGTGTCAATACTTTGCCTGAGCACCCTTGAAGTTAGTGAAAATATCAATATGCACAAAGGAAACCATAAAAAGTGTCTTATACAYGAAATGATATGTGACATGTGGCCATCCACTTCTTATTCAGCTTTTTATTTWATGACAATTATTTTTCATATGAGCTGGGACAGTTCAGAAAAAAATGCCTTCAGGAGACTTCTGCAATTCTAGCTGATTTCACTAAACCGGTCAATGACTGACCAACCTCTTTGCACTGAATCAGGTATCTGGTATAGACTCTGAGACCAGGAAGGAACAACATCAAGTAACCCAAGTAGTTCCCACTTGCACAGGAGCAGTTGGGGATGGCTGCAGAGTTGTTTGGAAGGAACAGACATAATTTTGCATAAGCCTTACAAAACCTGGATAGAAAAGGAAGTAAGGTATTAAAACTGCTTCTTACTACAGGATGCTTATGAACTTGCCTGTCAGTAAAAGTTTGCCCCRAGTTTCCCTCAGTAGATGAGCCTGGGGTCCAGGAGATGTGGATTCCTCTGACCTCATTTGGGTATCTAAAGGCTAGCTGTCTAGGCTGAGGATTTAGATCCTGCTGCCATTAATGAAAATAAAGAAGTAGAGGGTAATTTTTCGTACCCTGAAATAGATGCATACAAGATTAATTGCTCTCTGGCACCTGGCAAGCCAATCTTTCTGAAGGATCTCCAGCGAGAGATTGCACCTGCCTAGGCAGCAGTACCGAAGGATGTCAGACAGGATTTCCTTCTAGAAGCCTTCAAAGGCAGCTCCTGCAAGACACTGGCTACACAAGAAACAGAGATATTTACTTCCAGCAGAACTGTTTCACCGTTAGTCTAAAATTTAGGTTCAGCCTGACTGCCTCAGTCCCCTGGTGAATTTTCGGCCAGTTTTCAGTCCTGCTCTTCAGGAATCAAGTAAGGAACTCAACATAAGACAATTAACAAGACCTATGTTCACTTTGTAGTTGGAAGGGGAGGAGTGTTTCATGGCAACACACAGGACGGAATGCCAGATAGGTGGAAACATCTCCAAATTCTCTGTGGCAAAGTTATTTTGAAATGAAATTGATCTTTGGAAACTCATACACAAGTTAATTGTGGATGGTACCCCCCAGGTATTTACTCTGGGATAGGGGTACATCCAGGTTCATAGGAAATATGTCAAGAATGTTTCTGACAATGTCCCACAGCTAGAGTGGAAACACAGAAAACCTAAGCCTGATTGCGGCAGATATGGGGCAGATACGGGGCTGATAAATTAAAGGAACCAACTTAGCACTTTCTGCAGTTAGTTAACAGGAGGGGCTGGAGCCCTGATTCCATGGTGAGGGGCTGCACCTCACAGAACCGCCTGTAACTGGTGAGCTGTCAGAGGAAGAAAGGAAGAAGTGGACAGGCCCAGGACAAGAAAACACGATTTCAATATTATCAGGTTGACACTGGTACTCCGGTGATTGCTCCGCTCAATGCCCTGCAGTGTGGATGGCTGCCGTCCCATGGGTGGGATCAGCAAGCACACTCTGCCCCGTGTGCAGCTGAATAACACTCTGCAGTGCAAGTCTGAGTGATGAAACAAGTGTTTGCTGGTCTCTGCTCAGAGGCAGCTTGTCCCTGGAGCCAAATTCTGCTCATACATAAGTCAGCCGTAAAGTTTACCCACACCACTCTGGGAACAAGATCAGGCCTCTTCTATTATGTACTTAATGCTCATCCAATTGTTGCTTATGAAAGATGATAACATGCACCACCAAGAGAGTACTTTATCAAGAGTAAGGAATAGCACCAAGTGAAAGACAAAAGTTGTTGAATTGAGCAGCCCGTTGTCCCTAAGCTGTAAAATTCATCTATAAGGATCATATTCAGCAATTGCTTTGCAATTACTGTAAGCTCTGAGGAGACAAATCTTTGTCCTTAGCTTTTGTCATCCCAATAGAGTCACACAAGCTTAGAAATATAAGCTGGAAAAGACCTCAATAGGTGATCTAATACATCGCCCAGAGTCTTTGTTATTCAAACAAATAAAGGGTAATTTCTCCACTACAGGTGCTCTACAATTACTCTACTGCAATTACTGTTACAAAAAGGCACTTTACCAGCATGGCAGTAACTAACAAATCAAAGGCTGTGCTATTCTCTGAGCTCCTCTAAGATTTACTGCAAAATATATCCCTATCTTCATTTTGCACCATGAAGTACAGTGAAATTGTTAGAACACATTGCAGTAAATCTCAGAGAACCTTTCCATAAAACAGGTGAGAACTTTCTCTGCCCTACCAGGGCTGTGGTTAGGTGTCGCGCTGGCAACACGGACAATATCAGTGAGCGTTACCATTGCACTGTCCATACTCAGAAAAAGGCAGAGTCATAACCCAGACTTGCAGTCTGGGCAGGAGGTGGTGTAGGACTTCTCTAATGGCAACCAAGACGTGCATGTATGATCACATTAGTTCTTAAGTGAAAGCCGAAAATGGTCAGAAATCTTCTTCGTGCTGGGTCCCTTGTCGTGCTGCCAGATTTGACCTGTAGTGAGGCAGATAGCAGCTATATGAAAAGACAATGTAAGGTGTTACCAGTGAAGACACATGTCTGTATGTCCCTCCACCCCTAGACAGACAGCAAAGAGCCCACAATTTCTACAGCAAGTACCCCAGGGCAACACACAAGCTCCAGCAAAGCCCACTGGTTCAGGGTGATTTTTTTGGTTGTTGGTTTTTTTTTTTTAGTTTGGGTTTGGTTTTTTTTAACCACTTAAGCAAAATTATCACTTGCATGGCTGAACGATGCCTTGCTTCTTATGCCAGGTCACCTCTGAGGCAGGCATTGCAATCAGGTCTTATATGATAACATCAGAGCAGATGAGCCAGCTTACTGTACATACAGTAAAGGAAAGCTGCTAATAAAGATGCCTGACCTTGGGGACAAAGTTGCTGAGATCCACAGTGGAGGGCAAAGTAGTGTGTGCACTGACAGTTAAGGTCCATCATGTGATAAGCTAGATGTGACAGCAGACTAAAAGAAAAATTAATTAGCAGCAGCTGAATGCTTATATATGACCCAGTTTCAGGAAAAAGAGTGAAAGTGTTTTCTTTAAACAGCTTTCAACATCATCAGCTTCCTCAACACTTCTGAATTTTTTGTGAAAAAAGAGACACCAGATGTAGGGGATGGTAACATGCACTCAGTTGTCTGTCAGTTTTAATTCAAAATACTGCAGGATACATCCCAATGCCCCATATTTTATAAGCACTAGAAAAAATGTATTTTCTGGTGGAAAGGTCATTTTTAAAAACAGTGTGACAAATATCAACAGGAGCTGCCCTGGAAAATTATCCACAGTGGACTTCCATAATCATAGAATCATAGAATCATAGAATAGTTTGGGTTGCAAGGGATCTTTAAAGGTCATCTAGTCCAACCCCCCTGCCATGGGATCTTCAACTAGATCAGGTTGCTCAGAGCCCCATCCAACCTGACCTTGAATGTTTCCAGGAATGGGGCATCTACCACCTCTCTGGGCAACCTGTGCCAGGGTTTCACCACCCTCAGCATAAAAAAATTTCTTCCTTATATCTAGCCTGAATCTACCCTCTTTTAGTTTAAAACCATTCCCCCTTGTCCTATTGCTACAGGCCCTGCTAAAAAGTTTGCTTCCATCTTTCTTAGAAGCTCCCTTTAAGTACTGAAAGGCTGCAACAAGGTCTCCCCGGAGCCTTCTCTTCTCCAGGCTGAACAACCTCAACTCTCTCAGCCTTTCTTCACAGGAGAGGTGTTCCATCCCCCTGGTCATTTTTGTGACCCTCCTCTGGACCCACTCAAGCAGGTCCATGTCTTTCTTGTGCTGAGGGCTCCAGAGCTGGACGCAGTACTGCAGGTGGGGTCTCACCAGAGCAGAGTACAGGGGCAGAATCACCTCCCTCGACCTGCTGGCCCCCAAGTCCTTCTCTGCAGGGCTGCTCTCAATCCCCTCATCCCCCAGCCTGTATTGATACCAGGGGTTGCCCCGACCCAGGTGCAGGACCTTGCACTTGGCCTTGTTGAACTTCATGATGTTCACACRGGGCCACTTCTCCAGCTTGTCCAGGTCCCTCTGCATGGCATCCTGTCCCTCAGGTGTGTCGACYGCACCACTCAGCTTGGTGTCATTTGCAGACTTGCTGAGGGTGCACTCGATCCCACTGTCTATGTCATTGATGAAGATATTAAACAGTACCGGTCCCAATACGGACCCCTGCGGGACACCACTCATCACCGACCTCCATCTGGACATTGAGCCATTGACCACTACCCTCTGGATGCGACCATCTAACCAATTCCTCATCCACCGGACAGTCCACCCATCAAATCCATACCTCTCCAGTTGAGAGAGAAGGATGTTGTGGGGGACCGTGTCAAATGCCTTACAGAGGTCCAGACAGACGACATCTGTAGCCCTTCCCATATCCACTGATGCAGTCACTCCATCATAGAAGGCCACTAGGTTGGTCAGGCAAGACTTGCCCTTGGTGAAGCCATGCTGGCTATCTCGAATCACCTCCCTGTCCTCCACGTGCCTTAGCATAGCTTCCAGGAGGATCTGYTCCATGATCTTCCCAGGCACAGAGGTGAGACTGACTGGCCTGTAGTTCCCMGGGTCTTCCTTTTTTCCCTTTTTAAAAATGGGGATTATGTTTCCCCTTTCCCAGTCAGTGGGAACTTCACCGGACTGCCACGACTTCTCAAATATGATGGGTAGTCGCTTAGCAGCGACTGATTGTTGCTATACAGAACTTGCTTTGCCACAACGTTTGAGCCATCAACTTCACGTTAACTCTTTCAGTCTCTCACACCCACGGATGGATCTCATCAGGTCCCATGGACTCGTACACCTTYAGGYTCCTTAGATGGTCTYGAACCTGATCTTCTCCTACAGTGGGAGGCTCTTCGTTCTCCCAGTCCCTGCCTTTGCCTTCTGTGACTTGGGCGGTGAGGGTCAAGCACTTGCTGGTGAAGACCAGGGCAAAAAAGTCATYGAGTACCTCWGCCTTCTCCATAYCCCGGGTAACCAGGTCTCCCATTTCATTCCAGAGAGGGCCCACATTTTCCCTTGTCTTCCTTTTATCCCCAACATACCTGTAGAAGCTTTTCTTGTTGCCCTTAACGTCCCTGGCCAGATTYAATTCTATCAGGGCTTTAGCTTTCCTAACCTGATCCCTGGCTGCTCGGACAATTTCTCTGTATTCCTCCCAGGCTACCTGTCCTTGCTTCCACCCTCTGTAGGCTTCCTTTTTGTGTTGCAAGCCTAATGCAAGGCTTCATTTAATCAGGGTCTCCTGCTTCCCAGTACAGCCCAGCCCATCAAATGGCACCTCCAGATCATCAAATCAAGACAAGTAAATATCAGACATGGTTTACACAAGAATTTTTAAAACTCATAATTTCTTTCACACTAAGAAGGAAAACACATTTCAGAAATGCAAGACCTATAAATGAAACACAGTTCTTTACACAGTTCACATTTAATTATGGCCAAAGATCAAATCTTACATTTTTGCCAAGGTAAGAGCAATCAGAAAAGCCAGGGAGTAACAGGAGGTATAGAGAAACATAAACCCAATGTAATTCAGTGCTTCATGTCATTATCGGAACTGGAAATTTGTTGAATGTTGCTACTAGCCTTAAAATATAGCAGCATGTTTCCTATTTCTTTGCATAAATAAGTTAATTTAAGTAATAAGGAAAGATTTCAGATCCTTGGCACTGGAAGCTGAAATATTCTACTGATCTAGTGGTGAAGTAGATCTGGGAAAAAGAAATGTGACTGTGAAACTTTCATTTCTTTTGATAAAGCCTTAATCTAACGCAGCTTCCATAACAGAAGAATAATTTTCTAAGCTCTTATTTACTTGCTAAAAGACCTGTAGCTGTTCTATCATTTTTATATGAGCAGCTTCATCCAATTTTGAGGGAATAAGAGAGACGCTTATAAAAAAAGATGTTTTGTAAAATAAATGTAAAAAACAACTGAAATAAAATGGCAAATAACAAGAGGACATTGTTGATTTGTTGCTGGAAATTACTCACTTGTATCCTGTGGACACATACTGGAAGCCTGGGACTGCATAATATCAGAGCCAACCAGGGAAGAATAATTCTGTTTTGCATAAACTATTGATCCTTCACTATCTGGAATCATTTTGCAGCAGAAAAAAGGGAGGCTTTTTGCACTATTTCATGAAGAAAAAGAGAGATCTGCACTTGCAGATATACCAGTTCAGTGATCCAGGCACGAAAAATTCAGAGACCTCACACTCCTTGCAACATTACCTGGCCCCGAGCATGGACCTCACTTCAGGTGAGGTTTCCCTCAACATTGAAAGCCCCTATGAAAGCTATGAGCTTTGTTTTCTTTATTCCTAGCAAAAGTTACATCTCACTCAAGAAAAATCTTTCCAGGTGAAATTTTTGCTAAGCTGAGTACATTTCTGCACATTATTTACTAAATTTTAGTATTAGTGTCAATTTACAGACACTTTTCGATAACAAAGCTCTTGGTAAAAAAAAAAAAAAAAAAAAAAAAAATCCGATCCAGCTCTATATGCTATAATCAACAGTTCAATTTCCCACAAGATTACTGTACACTGGTGTTTCCATTTCTACAGTGTTTAGCAGTACCAAGACAGACTGAAAGTGTTCACAAACATGTTATAGCCAATTCAGCTCAGTGCTGAGAGGGTACTTTCACTCTCATCTCTGTAAAAACCAGCCAGAGCAGCCTTCGCTGCTTATCTATCTTCTTCCCTTTCAGTTTTCACAGTTGAATTGTATCACCAGATCCAATGACAGACAGCTAGATCATAGCATCCCTGTTTGCCTCTGCAGTTTAATAGTTCAGCATGTTTGTCCCATGCTGTACCTTATGCCTTCAGGCATGGTGATCATGCTCAATATTGCCTGTGAGCAGGATTGGGCTGATTCACCCTGTGTGGGGGTAGCTTGTCTTTTAACGAGATGCCTACCAAAACGACTGCTGGGAGAGGCTGGAGTGAACTGGTTGGTTTTTTTAGCCTAAAGAAGGCTAAAAAGGGCTCTCGGTGATTTCTTCCACTACAGAAAGGGTCCTCAACTCTTCTCATAAGCAGACAGTATAAAGGAAAAAAGCAACAGACACAAGTTGTAGCAGGATAACTTCTGACTTTATATGAGGAAAATAAATTCCAAGTGATCAAGCGCTAGGACAAGTGCCCAGAGAGATCATGAAATCTCAGTCCTTGGAGATACTCAAAACTTGAAAGCAAGCAAATCCTTGAGCAAGCTCATCTAACTCTGAAGTTAGACCTGCTCTCAGCAGAAGGTTGAATTGGAGACCTGCAGAGATCCCTTCCAGACAGAATTATTCTGTGAACCTATTCATTATTCTCTTCCATGTCCCAGAATTTAATGAAAACCCTGAATAGTGGCCCTGATCAGAGAGGGGTGCATTTAGCTTTCAGTCAAGGTCATAAAGAAACAGAAACACTCATAGGATGCTGCTTGTGTCCTGCACTTCAACAAGAAAAGCTCTTTATGCCCACTCCACCTAAGTCCTATCACTTCTGTACCATGATGGACAGTACAAGCCGTAAGTGAGGTCCGGATACAATTGCAACCCTCTTGTGGCACTGTTTTAAAGAGATGAAATATAAGCATGTTACTCTTAACTAATGCCAACACTGCAACCATACAGATGAGGCTGCCCAAGGAAAGTGCAACATAGTTTAATACATTTTAATATTTCCCTGGTACACCCTCCCAGCACCTAACAATTTGCAACTGAGGCTCATTACTAAGCCAAAGGTTACTTATTTTTATTTCATACCTTTCAATAGAATAGTTTTTCATTAGTTGCCTGGACATTTTTTAAACTCATGGACATTTTACTATCTACAGTATCTTGTGTTAAATCATCCAGTGAAAGACACTGAATAAATAAAACATAGAATAACACATCACCTCACAGAAATAAGTCTTGGTTTTGTTGAGCATTACTGGGAAATAATTCCGATCCACAGCAAGCACAACAGCTCCATCAATACTTGAACAAAAGCAGTTAGACTTTTGATTAACTTGCACAATTTTTTAAAGTTCAGTTAAAAAAAAAAAAAAGCCAATTAATTTCATTTCACCCAGAACAAAAGTGAAATATAACCCATGGAAATTAACACTGTAATAAAACAGTTCCAGTTTTCTAACCGCTCTGGCACAGCTGTGTGTGTCTGGAAAATGTCAGACTGGTTTGAAAACCCCAGGCAGGATGAGCGCTTAGCCTGTCTTGATGCACACGACTGCACAGTAGGTTTCATAACTCAGGCTGAAAATCTTGAACACAACCCTGAAAAAACTGGATCTGGAAGTCCCAGAACAAGTAACATTGACCATTTCTTAATCCCAGCCCACATTTCCTGTTAACTTTCTGCTACTACTTCTATGAGATATTTTTTAGGTACTATCTCTTTCTTTATTCACAGCTCAGGTTTTCAGCTCAGTTTGGAGGGAAGTTGATAGCACATAGCTCTCATGAGGCCCTGAGTTGTGCACATACACTACTTCTGCAGGACATCAGAGGAAAGGGAAGGGTTGATGGTGAAGCCCCAAGCAGAAGCATGACAGTCAACGTAATTTCTTGAAGGTTGAATGCCTCAGAAAATCCAGCTCAGAAAGACATGCAGGCAGTAAGTGGGGAGCTGCTGATGGCAAAAGGATTTTTTAACCCGGTCTTTCTATCAACCCTGTATTTGATAATGCAGGACAGCATCTTGCTCCTCTCAGGTCACCAGCCAGGAGCTCTTCCCTGGAGGTCCACATATGGGCCCTTTCTTGAAACAAGAAGCAATGATTGTCCTAAAATGTCTTCTGCACTATCTCACGTCTCCTAGCACCTCACTTCCAGTGTCACCATCACCTCCTCCATGAGTTTAAGCAACTACTGCAATCATCTGCTACATCTCTGCCTCACTTTGTTTTGCCTACAGATTTGTCTGACAGTCCAATACTGTCGATACCATTTCCAGCTCAGGATCGTCACCTGGCACGTGCTATCTGGTCTGACCGGCTCTGCTGGCTTGCAGACAAGGCTGTAAAGTGTTCTTTGATGGTTGTCAAAGCCCTCATCACCTTGATACACATATTACTGCTATTACAGGCAAGTAATTTTGGGTACCACACTGGCCAACAGCTTCTATGGGTTAAACAAGGCATAAAAAATCATGAGTCAGCTGTTGCCTTTGGTCCAGCGCATCTTTTCTCCCACTTCAGCAATAGACATTCCTGATTTTGGCTCAGATTTAATTCTGAATATTTTGAAATATTTGCAAGGACTGCTTCTTATTAGAACTCAGCTGCTGTTATAGTATCTTTTGAAATTTTACTTCCTTTCCAAGTTTACTATTTTCTGTTGTTATTGTTCGAGGATTTGATCTCATTTCTGTTGGATTTTCTTTCTTCTCAGTGTTTAGTTCTGATTGATTAGCCAAATCAGACATGAAAACCATCAAAAGTAAGAACTCTTTAAAATAAAATAATGAGATAATATTGATTGGAAATATTCAAAACCAGAAAAGACTGGACTGTTAAAAAATTGAATGTAACAAAACTATCAAGTAAAAATATGTTTCTACCAATTTGAAATTAATTACAAAGCTGCAGCTTTTCTTTGGTAACTGCCAGTCATTTTCACAATGTGAAACAGCACACAGACACTTCCCAACAAATAAGAAGCATTTTTTTCTTTCACAGTTGTGTCAGTCAGAAATGGATTTCGTACATGCTCAGGTGCAATTTGATAAATCTACTATTGCAGCAGTGAGCTGCTGAAGCAGTAGGAGCAGTGAGGCGTAATGGGCAGTATTCTACATTTATTTTCACCGCCTAAGATTTTTCAAAGGATTTTGCTAAACACAGATTTTTACCAAACATTGACATATAATTAATCCCGCTGAAGTCAGCAGAACAACATGTTTTGYCACAAATAAAGTAAGGATTGTGAAGCAACAAAACCCTGCAGAATGAGGAAATTATTATTCCAGTTTGGTGGGCGTTTTCAAAAAACAAAACAGACGTGAAAAATATCACTCCRGAGCTGAGTGCGTGGTTGTGTGTTCCCACATATATAGGTCATTTAGTCCATCCTACACTGTTATTAGTGGATTGGTAAAAATCTGACCCATCACTAACATAGCAAGACTATCATAACTTCACAGGCATAATTGTCGATAGAGTCTTTCACCTGGGTTAGCCAAAAACTTTATAAAATCCTAAAAAAAACCTTTGCATCCATCAGCTGAACGCAAGGAAAAAGTCTAACCTGTTGCATGTGGCCCAACCACGTTGTGCCCTAATTGCACTCTTAGGAGAGGATGCAAGTAATGCTGCTAGAGCTTAGGCTTTTTCAGTGTAAGTAAAAGGCACCCTGAAATTACAGATTTTGCTATGTTAATGGCCCTCAAGGTCCGCAGAAAGAGACYGGATCTGTCATAGCAGAGATGCTATATTAGTGAGCCACCAAYAGAGGAACCGTTTATGCTCTGAGTATGTCCTGTTACACGTGGAAATTAATGTGGCTGGAGGCAGCGTGGGCAGGACACAGAGAAGTGACAGAACAGTGTCCTTCAGGGAACTTGGGAACCTGAGATTAAATGTGGGTTGCAGGAGAAGTGAGTAAGGTGATAACCAAGAGGAATTATCTCCTGCAATTGGAAGCTAAGCAGCTTGAATGAACCTTGATTGAATAAGTGTGAATGGTGCTTTTTATTTTACTAAAATCACGCTGTTTTTTAACTATGAGTGAACAGGCAGGAGGATGATTTTACTGAGGCAAATATGCACACAGAAAATAGGGTAATTCAAGCACAGCATAGATCTATGCGCAAGAATGATTGATAATTGATGAATTTTCATTTTTAGTAAGAATTAAATATTGCTGATGCTTTTGAAGATGCTAGCGGCAGAGCAAAGCCAGAGGCATCCCTTTACATTAAATGGAAATTTCCTCCTGGAAACAGGAATCAGCGAAGGCAAAAACATCGTGAAAGAGCTGAAGCTGGAAGCATCGCGCACTCGGCTCRTAAAGCTCCAACTTCAGGGACTGCTGAGTCTCCTACAAGATCATGCCCTSCATGTTTGCCTGGAGGCTGCAATGCATGCAGGGTTTTCAAAAGGAGAAATTTTTACACTTGGTTAGGCTTCTGGGAAGAAGAGAGCGGTCTATGAGCACTTCAAGCAGGAGGCAAAAAATACGATGGTGGTCTCGCTCTCAGTTTGCGGTGGCTGACCTTGGGCATCTGTGAACAGCAGACGTGATTGTCTCTCAGCATAAACGGTGCACTGAAAGACACAGGGGCTGCTACCCCATTGCAAGGCTGTCTTCTGTGCAGGTACACCTCGTCTCCTTGCCTGCTTTTGTTCTCAAATCATTTTATTTCAAATAGATGTGATATTTGTGATACTGACAGTCACCTGTTTGCTCTTGCCCACCAGTGCAGGTCTTTCTCTGCCACTGAGGCATCTATTGATTTCACTATACTGGTCTCAGTTTTCTCTCTGGACAAATAATACCTGCCCTGGACTGGTTACTCTGTTATGTGAACACATGTAAAACCTTGATTTCTGAACAAAGCTGGGGGAGCTTTAGAGTCTGATGTCCACAGATGAATGTATTAAGATYATTCTTTCTGTTGTTTTTCCTTTATGTACCAACTTTCTTAGGGAAGAAGTACACTCACTACTCAGTGTTTCTCTTTTGCTTTCCCTTTGCATTTACTTATTAAGAGCCAAAACCAACAAGGTCCTACTGTCTCAGGGTGTCATCACTACTGACTGTAAGGAGCAACAGTGCTTTTGGGGTGACATTATCACACCTTCTGAAAGAATAACCCTTACATATGTCATATTTTCTCTCTCCTTTTTCTGACATGCATTGTTAACTAATAAAAGATCTGTGATTCTACTATTTAGAAATATAATAACACACATGGGTCCAAAAGATGGATGTAATCTCAAGCATACCAAAGTTTGATTGTTTTAGGGTGCAGGGAGTGGGTGGATTTTGGAAATAGGAGACAGTAGAACATTAACTGGAGGGAATTGTTTAACCAAGAGGGTCCTCGCCTATGTTGTCTGCTTTAAAACAAGAGAAAAAAATCAGTTTTCACACAAGCTGTAATTATGTGGCAGAACTCATTGGCTCTTCTGCAAACCCCAACCCACCATTCACCCAAATCAGGTGCTTTGGGTAGAGTTTAAGTAACCAGAGCTGTACAGAAAAGATGGTTCTGCAGATGTATTCTCCCAGGAAAATATCTGAGCCATTATGACCATGGCTATTGAGAGAAGCGAAGAGCTAGTATCAAGAGTTTTCCTTGTGTGATATTCTTAAGGACAGAATTGATTATGATACTTGAATATGATTCTTGATTAATGGATATAAGACTATGATTTCTTCGTMAATAGAGATTCAGAAGAATTAAACACCTCAGCATAGGCTTATAGGGCTGTAACCATGGATGATGTGGGGAAAAGAGAGCAATGGGTGCATAACCATGCTGCCCCCTAAACACCCGTGTGATAAATGGCCAGGAAGAGAGACATTTGCACGGTCCTACCTCTCTTAACCTCGGTGGCTACCAAAGGTAGATGTGCATGCATGGGAAGTTTGATATACCCAAACACAATTTGCATTTTCTCTTATCAGGGAAGAAGCATCACTCTGCRTGGGTCAAAGCTTCCTCAAAGCCTCCTCAAAGCTTCCTCAAAGCTTCCTCAGCTGTGACACAGCTATTCATACCAAGCAAAAGATGCTACTTAGCCCATGACTGCATTCTTTCATCTTCACAGACAAGGTAGAAGCTGAAATCCTGATTCTGTACATGATGAAATAATCTTAACCATTTCTTGACCATAATAGACTTAAATTTATAACTATCACACACCTTTGATTGCAAAATGGAGCAATACATTCAGGAAAGTCTGTTGTTATACCAGAGCAGGTGCGAAAAAGCAATTTTAGACAACCAGCTCCTATTTGGATGCTTAAATCCTGACTTCTTTGTCTGTCTCTGACTGTGATATATAAAAAAACAACTCCATCCCAATTCCGCTTGCAGTGGAAATCATATCTCAAAAGTGGGTATTTCAACACAAGCTTCAGGCACATGTAACACGGTGGGAGACACCAGTCACGATGTGAGTCCAGGCAAGAAGCTGGAAATTATTTCAGAAACATTTCTTCCATTGTAAATTAACAGGGAGCATTTTAAATCATCACACCCAACATTGTATTGGCAAAATATGCAAAGTGCAGCAATACAAGTGATAAGAGAATGCATTCTTTTAATTTCTAGCACATTAAACACTGTAAAGCCCCAGGAAATAATGTATTTCAATTTTTCTTGATGAAAATAAGAGTATTTCCTTCTTAAGTATGGAAAATTGTAAAAATACACATTACTTCAAAAAGTTGGCTATAATCCCCACCTTTGCTAGAAAACAGATCTGAGAGTTARGATACAAGAAAGTGTGCCAGAAAATTTTTATTTAAAATTACTTCTTAATTCAAATGATAGAACTTGACACCCACTTTGGCTTTGGGTCAGCAAAGCCTCTTTATTCTGGCTGACCAATATATATATGGGAGGAAGGGTCTCTGGCCATGAAATGAGTTTTCTTTGAAGTCAGAGAGGTGATTTTAAAGCTGTCTACACCAGTCTTGTTCTCAAACATGGAGCTGGGGTGAGGAGTCAGAAGACTGTGTGCTACAACAAGATGTTGTACTTGATCAGAGAGTAGTGCATGGTTTTGTGAGTCCCAGAGCGTGAACACTATCACCAATTTTGTGGCACGCTGGACTCCACTTGTGTGGTCCCAAAATTGTTGGAATATGAAAATTAAGCTATCTTTATTACTTAGGTACTTTCTGGCTCCTAGAATGAGGGAATTAAGAATTAGAACACTTTTGACAAGCACAAAAAACTAAGGTGAGAAACAGTGGAAAATGAAGTTATCATAGAATTGTAGATAGGCTGGTACAAGAGACCAGACCTCTGGAGGTCTCTAGTCCAACCTCCTGCTYGAAGAAGGACATCACCAGCTCTAGATCAGGGCAGCTATGGCTTTGTATGGCCAGTTCTTGAAAAACTCCAAGGATGGGGATGTCAACACCTATCTGAGTGATCTGTCCCAGTGTTACTCCATCCTCTTGGACAAAGTCTTTTTCCTGATACACAGTTTGAACAACCCAAGCCACTGTCTGTTGCTCCCATGTCATGTTAAATCATCTGCCACTACCAAGAAAAGATGGATGGATATACCAAGAAGAGTTTAGCTTCATCATATTGGTAAATGCCACTCAGTTAGTTATAGGCTGTTATTAAGGTAACCTTTTGGCCTCCTCTTTACCTGCTTCACCATTCCTTAGCAAGACTCATGTCCTGCCATTTTTGAGCTGTATGTTGTTCAGTTAAACAGTAATTTCTTCGTGGTATCCACCTTCTGAAAGGAGTGAAGATACAGTTATTAGGCCCTTCTGAAATTATAGACATTACCATTCCTTTCTAGTTTCAATTGTTCAGATTCATGACAGCAAAAGCAAAGAAATACACTAGTGCATTAATAATAATGTCTATATGGTGTTATTTGACAGACTGTATAACTTGGATGCTGAGCAGCAGTATAAAAGCATCTGAACAAGGAATGAAAATGCAAGTGCCTCATTGCCTTCATTCATTGCAATGTGAAAAAAATCTGTTTAGCGTGCAGTGAACTTCACTCTTACCTACGGTGAACTTACTCTGTAAGGAAAGAAATTGTTGAACTAGAGTTAAAATTCTCACCGGAGCAGGGTGCGTTACTGTTATGCTGGCTCTGTGCAATCCAAACAGACCCCTTTGTGAGGTCCACCCTCCCTCTTCTTACAGGATCCAGCTCTTGTAGTAATTACAATGGTCCAAGGCCTGGTCTTGTTTCATTTACTACCATAGAGAAAGCTGGTATGGCTTTTGGAAGGTCAGTAAGACCTAGATTCATCCCACATAGCTTTAGATCACTGAGTTAAGGATGTTGTTTCCTCATCACTTTGAAATCCTTCTATCATCAACGGAGAGAGACACACTGATTCTCACTTTGAAGGTCTGTCGTTTGACAGAGGAAGTCTTTGATGACTGTAACGTCATCATGCCCCTCAGAAATGCCCCTAACTTGAGTCTTTCTTTTTTAGTACTTAGGAAAAATCTGTTCCTTACTCTCTCCTGTTCCTTACTCCCATGCTCCTCTCTGAAATGTCAGTAATAGCTCACTGAAAGCTGTTAGAGAGTCTTACCATCATAGCGAATGCAAGTTATGTACAGGGGATGAGGTCCTGACTCACATCACTGCATTGCAACTCAGAGGTTTCTAATCTGAATTGAGAGAGTACAGCCCAAAACAGCCTGAACCCAAGAAAATTACTCTTGAATAATTCATTTTTTCATAAGGAAAGTGATTGAGATGTTAATTTTCTAGTATGTAATTCATCTCCCTGACATTTCTTCTGATTTATGTTTTGCTTTTTTGTAAAGAAATTATTACTATGAACATCAGAAGAAGTCATAATTTAATCCCCCAGGCTCATATAAAATTTTGAATGGAATCCAGTGGAAAGATATCAGATTTACACATTCACAGTGTCTATTTCTAATTGGGTTTACAACTTTAAAAAAAAATTACCCTTTTTTGGGGAACATGTGGGTTTGGAGAGAGAATAGAAACTATTTTAATTCATTGCCATCTATMTTTGATATGGTCTATAGTAATACCAATCCAGAGTGTAAAATTAAACAGTGATCCCTGGTCATTCAGCCCTCAGACACTCCTGCTTTGAATGAAAATCATGCTTCTGAAGAAACCGGTACTGAAAACTTAACAATTTTCAGCATCCTTTTGAGCCTACACGGAGAAGGGGAAAGAATCAATGTCCAGAAAGGAAGAATAATTTTTTATAATTTGAAAAATAATTTTAATGCAAAGTTTCATTTAAAAAAAAAAGTTTGATACCCCCCCCAAATGAAAAAGGGGAGGCAGAGGGATGGGGGGCATCAGTTAGCCATTCCATTTGTGTATGCACATATACAAATATATGTGTGTGTATACACATATTCTATGTCTTATTATTAACTTTTTGTTAAGAAAGTTCATTCATCCTTCAGCTTTGTCAGGAAAATCAATTTAGAGTCAGGTATGCGATTTTTATCATTTCTTTGAAAAGCACCCACCTTTTTACTAAATCTTTAAAAACACAAAACCTTTAGGTTGCACATGCTCTACAAAGATTTGTAGGAGTCCAGCATACATTGTGTGTCCAGTCCACCTGCACTGAGCATGGCCAGCCGGAGCAGCATGGAGAAAGACAACCTCATTTGTGAGGTTCTTGCTGTCAGAGGGGCAGTGGTGTTTAAGAGCCTGAGGATACTGATAGGGGTGATGCCTATAGCATGGAGGAGACATTTTCCATGGTGCAATAATAGTCTCTGAGTTCTCCAGAGAGTTACCTTCAAAATATTGTTCTTGGCTCCCTTATCATCTGTAGTATACGTGATGAAGTCCATGGATACCAGGGCAGGAGAGAGAGGCTGAACCTGAGTTGCATCCTGGCAGAGTCAGGATACGGCCTCTGAGAAGCACTTTCAGGGCCAGCCATGCTGTCATACCCTGAGCATGCTAGTTCAGGGCCCATACGTGTCCCAGCAATGCCTCCAGCAGACTGGTAAATGAAGGGGAGTGTACTGGGGCTGGCAGAAAAGCCTGGCTTGTAATCATGCATGGTGACTGCAATTTAAGACCATAACAAGAGTGTCAAATGTGCTGCAGCAGCGCCTCCCTGCATCACCCTCTGTCCTGGTTTCGGCTGGGATAGAGTTAATTTTCTTCCCAGTTAGTTGGTATAGCGCTATGTTTTGGATTTAGTATGAGAATAAAGTTGATAACACACTGATGTTTTAGTTGTTGCTAAGTAGTGTTTACACTAGTCAAGGACTTTTCAGCTTCTCATGCTTTGCCAGGTGCACAAGAGCCTGGGAGGGAGCATAGCCAGGACAGCTGACCCAACTGGCCAATGGGGTATTCCATAGCATATGACATCATGCTCAGCATATAAAGCTGGGGGAAGAAGAAGGAAGGGGGGACGTTCGCAGTGATGATGTTTGTCTTCCCAAGTAACCGTTACGTGTGATGGAGCCCTGCTTTCCTGGAGATGGCTGAACACCTGCCTGCCAGTAGGAAGTAGTGAATGAATTCCTTGTTTTGCTTTGCTTGCATGCACGGCTTTTGCTTTCCCTATTAAACTGTCTTTATCTCAACCCATGAGTTTTCTCACTTTTACCCTTCCGATTCTCTTCAGCATCCTACGGCGGGGGAGTGAGCGAGCGGCTGCGTGGTGCTTAGTTGCTGGCTGGGGTTAAACCACGACAACCTCCATCCCACCTCCCAATACATCCTGTTTCCACCTGTTCCCAGGTAGGACATCCAGCAGACACATTGCTCCAGACACTGTTCTGCCTCCTGAAGCAGCCTGCCAGGTGATGTTTTGCGGTAGTTTGTCTTGCTTTGAGCTCCTTCTGGCCATTAAATTCTTGTTGGGGGGACCAGGATGTCACTTGTGACCGTGCTGAGAGAAGCAATTTTGGAAGGGGGAGAAGGGGCTGGATCTACAAGTAGTTTGTGAGGTGAAGAGAAAAAGGTTCCTGCTCCTTAGGATGCACCGAATGGAGGGAGAGGTGAGCTACTGGATTGCAGTTGTCAGAGGGGTTGTCCACAGAATGTCTTCACCTCTTCCTTCCACCCTCACACTGCAGGAGACACACCTCATGCCCATGTGGAGGGCAGGAGAGCAGGTGGAACAGGGCTTGCGATCTGGGCCCAGCAGGTTCAACATACTGGGGATCGCTATCCGCTAGTTTGCAAATACTTGTTGATTTGCACCAAGACACGTCTTTTGGGTGCTACCTGATCCTTCTGCTGACATGGGGAAAGGAAGAAGGTGGAAGAAGTGTCGCAGAGAGCCAGGAGCTGGACAATAAGGCGTCAAGGCTACTGGAGAAAGCCAGGCAGAACTGCAACCTCCCAAGTGGGCCTACAATCAGCTAGTGAACTCTTAGAGATTTGAGAACCCCTTTTAAAATTATTTAGAAAGTATGTATTTCCCGTGGGCAAAAGGTAAAAACACATTCAGCTACTTTGACTTCAAAGGAATTATGCTGATTTACGTTTAAACTAATAATGAAGCAGAATATTGCTCTGCCTCCATCACTACATATTTTTCAACTGCTGCAATAAATAAGGAAAGGATCATATCAACCCACCCTTAAAGTCCAAATGCCTTGAAAGTAATGCTTRCACTGTAAACCAAGCAAGTCATGCCCCCATGTAACCAAATAAAACATGCCCATGGAATTATAGACCGTTTCCACACATGGCCACACAAGTGAGGCAAATTAAAATTTCATGGACAGTCTTAACTTTGACATTTTTGAAGTCTTGATCACTTACTGAGAGTTCCTTGAACACAGTTGCATGTGCGTGAAGTTGCTCACATTTTATTTCCAGGCCCAAGTATTTAAGATTGCAGAGTGCTTGTGCAGTGTCTGGAAACTAGATTATTATTATCATTAGCTCATTTTCTCCATGACAAAAGAGTAGTGAATGTTAGTTGTTTTCATTTTCCAGATGCTCCATTAATTCTGTGCTGTGCTGAATGGGGTGGTATCATCGATCACCCATTAGAACAAATGTGAAGCTATATATTCACTGGAACGCAGCATGATTGCTGGGAAGGCTTAGTTCAAGTGTGTCTGGGAAACCTCACTGTTAGCCAAGCAAATTCTTAGATGCCGTATTTGGTGTGACGAGTAGGTATGATTTACTGGTTACGTTAGCTGCAGAAGTGGGTTTGTTTTTTTTTTTTCTTGTGCTGCTGACTGGAAATATCAGAACACACATTAGAGATCAGACAGGATTTGAAATGATGTCCAGTTTTCAGGAATGCATAAATTGCATTGACACATTCAGTAACATTTCCACGTCAGCAGAGGCTAAGCAGTAACGGTAGTTGTATGACCAGTCAGTCTGTCTCAGTGGGCAGAGCTGGAGACCCTTGGACCCTCCCCACAAGTCGCATAGGTGTGGATGTAAAGGATCACACCCGCTGCATGGCAGAATGGCAGGCAGGTGAACCTGCCAAATGCATGTTTTAGCCATCACAGAAGGGACACTGCTGCATGTCCTTAGCATGACCAGCTCAAACCTTCTTCAAAGAGTTCTTCAGGTGTCTTTACACCACCCTGTCTTTTGTGGGCTTTTTCACTGAGGGTTTTGAGTACTTTACCTGGAAGA
The DNA here is from genome assembly GCA_035582835.1 of Phoebastria nigripes. Classification (NCBI taxonomy): domain Eukaryota; kingdom Metazoa; phylum Chordata; class Aves; order Procellariiformes; family Diomedeidae; genus Phoebastria; species Phoebastria nigripes. The sequence continues at coordinate 1,311,865 of JAYKAV010001145.1, read as the reverse complement.
GTAGTTAGTCTGTGCAGCCTTTGTCTAGWACTCTATTTACATCTCCATTTCTGAGCTAAAGAACATCACCCTAAACTTTCCCCTGAGCAAGATGATTTACAGGTTTTCCCTGTTTGCCTGTATATTTTTCTTTCCCTCTGTTGTGAATGAGTGGTTTTGAGGCTGCTTAAAGAATTGCCAGCAAAGGTATCAGCAAAAAGTGATTTTAATAGAAATTTATGACTTAACAGAATTCGTGACTTAACAGAATTCGATGGCAAGGTTCACTCTATTGCTTATTACATGGACTAGGTATACACAGGGAAAATCGTGTAGAATTGAGTTGGAATGATTTATACAGAGACTGAGGACAAAAGGGTACGGGAGACCCTCCCATCGAGTCACGAGGTTCAGAGAAGACCCGGCTGGATCCAATCTTAGTCTCAGACGTGGACAACGGTTTATGTCTAATACATAGGATAAGGACACCTCCCGTTCAGTCACGAGGTTCAGAGTAGACCCCCTTGCTCTCTAAACTCCTTCTCAGAGAGGAGCCTAGGTGTGGCTGGATCTGCCCCTGCTCTCAGATCTGGGCAACGGTTTATGCCTAAGGGATTATAGGTGTTTAGCAGCAACCTCAAGTTCATTCACAGTTTTAAGGTAAATCATAAGATTTTAACAGCACTTAATCATTGACTAATTTAGCAGTTACAAAGTGAGTTAATCAAGTTTACCACAATTACTAAAGCAACTTGATTACAGATTACGCTTATTACTGATTGTCTAAATCAATACGCACAAACACACGCACACATCACACATAAGGGCCCAAAGCTAAATAGATCTATAAAGGCCTAAAGCTAGATAAGTTTATAAAGGCCGAAAGCTAGATAAAGGTACCTGTTAAAAATTCCCCTCAAATGTCGTGAAATACTCACGCTCAATGTCTTGGCATTTCTCAACGGGCAAAGGGTTAAGCCTCGAGGAGTGTCTCGGCCAAGCAGTGTTTCAGCCCAGGTCCCGACGGTCCTCCGAATATCGCAAACTCGAGAGTTTGTGAGCTCTGAGAGGTGTCCCACTCAGAGGGAGATGCTGGGCGCAGCCCGCTGCGGTCCAGGAGAGCTCAAAGGGTCTCGCTTGGGGACCGCTGTTTATAGGTTTGCAAGATGATTGGCTTTAGACATCAGTAAATTTCCACCCTGGTCACTATCCGGCRTGATCYGGCATAGTAATTATGGTATTGTTCCATAGTAACAATGGTATCGTTCCACTTGAGCTACGATCCAGRTAGGGAATGCTTCAGGGCTGTCAGGGATGACAAATTATCCCCTGCTCTCGTTCCCTACCTTGATCAGGTGGCCAGTGTCCCTGGTACGATCAGAGCCGCTCCCCACCTTAGCCATACAAGAGTGCCTGGTACGGTCAAGGGGCGCTCAACCACCCAACTCGTTACACAATGGCTAAGGCTTAACAGGAGTTCCTGAGATCGTAGAGTAGCCCAGGGGAAGGGGGCAAATGCATCACCACACCCTCCCGGTTTAGGAATAACAGAAGTCATCTGTTCTGGCTTTGAGGATACCTGGGCAGAACAACTCCGTATTTTGTATAAAGCCCTAACACCTGGCTTCTTGCTATCAAGTGAAAGAAAGGGCAGTTCAATCTTCAGGGTTGCTTGGTATTTACCCTTTCTACTGAGAATAAAAACAACAACAAAAGCATCTAGGTAATGTAAGATGTGGTGCAGGCTTCTCAATATGTACTTGTCTACAGGGAGAAGGGACAGCAACTGTAGCCTGGACTGAGCACACATTTCATGACAAATAACAGAGTTGCTCAATTCATTTTCTTTTTTCTGCTCAGAAATTATTAAGGAAAAAAAAAAAAGAAAAGAGATCCCCCAGACACATTTGTTATTTGGCTTTGTCCAAAAATTATTGTGTTCGACAGCGTGGCTGAGGATATTCAAAATTCACATGGCATTGCTGAGAGGAGACAGGTGAGATGAGTCGTTGTATTTGCAAAGACCGCCCTTGGGTGGCTTCAGTAAAGTCACCTCATTGCTCTGTGTCTCAGTTTTCTCTGTTGTTGAAGGGGATGACTCAAGGCTGATCTGGGTGTTGCACTCTTTGAACTACTGTTCAGTTCGGTCTCCTCTTCCCTCATCGCATTACCACCCAAGATTTCTCGTACCACAAGAGAGAAGGCCTGAGAAGATCTCCAAAGAAGTTTCTCTACCAGGAAATCTAAGTTTTCCCATAACAAAATCTTGAGCTCATAAGAAAATAGTGCTCTACCCTTGAATGATTCAAAACCTTCCTTTAAAATAATCAGGGAAAACTTCAAGGCCTTAGTAGTGCACAACAGTCCTCATCACTTTTATTTATGGACATTAAAAGTTCAGGTCATCAAAGGTGATGGTGGGAAGACTGTTATTAGCTCCCTTTTATTCTTCAGAACAAACCAATCTGTGCCAAGAGGCACACAGTGACACTGGAAAGATGTCATGTAATGGAAATATCTCATCAAAAGATGATGAATGCATGTAATTAAGTGCAGGAGTACACACCCGAGATTATGTAAATCTACAGATAAAGGCATCAGAGTGCTCAGGTTCAAATGTACCCTTCTGTCTAGCCTCACCCTGTGCTATTTCAAACGTCATGAGGATGCCAAATGAAAATGTAATTCCAAATGTGTGCAGAATGTAAATATAAAAAAGAGCTGTCTTCACAGTATAATGTCATTTCTCACAGTTAAGAGCCTGGCTTGGCAGTCCCCATCTTTTCAGTAAATCAGCAAGGTACTTAACTTTACCCACATGCTTAAGACCTACTGAATAGTTCATACCTAAATATTTTGTCAGATGGCACCCTAGAGAAGGCTGGTCTGTCTGGAGGGCAACCAGAACTGTTCAGTACATCCCCCCTCTGAGAGAAATCTCTATTCTCTTCCCATTAAAATGAATGTCTAAACCTAACAATGTGCCTTCCTCGTATGTGGCACATCCATCAAGCTGACAAATGATAAAAATATAAACAGATGAATCCTGCTGCCATGCTCAGCAGTGAGAGAGACCTGCAGTATTCAATTAGCTAGTTCGTTTCCCCAGCCTGAGCAAAACTGCTTTGAAGGATCCTTGCTACCATTTTTCCCAGTTTGGTTTTCTTAAGGCCTTTCTTAACTTTAGCCTTTCTAAGATGATGTTTGCTAATCTGAAATCAATAGAACATCCTACTGAAGACTGATGACATTTCTGCATGAGTTTCACCCTTTTGGCTTTCTTAAAACATTAGAAAAATGAGCTGTCCACAAAGAAAATATGGAGAAATGGAGAAATGTTTCAAGCTATGAACACAAATCAGGACAAAGCTATTGGGACCTGTGAGTGTAAACAACAGTTTTGGTGCTGAGTTAGACAGAGGTGGAAGTATGGGTCTCCTGCTGTAAGAGCCAGAGGTGACAGCACTCGGAGAAGAGTTCCCTTTGAAGTCAATGGGACTCTTGTTGCTACTCCCCGAGTGTGAAGCAGTCAGAATTTGAGTCCCAGTAGTATAAAACTTCAGCTCTGTCTCTCATGTTGAACCAGACTTTACTCTGCAACTGTCCAACCAGCCTTCTTGTGTCAGATGATTGAGTAAAGTAATACACCAGCAGACTAACAGTGGCAGACTCATTGTCAAATGTAACAGCAAAGGCTCAGCATGCTCCCCCATGATATTACAGGCGTTATTTTCTTTTCCCCACCCCACTAAAAGAGCTCTCTATATCTAAACCAAAGCTTGATCAGTCATAGTGCAAGTTGTCCTTTCACAGTAGAGTTGTCTAATCAGATCCTAGGCCAGAATAAAGCCCTTTATGCTACTTAACATATATAGGACACAGCAGTAGAGTATGGCTTTCTGCAGCCAGTTTTGAGATACTGTTGGTGGCAGAAGATGACTGTGAGGACCGTGGGACATTCTGCTTATGTGCCATCACAAGGGCCTTTTGAGGGCCAGTTCCACCAGGCTACTTCAGAATTGTCCTTTTGGTTCAGGACTACCTGAACAGGACTACCTCTTCTCCCAAGAATTAATTGATTCATTTGTCCTTTCTTTTAATTGTCCAGGAAGCAAAAATGAAAACAAGTTTTACAAGGGACACAAAAATACAGGTGGAGGTAAAGCCTCTCCTGTAAAAAGCTTATAATTAATTTGACAACATAGAAACAAGTAGGGAAAAGTAACGTATGCCTAGCACTAAGGGACACACATAATATTGTTTGTAGCACCCCTGTCACATTTATGGCAATAAGCAGTGATGTCCAAATCAGGATTATGATTTCATTTTGCAATCAAGCAAACAGGCAGGGATATAGAAAAATTCCTCTGTAATACAGAAATCTCTGCAGTAGTAACAAGAAACACTGAAAAATAGAGTCCATGCACACTTCTGGTAATATAAATGTTCACTTTTACAGAAACTGCTTTGCAAACATGGAGAGAATAATTGTTTCCATTTTTTAACAGCAGCTCTTAAACTCAGTGTTGGTTTTGTGGGTATTATTATAATATGTTGCTAACCCCAGAAACGCATTTATTCAGCACTTGCTGTGCTTCCAGTATTTTTACAGTACTTCTTCAGAATTCCAAAGCAGACACAATTGCCACATCTATACCAGTAAATTACCCTGGCCAGGCTCCTTTCTCTGCCCCCAAGGTCTAGCAATATAGTACAGTTCAGCTGCATGCTGCTAGACTCTCTTCCTCTACTATACAGGGTGGCCTCACCCATRTCATCTATAGGGAATATTCCTTGGCCCATCAAATCTTCCAAAGTGTGCCTGGACATTGTGACAATGCTAAAGTAATTARTTAGTATAGACAACCACATACTGGAGCTTGCACTCAAAAATTGTCTCTGTTGAGTTACTACKGTAGACATAACTCAACAAACCTCCCAAGCTTAGCCTGAGAGCTAATTTGGGCAAATGACCATTCTCCATGCGCAGCTCTGTTCTAAATTTAGAAGATAATGACTTTAATAGTATGGACATGGCCAGATTGGTCTGAGAGTACACAACGATGGCCATGGCACTGGTGCTTTTTGAAAATGCAGCCTGGGAGCAGTGGACAAGGGTCCTGGAGTGAGCTGTACTCCTGAAGCTCCCTGCCGTGGGGCTGATATCAGAGCAGAAAAACACACACTTTATTTTCTTCTGTTTCCTCTCCATGTGCTAGGTGATTACATGGGAGAATTTTACAACTGTCAAGTAAATGATGTCTTTAAATGAAGTATTATATGTGCTACAAGTGCAGGCAGCATTTAATCTTGCAACACAAGAACTATCTTCTTGCTGCTACCTTCAAACTTTTCCTTCTGCAGCCCATTCTCCTCTCTACAAGTTTCATTCAGTTTTATTGCAAACTTGAAGTCTAAATTACTAAAATATTCAAACAAAGTGTAGGTGAAGAAGAAGGTCTTTTCTGTCTTATCCTCAATAATTAATGCTCTGCCAGTCCTCTACTTATCTTCCTCTTCTATGGCCTGTCCAAAATCTAACGTCTAGCACTGACTCAACAGATCTAAAGCAAACCATCCTGTGCAGCTGTTGCTGAGGCCGTGTAAGCCTCTGGCGTGCTGCTTTCTGCAAATACGGCTGGCATTAACTTAGGAGGTGCCTGATCTGGTTTGTCGTGTTGTAATACCATAATTAACTGGAGAAACAAAGGCAACCCAATTCTAGTGGATGCCGAGTTGCAATGAGATTTTGCATGGTCTAGAAAAAGACAAGCATAGGGTTGGTGAATCAGGAGCAACTGCAAAATCGGCCTCTCAACGACTTTTTTTTGTCCATGATTTCAGTGGCAACAGGTTGACATCCCAGTTAGCTCACTAAGGCAGTGCTTTGAAAAGGCAAATTTAATTCCTGTTCATGATGATTAAGCTTTCTGATGATAATTAAGCTGTATGCATATATTTATATATGGAAATCAATATTTGCATAAACAAGGAACATGAAGATTGGTCTACACCTTACTGGTATCTAGTTGTTATTCTTTATATGAGTTAGAAAAATATTGTATTGCTGTGTTTACTTTAAAGACACCAGCCCATCTTTTCTTTTTTCTTGCATGTGCTGGTGCCAGTTATAAGATTAAGTCATTCTCTAATAAATTTTGGATCAGCAGCCACTATTACCCTGTACTAAATTTTCTCCTCAGTAATGCAGATTTATGTGTCTGGGGTAAATAAGCAGAATGCCTGAAAATGGAGGTGTGCCCTCCAAAAAGATATATTGTACTTTTACCACATCCCTCAATTCAGAGATCAATACATTATTAACCAGTTTAGTGCTAAAGATTTGTGGTATTCATTTATTTTTTATCAACTGTGTCACCCTCAGGGCTAGACAAATTTACTGTATCCTCCAGGTACTAATTTTGCCCTAGTCATAAATAGAAAAGAAGTTCCAACAAATTGGGTTTTTGTATCAGAATCTCAAAGAAAAGGAAACCTTCTTTTTATTTCCTCTGACACAATGAATGTTTTGTTATAATCTTTAAGTATCAGCTTGATGGAGTTTATCCAGATTACAAGGATGTGATTCTTCACTGAATTTCTACTATTGTGCCTAATCCACTGATGTGCCAGATCACATTGGGAGTGGCACATAATAAGGGAGAATCATATTCTGATGTCCTTCTCTCAAAAAAGGCATAGGAGGTCCCTGAGCTTAAAGCACTGAGAATTCAGAAAATACGCTCAAGAAGTCCCATTATACGTTTTCCCTGTTGTTATGCTGTGGTGGAGGCACAGCACAGAGTAAGAGTGGCCATCAGTCAGATCCCAGAGGGGTTTGCCTTCCCCTTGGCAGGACTAAGCAGAAAGGAGACATCCACGTCCCTCCTGGTGAAGCTGTTCAACTTAATGTATTTGTTATACCAAAAGGAGCAAGCCAAAAATATCACTGCTGGAGACTGCGATGCTCACACAGGAACAAGCTGGAAGGACAGGTTGTGTTGCTGTTCTCTGCTTCCTTGGGATCCCTGGGAGCCAGAAAAGTTGGAGTATGATTTATAGCTATCCTGAAGAAATGAGTGTCAAGTCTGGGGAGCTGGTATTTTCCAAGATCCTGTGAGCCTGACTCTCTGCCTACTGTTTATCACTGCAGTCAAAAGGATGTAGCTTTTGGAGAAAGATGAAACTTGCTACTGTGACACCGTCACATTGCAGACAACAGATGAGACAGCTGCACTGTGAGATTAAAAGAAAAGCAGATCCTTTCATCTCTGATGTTCTGCTCTAGTTTGAAACCACAGAGACAGTGGGTGTATTTTTATTTTTCTATTCTTCCTTTGAGGTGTCTCCTTTCTTTTTTTTCTGCTTCACTTTCATTGCAAATGCAATGCAAATAGGTTTGCAAATGTGACAGAATTGTTTTATAATCATCACAAAATCCAGGTGCTTGTGCTGGTAGAAACTGGTGCAGTAAGATATGTCTGTGCCCTTTTGGCTATGTTTACCAAACCTCAAAGATTATCCATCTGAGGGGTAAGGCCAAGACGCAAGGTTTGAATGTACATCCTCCAAAAACAGAGCTTATAACTTTAGCTCAGCTTCCAGTGTAACTCAAAATTATTTTATTTAACTGAAAATCATGGTCATGTAACTCAGCAAACTTGGCTGCATTCTAGCAGTTGCATGGAATAAACCACCAAACAATGCACCAATGTATTATTTTCCTTTTGTATTGAACCACAGTAACTTGAGCAGCACTTTCTTTTTTTTCTTCTTCTCTTATTGTCATTAAGCAAGCTGCTGACACACCTAGTGCAATTAAATAATTGCTAAAATTCAGGAATTCAAAGAAAAGTCTCTTGCCATCCAGCATGTCTAAGTGAAGCTTTCACTCCAAGCCATGGGGTTATTCTTCTTGTCTTCTGCTCCTGTAGGACCAGTGGAGCAGCTAAACCTATGCATAAACGGCTCATGAGAAAAGAAAACTCTTTAAAATCTGTGCACACATAACTTCTGAAGCTTCCTTTATAAAAGTGACCTGAGACAAGAATTAGTCACGGTGACTCAGCTAATGGGTGTCCATGAATTCAAATTCCATAGTTGTTCTTGAATTCATCCTTTTTCTGCCATTCAGGTATTTGTAAACCCTAGCAAAACAGGAGCCTGACACAGTCATCCTTGTTAAATCTGCAGCTTATTGGGCCATACTCAAGGCCCTCTGAAAAATACTTGTCCCTCTGAATGGACGAACAGGAGTCCAGTGTGCATTAATGCAAGGGACAAGCAGGATTTGGGAATGTGCTTGCTTGGGACCACAGGCACCAGTGCAAGGATAGCACTTCCCAGGCTGCCAGACTGTAAGTAGAGTGGTTGCAGAGTGTGACCAGAGATGCCAGCCTCTGAAACCCCRGCTGCGAGGGCAAGGCAGCCTGCATCAGCATCTCAGGGACCTGCATCTGACCTGCATTCAGCTGCTGCATCTGCATACCAACTGCGTACGAGGGCAGATCTCTCTGCTGAATTGCTCTTACAAGGGGACTCCCGTCTCTAGATTATCATCTTGTAATTCACTTCTAGGTAGGCATCATTCCCTGACCAGAGTACAGTGGGCATGGGCATGTTCAGCATCTGTAAATTCTCTGGTGGTTTTCTCCCATGCAATACAACTTCACCCATGCTTTTCTCTGCTGCTGTCAATATATACAATTTCCCCATAAATATGATTAAAGTTCCTTAAATTGTGTTCTTCAAACCCCCTTCCAGCAAACGTTGTGCTAGAATGAAGGCTAGTGGTTAAAAAAAAAGCTAATTTTTGTGACCCCCTCCAGTCAGGCTGTCTCCCCTTATCCCAGTCTATAGCTGCACAGTATGGGGGCAAAGACCACTCCAGAGACCTCTGTGTCCACGCTTATGCAACAAGGTGGCTGGGAAACATGGCACGTACCCATGCCCTGCACACATTTTGTTCACAGTTTTGGCTATGAGCCTGGTGGTAGGTGGGCACGGAGCTCACGCCGTGACCAGGAAGAGCCAGAAGCAGGACAGCTGCTCATGGCCAAAGATGTAGCTCATCCATCCTTCCTTAAGGTACAGTATGTGCACAAGCTCCTGCCCTCCGAAAAGTTCTCTGATTTGGCTTAGATCCACACTTGGTGTCAAGCTTGGGTGTTGTGTGAATGACAGGAGAGGGTAGACTTGAAAAGCTACTATTCAAAATAAAGTACCTGTCCCAACCCCTACTTTTCAATTTTACTTTCTCTTCATGGACTGTCTTCACCAGAGGGACTATTTCAGACTAGGACATGTTTGTTTGCTTTGCTACCTACTGATCTGTAACAGCAAGTATTTGCTAACTTCCAGGCTTGCGCTGCACAGCTTGTTTTCCAATGCATTTGCAAAGACAGCCTGCACGGAGCTGAATGCAGCCATCAGTAGATAAACAGACTTGCAAGTGCAAATGGAGGGCAGGCAGAAGCCATTGTATTTACATAATTAAGTACACCACTTAATGAATTCCCACTAGACCATGGTGTGGAAGGGTGATAATGAATAGGGCTGGGGAACGATGTGCTTCAAACTCCAATGGGGATTCAGCAAAGGGCCAGCAATTAAAGTTCGGTAGCCAACTTACTGCCAGCTTGCTTGAACCTGGGTAATGATGTCTGTTTATGTAGAGTTCGGGGTTTTTTACTGATCTTCAGTATGAATGCTCATCCAATCCAATCCCAGCTTCTAAAAATTAATATCTAAAAAGAATATTAAAAAAAGGGGGGGAAAAAAGCTACTATTTTCAAAGCAAAGGCCTGAGAATTGGAAGGCATCTGCACTTTCCCTTTTCTTCAGAAAAGTGTGTCAGGTCCTGAAGGCTGTGGAGAACTGTTTTGAAAGTGTCATCATAGTGCCCACTAATCCCTCAAAAGTCATCAGGGAAAAAGAATGAAGCATTTGTTTCCAAAAATAATAATCCAGAAGATACCTGGGACATCGGCATCAATGGGAGCTTTAACATACGATTCTTCACGTGCAGTCCATGAAGAACACCACACCATGAGTACTGGCAACTAGACTTAAAAATTTAGCAATTTTTTAATAAGAAGCAGTGATTTCTTTGGGGGGTGGGGGTGGGTGGGATTGAAAGGAAATAGTAGAATAGCCATTTCAAACCCATACCTTTTATTTCTAAACAGGCATTAAAATACAGCTAGCAGCAAAACTCTGTTTGCCTGAAGTTGGCAGCAAATGCTCCTACGGTGGATCTTATCATGACAGACAGGGATTTGATGCCATCTAAAATGCCCAGCACACTTCACAGGGAACACTGATTAGATGATTCTTACACTAATAAGGCCAGCTTGATTCAAAGCTTGATATATTAAGTAATAAACTCTCATGGAATAAAGCTCAAATAATAGGTTTTTTTCCTGCTCTATTAAACAAGACAAGGCAGAAACAGAGTATTTCATCTCATGGCAGGACAAGCTAGTTAGGACCAGACTTTTAAACAAGAGGAAGTGATTTATTGTCTCAAGCAACCAATTGATCCCCTTTCTCTATCAAAATGTATTATCTGTCTGTCACTAAAGAGTGTCCCCCAATCACAGTGAGTGGAGACTCTGTCTATATATATATATATATATTCTTCTCAGTAAACATATTTTTTAAACCACTTTGCCAGGAAACGAATGGAAATCCTGAGCTCCCAGGGGCAATGTAGAAGCCAAAGCCTCAGTGAATTCTTTAAATTCGATGTGTATCACTGAGCAGTCTGCAAAGGACCCATGTTTGGAAGCTCACAGTGCAAACACTATGGGTCTTCCCATATCTGTGTATCCAGATTGAACTTTAATGGATTCTTTACATATCCTCTTAGAAAGTCATGAAAGCACAGCTTCCAGTCATAGATATTGGATTTCAGTTTAGGGAGCAGTTTAGATAGGAACTGATGCTCCTCAGGAAATTGTTTTCTTYAACCAGTAAAGGACATTATAATTTATTAGATTCCTACGAGGTAATGGCAAGGGAGCATTTTGTAATGATTCAGCAATGAAAGATTAACTCTGATTATATTGCMGCTTTAGTGACAATCTCTGGGTTGTCAAAACCACTTTTGATTYCTCTGACACGAAGTGACACCAGCTACTCATTATGTAAGACTTACATCCAAAACCCAAGCCTGAAATTGAACAAGGACCTATAAATACTGTATCAATAAGGTAAATTATGCAAGAAAGCATTCCAGAAAGTGCCTGAACTCATCAACAAATTAGATAACAAGGACGCCTTTTTTCTACTAACTTAAATAAGCAAATTGAAATGGGATTTCTTCAAGAGCTTCCTCAGCACTTTCTTAGCAGCTACTTGGGGTTCCTGGGCAATTTCTTTAAAACCAGGACTTGCAAAGTCTATCATAAATCCAGCAAATCCCCATTTCATTTTCTCTCATGCAATGTAATTTAAGGCACTCTCTTGCTCCGTTGGCCGCTGGGCCAGCTGGCATTGCGGGGGCATCAGTCTTTCTTCCATTCTCCCCTTCTGCATTGGGGGGATTGCACAGGAGACATGAGAGCATCTCTAGAGCACCACAGTCCTAACAAGCACAAGGTTGGAGGCTCATGCATTAGCCTCTGTGTCTCTTGCTCTCCAAAGTGGTGGGCAAGCACCCAGGGCAACAGTGTGCAGATTGCAGTGTTGAGAGGGACTCTTCAGTGACCTTCTTGTTTCTGATGTCAAGTGTTTATTACATCACCATTACAGAGGATCTTATCTCTAAAAGCCTTTTTAGAGAGATTTAAGCATCTTGTAGGTTTGTAACCCTATCTCACTTTTGCATTTAGAGAGAACAATCATTCCTGATGCCCTTTGTTAGAGGGGAAATCCGGTACCCATCTCTGCAAACCATTTTGCACAGTTAGCTCGTAATCCTTTTCAAGTCAGACAGTTTAAAATCCTCAGTAAAGAATATTTCCAGGTCTTAATTAATATACTTCATTTAAACATTCAAATGACTTCTGTAAAACAAATACAGCTACTGTTGTTACAATCCCAAAGAGATGTTGGAGGTTTGGGTGTGTTTCTCCTTAGTCTACTGCCAGAAAGACGCTAGTTGACAGTTGACACTGAGCAACTTCTGTCCTGAATTAGCAGTAGGTACCCAAACCTCTCTGCAGCTTAGTGGAGTCCCACATACTCCTGTGAGTCTCAGAGATTTGAGTGAGGGATGCTGTGTGATGCCAGGATGGACCAGTGCCTCCACTTCTGATTGCTCTTCCTGTGGGAATTAAATTTCCATGGCTTCCCAGACACCCCGAGGTCACTCTGGATGCTAGGCAGGCTTTAAGAGAAAAGATTGAACTTATTTAGCCACAGTACAGACTAATAAAATGATTATTATATTTAGGGATAGATGAGCAGATTCACCTAGTTACTTGTAAGCAAAGCTGTAGTTCCTCTGTGCCATCCCAGACATCTATTTTAGGATGAGAAAAATCATCCTCTGGAGATACATATTTCTCTGTACTGACTCTACAGAGAGTCCAAGGTGATTAGCTCAGACTTTTGACAATGAATTTTTAGATGGATAAGACAGGTGAGATTAACCTGATCCAAGAGGACAGGACTATTGTTCATGTGACTAACGGCTGACAAAAATGATGAAAAAAAAATCATATTTTGGCCCAACATCTGATTTCAGCAGCCTGCAGCTGGTATGCAAGGTAGACTTTTCCTAAATATTTAAGTGGTAAGGTGTCATAGGTTTCGCATTATAAAGGTATGGCTGAGCTATGCTAGTAACATATAATCATATTTCTTTCATGATGTGCAGTGCTCTCAGCTGTACGCACTGACACTATTMAAGCTACCAGTATAATGGATTGCAGCAGGGGATACATTTGTGTTAAATGGCCTGTAGTAATTGTGTCACTGAATTGAGCTAATAATCATCACACTGTGCCACAATACCTTGGAAGAACATCTTCCCAGCTTATCTAATACCATAAAAATTAGATTCTTAGGCCTACTGAAGGCAGATTTCTCCTCATCTATGAATTTTATTTGGGTGGGATTGATGTCCTGATTCACTCTTTCCAACTCATCTTTGGAAGCCTGCTGCAGGATCAAGTGAGCAATGTAGCACAACCAAACTCCATCACACAGCTTTTCAAGACAAGTATCTGCAGCTATTGCAGAGGTAGTGTCAAATAAAATCTAGGCTAAATCTTTTCTCAGACTTAGCCTAAGCAATATAATTCCAATGACCTTAGTACAGTCACACCTGACTAACGTCAGCAGAAACAAGTAGAGAAACAGACATCATACATAAAGAATCAATTTTTTTCATCTGTGCTATAAATTTCATTTAATATAGCTGGAAATCAGCAGTGATTCACAAGACTGGGCCTGGCCTCAGTTTCTCAGTTCCCTTTAGACCTTAGCAGAGGGGACTCGACAGCTTAGTCCAGAATTACTCTTTGTAAAATTACTCCATTGGGATTTTCTAGATTTTCTCTGCAGCAGCCATCTGAAAATGTTGTGTTCAGTGACTCCATTGCAAGGTGCTTGTTCAGAAAAATATTGCACTCATTTGTAAAAATGCACTGTTTATTTTACTGAGAGTGGGTTGCCCTTATAAAGAAATTTACAGTCTGATGGGGATTTCTTTTGTGTGAGAAGATTTGGGACCAAGATGTTAGAATTGCTTCTAGTGTATGAACTCCACAGTTCTGAATATCAGTTTGTTTCACAATGGAAAAACTGATAGACTGATAAGTTTAACAACTTTATTTTTCTTTTTTAAYAGAGCACCTTTTAATAACAGTTCTTTCTCCAGAAACTTTAAATGGAAATGGTAAACATTTTCCTGATTTAAGAGAGTCAGACAGCCTGGGTCTGAGAAGAGGAACACACAAGTGAAGACCCAGCTCAGTCTCCTTTCTTTTTGCAGTCCAGCCTGGCATGTGTTCGGTGTTAGTATTGCTGCCTCTGTCGGCTGTGTTACCTAAGCTGATGAACCCACCCTTGTTCAGAGAGGTGTACATATTTTCCAGCCATTTCCACCCGCTGTTCCTCAGTCTTACCGTTGTTCTCTTGTTAATTCTCTTTGCAGCAAAAATGACACTAAGTCAGGAACATGAGCTGTGGATGCTGTAAGAATGTGGAGCTTTGTTTTTCATGTCTGCATAGCAATGCTTCGAATCTGAACCACGCAACCTCAAATGTGTGCAGAGAGCAGATGCAGGGATCTCAGACAATTCTAATGGCTTAAGTGCAGAGCAAATCCACAGGGAGATGATTCCCCCATATTTTCACTGCAGTGTATAGATATGACAGTATTTCATTTTCTCTTTAGCTTCCTTTTCTCATTATTTCCTCTTTTCTCTGCTACAAGAAAAAAAAAAAGCTTTGCTGCTGGAGGCAAACAAATAAAACGATTGCAGCTGTGTTTTCAAACTGTAAGTCTAGCACAATCAACTCCCATGGGAGTTAGTTGTCCACTGTAAATATTGATTAATACAGGTGTGAGCAGCTAAAATAAAAACCTTATGTAATTGCTTCTCCAATTCTGTTGTTGTTGATGTCAGTAAAACCAAGTCTAAGAGGCTGTGAAAACTCATCATACATAGCTGCATTTTTTTAAAAAAACTTGTGAGACTATAAGAAATTATCAGGTGAAAAGGTATTTGCCAGAAAAACAGAGAGAGTCTTAAAACAGGTTAACTGACAAAAAAAAAACCATCAAACCACATTTCTTTATGCATTGCAAATAGAAAATGCCCTTCCAGGATTTCAGCTATTTCCCGTGTTTGATACCTGGGCAGGGGAAATGGAAGCATTTGTTCCAGCTGAACAGCAGGAAACAAACTGAATTTATCAGCAAAGGAGAAGCATGAGTTTAGCTCCACATTAAATTTGCTTTCCTTTGTGTCAGGGAGCTACACGGTCTGTTGCTAGACTATGCCAGTTGGCCTCCAGGCCAGAGAGTGGGTCCTCATTTATTAATAGCAGAAAAATATGGTTCCATTTTCTGATAATTGTTTTTTTTTTCCCATATCAGGCAGCTCTGTACCATTTCCCCTCATCTTTCCACATTCACCGTGGACAAGGAGCACACCAGATGCCAACTGCCTCCTCCCAGCACTGCTCTGTAATTCTTCTTGTACCCAGGAACAAGGCCTTCAGGTCGCTTTAACTCTATTTTTTTTGCTGATGAAACAGCACAGATGTATCTTGTAACAGGCAAAGGAAATGTCTTTAAACCTSTACTCTCTATCAGATTGTGCTCCCCATTTGACATGTAACTTAAAGCCCCTCACAAATGGTTTTGGTAATAGCACAGGATAGCTCACCGGATTAAAGATGAATCACTGCGGGGAGACCGTTCCCAGCACCTGCCCGTGCTGTAATGCTGATTTCAGATCAGTGTAAGTGGCTTAGCTCCCCACGTCGCACAGCCACCTGGCCCCAAGCATCTCCCACCCACAACGTGCACGGGGCTGAAGCAGACCCTCAGGGAAGGGCACTGGTGTGACACGGGAGGGGGCACTGCACAACAGGGAAGGAATAGCATTGCTTGTTCACATTGATTTGCACCATTTAGCAAGGACCATACCACAGCTTGGCCTTGAGTTACYGATGGAGACCAGCTGTGGGTCTGGCACTATGATGGACCAACCAGTGTAGTTGTATCCACAGAGAAGAAGCAAAAAGATCTAAAGTAGAATAGGAGTCACCATGTGAAGAACCCACTGCACAAAGGAAAACAGTTTGGACAAGGGGTGGAGCAAGAGGCAGCTGAAGCAGTGAACTCCATCTGGGTGGGAAGATCAACATGTGGTTCTCCTAATCTCCTGAAGATATGGCAGAAACAAAACATACAAGAGGAGAAAAGGAGATGTGTGAAACACAAGAGAGAAGCATTGGGTGAGATGGAGACAATGGGGCAATGGAAGCCAAGGAAAACAAAATGTTTTGGCCAAACAAGTGAGTAAATTAAAAAAAAAAAGAGACTAAGAACAGAAATCAGAATTTCTATCTCCAATCATCCTTTTTTCAAATTTTGCTTTAAAATAGCACTGTGTTTATTCCTCTCTTCCCTCCCCTCTGCCCACCAATGCCATCAGTCACGCTGTTTCCTTCCACCCCCTTTGGCCAGGAAATTGAAAAAGTCATTGGCGTGCAGACCTCTCTTCTTCTGTCGTGAGTAGAAGAGTGTTCAGCATCTCTCATTCACCAATATGGTTTGTCTGCAGATCCTATGTTCAAAGATTTAGTTAACACATGATGCAGTTATTAAAGGGTAAAGTAATTACACATAAGGAATGTTCCATAGTTACAGATGCATCTGGTAAATTCTCCATCTGGTCCAGCAATGTTGTTCAGTACCTTTTTTTTTTTCTTTTTTTTGCTAGTAACTGAAAAATCAAATTGTCAAGAAGCTGCATTTCCTCCATTTTAGATACCATACATCAATCCATTAAAAATTACAAGCTAAGCAGATACAGAGGAGGTGGACACCACAGTAAGGCATTTGTCAAATGATGCACCTGCTTCTTAGCAGATTGTCAAACCCAGAGGGTGCAAGAGTAAACAAATCTAAACAATAATTTCCTTCCCCCACATTAGATGTGTGCTAGTGCCAAAAAAGATCCTAAATACTGCATTAGGAGGAGAAAAGTCTATTTATTCTGTTAGAAAAAGGTAGACATGGAACAACTGACGTCACAAAGGGTTTGGACAAGGGGTTTGTGACTGTGAGTGGTCACATCATCCCTTTCCAAAGGCTAACCCTAACCTGAAGGTATGGAAAAGTAAGATCATGGTGCACGCTTGCTTCCAGGTCTAGTTTTATATCTAAAGAAGTTGCAACCCACAGTCTTACCTCAGACTCTTTTCAGCACCCCGAGTTGAAGTTTACTGTCCCCAGTGATCTTCAGGCTAAACTTATTGTGTGAGAGCATCCAAATCTGTTACAGCCAGTGTAAAAGATTTAAGCAGAGAACTCTGTGAACCTGGCTCATCTGGACGTTGATAGGACAGGAAGCAATTGCACACAGTGCTCAGACCATGGCAAAATCTAGCAGACATGAGCAGCTGGGGTCTGAAAGCAGAAATCTCTTTGACCGACATAACTGGAGCATCAGAGAATACGCCAATGGGTCAAAGGATAAGGAGGTGCACGTGAAAACACCAGACTCGCTTGTTACTCCAGAAGCACTCTAGAGGTAAAAGAGGATCACCAGTAACAGGTTCTGTAAACCTATGTAGAACAAGGGGGTTTGCTTTTAATGTTGTCTCCAGCCATCCAGCATCACTTCTCTTACCTCTGCCCTAAAACTTAGCCAGGGCCACGTCAGAGCCAAGACACTAGAAACCTTGAAGATGTGTCCCATCTTAGGCAGAGCAGTGTCATCAGACTAGCTAGGGTACTGCAGGATGTGAAACCATTTTCAGAAATGTAACCAAAAAAAGGAACATTGCAAAATTTAGCATATCTATCATGGTGAAATACTGACACTCGTGTGCCTGCCTTCAAAAGATAGGAATGAGGATAATGGTAGCAGGAGAAAGGTATACAGTAATGAGACAGACCGAAGAGATCTGATTTGGTCAAAACCAGAATTTTGGGGGGGTTAAGAATTTTGAAGGGGGTGACAGACTTTGATTTGCGTAGAGGTTAAGATGCATTTATTGTGAGTAACTGGAAGTGGAGTCATTATGGGAGATCTTCACAGGTAAGGTTTGGATCTCACCTTCCTATGCAGGAACCTTCCCATTTGCTCTGCTGATAGCTCCTTAACCAAAAGCTCCCTTCCCATATCACAGGACAGATCAAAGGCATGTATCCCTTGTTCCTAACCTACAATGAAGAAGCTGACTAATACTTGAAAGCCATTGAGGTACAAGTGCTATTGGCGTTGGTGGAAGGTTTTTCACAGAACAGGTCCAGAGAAAGTCATTGTCTTCTGATGCTTGAGAAGGTATGGATCTGCGAACAAATATTTTTCACTAAACTGAGGATCTGGTCRCAGGCCTAACATAGCAATGAAGGAATTTTCACACTGTTCTCTACAGGACTTTTAGCACATGCTGTGTTTGTGATAAATACACCATTTTGGAAGGCTGCACATAGCAGAAAAGTCTATTTCTGCTGCAACCCCTCAAACCCAGCAGAAACTGGGCGGGTGAATGGATGAAACTGAAACAAAGAGTTATCTTTCATTCACAAAACCATCAATACAGCTGACACTTCAGAACAGACTGTAAGAGTCTGTGAAAATGTACTTGGCTATCCATGTGCAAAAGTGACTAAGTACTCGCCATTCAGCTGTCACCTACGCAAGAGTATAGCAACCTATAATCTCTCTCGTATGGTACCTTTCAACAGCTCCAAGAAACGGACAAACATCTATTTCATAGGCAGGGACTGGAAATAAAGGGTAGGGATATGACTGATACTCATATATTTCAGTACCTAAGCAACCACATTAACCACAAGGCCGCTGCTAAGCAGTGGGGGATTTGTTCAAATAACCTTTGTTCCAGAATTTTATATTCTTTGCCTCTTTGATGTGTATAAGAATCTTTGACTTGGTTGTGATAAAAGACTGACCGGAAATATAAGAAATCAATTTCATTCACAAAAAATAAAACCCTATTTTTTGATCTTCATTTAGGCACTCCCTCCGAAAAATAGAACATGCAGAAAGCAAGAGTTCTGCCTGAGGCCAGGGTATTCACCTGGGAAGTAGGAGATCCAGATATAATCCCTACCTGGGAGATTTTAGAGGATGGATTTGAACTGGCTTGTATGTGACCAGTGCTCAGCCACTGGCAAGGTACAGTTATCAATCACTAAGCAAATAAATATCTCGCTGGCTCAAAGTGGAGCAGCTCCAACCAGATAAATCTCCTCCATAAGCAAGTGTCTGCCCTGGTTCAATTCTCTGCTGCAAATCAGGTAGAATTCACAGCTTCGTCACTTCCTAACCAGGGAGCTGTTTCCTCATCTACTGAAGCATTGCTGCTCTCATCTCCCAAACCAGACAGAGCAGAGGGTCTCCGTGGTCCTCAACGTGCAATGCCATGTGAGTGGTCTCCACTCCCAGCTGCCCTGTCCACGTCCTGGAGAGCCCAGAGAGCAGTCCAGAACAGCAGACACTTCATGTGTAGGAATTAGGACCTGTGAACCTGTCCGGTCTGTTCTGCATCAGCTGCTCCTGATGACGATGCACATAGAGCAGATGGAAGCGTGGGCAGCTCGGGGCAAAGCTGGAGCAAAGCAGCCAATTAAATCACTCTCTCCCCAGTCAGGCTTGCTCTCCCTATATGCTGGTAACACTAGCGGCTGATCTATCATTCAGCCCTGTCTGTTGGCATAGGCGTTAGCTGTATTTGTTTGATGAGATCACACTTTTTTTATAATTTGACCATTCAAAAAAAATAAAGCCATTTAAATAAACAAATAAATAGCTTGGCACAGGCTTTCCACTGCCCTGCACCCTCTGCCTGTCTTTTGACAACTACACAAATCAGATGTGAAGTTGCACCACTTGGGAGGTAGAGAATGGGGAGGATCATAGCCTGATCCTGAGCAATGGAGGCTGGCACGTTTCCACTGAAATCAATGTGCAGCTCCAATGATGGAGACCATTGCCAGCTTCCGTAAGTTGAGGGTCTACTCACAGCCTAATAGCCAAACCGTTCTGCACATTTCTTACCTGAACATGTCCATCTCTAGAGCACTCGTCACCCTTAGTGCCTAGAAGCAAGGGGCAGGCTCGCACAGCATCATCTTCTCACACAGATGTAGCTTCTGCTGACACAGCAAAGAGAAGCAAAGTAGATTTGCTCTTGGCAGATGGAAGGAGACACCTGGCAGGTGCTTTCTCATCTCCATCTTTGGCAGTTCTGGTCATCTTTATTGCTCCTTACACTCTGGAGATGTTCCTCTCTGAATGTAGTATTGCACAACCATCTCAGATGACATTAAATCTCAGGTGACAGCTGACCCCACTCAGGCCACTGTGAATAATGAACACAACACAGATAGCAACTGACCTTATGAGTGTCTCATTGACTGTTCTTCACTTCTGCTCACTGTTAACAGCTTCAAGGGCAGAGACCCCATCAATCCCTTCCCTACGTGCGTAGACAGGCCAGCTACCAGGCTGGAGCTGCTTTGCAGCAGCAAGGGGTCCTCAGTGACAGGCACATCCCATCACATAAAGTCCACAAATGAGTACATCAGACATTGAATCTACCCAAGCATTAGCCACCACGAAGTAATACGGTTGGTTTTATCCTCTTGAGCTGAAGGTGGTAGTTTTAGCAGAGAGAGGAAGTTTTAGCTCTCACCAGAGCCTGTAACAGCAAGGTCTCCACAGAGGTATGGTGTGAGCCTCTGTCACGTCCCGCCTGTGCGGGAGAGGTGACTCAGATTCGCAAATTCCCTTGGTATGGATTAAGGTGAAAYGACACTYAAGGTCTGTACATAAGCAAAGACTTTTACTCTATAGCTAGGCTCATTGGTAAATAATTGGATAACAGAAAAACTTGCCACTCGCCACTGATGTGGGAGTTTATGAAATAATTGGGTAGCAGAAAAGCCTGTTGCTCASCACTGCTGTGGGAGTTTATGCCTTGCGTTACTTACTAGGAAAAGGTAAAAGAATAAAAGAAAGAGAGAAGGAGAGAGCGAGAGAAAGAAAGAGAGAGGAAGAGATCACCGGTCCAGGTTCCAGCATTGGTCCAGCCAATGGGGGTCTCTGGTCCGCAGGAGCGTTCCTTCAAAAGTTCCCGAAAAAGAGTCCCAAGTCCCCAGATCGAAAGTTGAAAGAGAGAAAGAACCTATTCCCCTCCTTGCCTTCCCCTTTTATGCCTGCCGTTCACTTCAAACTGCCCCTCTGCTASGGRGGCARTTTCGTAGTTCACTTCTATTGGTTCTTGTATGCCTCGTCTTCACTTAAAGTCACCGTGTCCTTTCTTTTTACCGCGCATATTCAGTTGGGAAGGGGCTTTGTTGGGTAGGGTGGATTTTGCTGGTGGGTGGATTTTTTAGTATGCTAATTAGGATAGTTCACTCAGTTGAAGTAGTTGTTTCTTTGGTTTTATCATTAGTCCTTGTTTTCTTAGCACTTATCTGGATACTCCCTTATTTGGCCGACTTATGGTGTCATCATATTTCTTCTCCCAAGGCCAGACCCAGTTAACTCTCTACAGAGGAGCCTTCCTGGGATTCACCATCCCTCAGTCTTGCGAATGTTTGAGACATTCCTCGGACAGGCTCAGGGGATCTCCACCCCCTGCTCCCTTATCAAGTTTTGTCTCCTGTCGCTGGAAAACAGGTCTGTGTTCCAGTGGGTTACAAGTTGGCCTTGGTGTTAGCTGCCAGTTGGTCTCTTACAGCCTCGAGTCCCCTCTCAACATCCTGGCCCACCCAAGCTTGGAGTTTAAGGAGCCATTGAGACAATAGAACAGCAATAGCTGAAAAGCTACTAAAAATCTCCTAACAGCATACACCAAGAAGGTAAATTCCCCAGCAGTTACCCGGTCTGTCCTAAAAAAAATTTTGCTGCTGTASCACCATTTCTAGCTATTTGTAAGTTAGAGCTACAGACCACACTAGGCACGGCTGGCCAGGGCACTAGCGGGAGGGATGCTGTGAAGGGATGCAGGCAGCAATAACGTCGGCCGTGTCCCAGCATAACAGTCTGGCATCTGGGCTGTCATGCAGTCATACTGCCTACATGCTCAGCAGCCAGGCCAGGACCCTTCTGTGTTGCTAAATACTTCATGGAACCCAAGGGAAAAGACAAACTTTGCTTCATAGCTCCTGCTCCACCACCAGCGGTTACCCCAGAGGGCTTCAAACACAGCAGTGCCAGCACCGGGGAGTGGGGGACTGCCCACAGTCAAGTCCAGACCTTCAAAACAACCCCTCAAGTTCATCTTCTCCACCTGGAAATGGGCTGATTCTTGATGGTTCAAGCAGGGAGTGGTTCTCTGTGACTTTAGGAGCTCACTGTATCATATTAATGAAGGAAAAAGAAAGGGAATATCTTTATCAGGAACTAAAATACCCTGTGCAAGGAGAAGGTATCTGATATAGGAGGGCCTTCTAATGTCACTGATGAAGGGTTAATCAAATCCAATAGATGGATCTCAACCCTGGGGAATTTCAAACTGCAAACACAGGCATATTTTTTATAGTCGAGGCAATTAGAAACAGTTAACAGGGAAATGTGATGAGCTCTCTCCTAGTTACAGTCCTTAAGTTGGGTTCAATTCTGGAATCTCAGCTCACAGAAACCACGGCAGATCTTGGATTTATAGTCATTTATACTGGTTAATCTTCCAACCTTACACGTCTTACTAAAAGCTATGCTCTATTTCATCCATAACCTATTGGATTCGGCACAGGAATTCCTGGATGAAAGTCTATGGCCTGTGTTGACAGACTGGATGAACACAATAAACTTTTCTAGCCTTAAAATATCTGTGGGGCAGTTAGTGTAAGTCTGCATGGTTTTACTAAAGTCACTGGAATTATATAAAGCTGAAAATATGTCCCATTTTTAATTTCTTCAACAGTTCGAACCAGCATGATAAAACTGGTATAAGCAGAGAGTGAGCCAGCCCATTTGCATCCTGTGGGGCTACTGAGGAGCAACCCTTTCTGATCCAGATGGTAATTCAGCCCATTTTAGAAGCAGAGGGGTTTTTTTCTTTCCCACTTTGATTCAGAATTTGTTAGTCATTGTGGGGAGGACAAGGCTGTGAGGCAGGTGCTTAGAGAACTGTATGAAATTATGCACAGCAGAAAATCTGCAAAATGTACTTCAAGAGCTGGAAACTTACCATGTGTGACTGAAAATTACAGAGACAGAATCCTAATTTCCAGATTAACTATTTCATCAATTAAAGCTACATTTGCAATCCTTTCTTATTTGTCTGCCAATCTGCGACTACTGCTAATACAAAGCCATCACCATAATAGAAACCAAAGTGGATATTTGATGCCATGTGCATATGGCAACCTATGGTTTTTTCCAAGCATAGTAGTTCCAGCTAATTAGTTTTTTAATGTATTTGCATTAGTTTGTGGAATTCCATAGTTCCTGTTAGGTAGAGACAGGTAATCAAATGAGAAAATTAAGCAAGTCCTGCTGCATGCTGTGTGTTTACAAAGTTAAGAGGGCAAGGTTTATAGTTAAGATAGTGTGGTAGCTGTTTACACAAGAACAAAACATCTCCTGCTGATCCGCCCAATTCTCAACATATTTTGCAAACGTACTTCAGCCCCCAAATCCCACATGAATCCAGCTACCTCCTAAGTGTGCCTTCCAGCACTGTAAGATCCAACCTTTGTTGTTGCTGTGCTAAGCTGTGGTATATTTTGCTTAAATCCAAGCTAAATTTTGCAGGGCCTCAACTGAGGAGCTGTGAGCTGAGGCAGTCATAGAATCATAGAATCATTAAGGCTGGAAAGGACCTTTAAGATCCTCGAGTCCAACCATCAACCCAAYACCTCCATGCCCATTAAACCATGTCCCTGAGCGCCACATCTACACGTCTTTTAAATACCTCCAGGGATGGTGACTCAACCACTTCCCTGGGCAGCCTGTTCCAATGCTTGACAACCCTTTCACTGAAGAAATTTTTCCTAAT
>JAYKAV010001145.1:1208804-1287832 GCA_035582835.1 Phoebastria nigripes | reverse complement strand
CTGCTGGCCACACTATTTCTGATACAGGCCAGGATGCCATTGGCCTTCTTGGCCACCTGGGCACACTGCTGGCTCATGTTCAGCCAGCTGTTGACCAACACCCCCAGGTCCTTTTCCGCCAGGCAGCTTTCCAGCCACTCTTCCCCCAGCCTGTAGCGTTGCATGGGGTTGTTGTGACCCAAGTGCAGGACCCAGCACTTGGCCTTGTTGAACCTCATGCAGTTGGCCTCGGCCCATCGATCCAGCCTGTCCAGTGGCACTGGACAAGCTCCTTGCAAAAGAGATGTATGATGGTGTCATTAGCAAAAAGCAGGTCTGCAAAGACTGCAAGAGAAGTGGGACTGAAAGTAGTGCCAATGGCGCAAACCTGCAACCTTGAAAAACACACCCAGCCCTGCCTGGCTGTCTGCATCCAAACTCAATTACTTTAATATTTCTGCATGCATTTAGAGTCGTGCCACTGAAATTGTACCCAGAATTGCATCTATCCCCTCAGGACTGAGCACTTCTGCAACTCATCCATGCTACAGCCCCTTGTCTGAGTGATGGAGCCATGCTTCATCCTGTTGCAGGTACATCTGCAGTATTTCTTTCCCAATACAGCCCTTTCCTGAAGGAGGGGAGCAATGAATGCAGAACATGTAGTCAGGGTTAGGGAAGACTTCCAATATTCATTTGCAATTGGTTTATGGCCCATTTGTACCTTCTGGCAGGCACAGAGGTGTAAATCCCAGCTTGTGAAGTCTCCCAGATGCCCACCAAGCCAGACACCAACCAGCAAAAAGCGCAGCTCTGACAGTAAATCCTGTGAGGCTTTGCACATGCTGACACTCCAGGCAGGGCTTTAAGCCAGGCTTCAGTGCCAGACCAGGGCTGCTCCCCGTCGTCTCCCCACTGGCAGCGGCTCCCAGCCTCCCAACCAGAAGAGGTGAGAAGCAGCTCCCAGGGGACTGGGTGCTACCGTCAATCTGCAGATCAAACCTGAGAGGGTGGAAGGAGCGAGGGAGAGCTACAGCCGGCTTCTGCTCCTGGTAACTGGACATAGCATCACCCGTGACACTGAGCCTCTGCTAACTCATCACTTGGTGCTTGAGGCTGCCTCTCGGTTGCTTGTGAAGTGCTCTTTCTGGCACTTTATTAAGGCACAGAGTTTTAGTCCCATTTCGAGGAATTATTGCTTTATTCTAAAATCATCTTTTCAATCTGCATTTGTATATGTCTCCCTTTAAATTGATTAACTTTTTGTTTAACTTTTGATTAGCTTCTTTTGAACCTTTTGCATATCCTGAACTCCATATGTAGAGACCCCATGTCTTTGAAATTACCATTACATATTCTACCACTTTAAGAGACACATGCTTTTTGGCTACAAGCTAGCAATACTGAAACTCTGACTTTATGCCTTTTTTTTTTTTTTTTTTTTTAAAGTTAATAAAAAGCATACTGCCTGGAATAGTTATTTTAGGGCTATATATCTAAGAAATTGTTTGCAGCTCCAACACAGTGAGGTTTGTTAAGGTTTGGCAGGGGCGGGGGAAGAGTGGGGGTGAATTATTGTCAGAACATCTGTGAGAACTGAGTCCAAAAAGAACCAGACACTCTCATAAATCTAACCATTTTATATGGTACATTTGGGAATTTTTATTGTCATTTTTGTGGTGGGCAGAGTATAGAGTACATGGTCTTTTTAAATTCTAGAAGAGAATCAGATGAGCTGCTTCCTTATAAGTAAGTAAATCACATACTACATGATTTAAATTACTCAAAAACCCACAGGCTTCTGCTGAGATTAAGCCCTTATTGTACAGACAAGTAGCAAGAGATAATACCCATTCTTACGAATTTACGATCTACATGAGCAAAATGTTAAAGGCTATCAACAATGAAACTATTCCCATTTTTCATATAGAAAGCTATGGCAGAGGGAGCTGAGGGGGTCTGATTTTAATTCCCTCTCACTGAAGTTCATCCTTATCTTTAAAAGCATCCAGTTCTATGTGACCTCATCAGAAGTCATCCAGGGTGCTGTTAGGAGGACTGGGGGATAATCCCCTGTCCTGGATGTTATGGAAATGCAGTTGCTGCACCTCTCAGTGCCCCAGCTGAGATGGGAGCCCTGGTAAACACCAGCTGCAGATGGGAATTGTCAGGACTCGTTCACTAGTGTCCAGAAAGTATATTGAGATCATCTACGGATAGGAGCTGCAGAAGCAGAGATACTGTCCTTCTGTAATCATTTCTTTATTCATCCATCCTGGCCTGTTTGCTCATTCTCTTTCTCAGTAACTCCCCACTTGCTTCAGAGGAATTCCAAGGGCAGCCTCAGCTCACCAAGGGTCTGATTTCTGAAGTTATTTCACTACTTACTGTGGGATCCATAACTTTAGAAACCTACATTAGAAGTCTCTAAACCTCATCTAGTCATGAAAGCTCTCTTCATAGCCGGCAGAGAGTAGTGGGCATCATTACTGGATGATTCATATGATCTGTTTCTCACCTCATCTGTTTTGCAACCTGACAAATCTTTCTCTAAAAGCACTGATTTCTCTCCTGTCATCATTAACAGGGTCCAGGCATTTGGTCAGAGAGAGATATCCATAATTATGCAAAAAAATCCCACCTGCAAAACTTGGGAACAATGTGCCCTAAGGCTTTCAAGACCTCCAGCTGACATCTAAACGTACCAAAATACCTTTTAAAATCCAGACCTTGATGCCCAAAGGCTCCCCTCTGCCCCTTTCTGATCTCCCCTAAGCTGTAGGCATTTCAGAGATTAAGACATCATAACAAAACCAGCTCCCTTTCCAGCTTTTCTGCCAGTTGTGGAAAAGGGCTTCTGGGTCAGGTCAGCAAGCTGCCTGGCTTTAAAGCTGACTTTGAACCCACCGAGCCCCCAGCCAGAGGCTCTTCCTGAGCCTGAGCTGAAAGCAGATCTGGAGAGCAGCAGGGTCTCCCATTTCTCTGCTGGAGCTGCCACATCAAACCTGTGCGTGATCACACTCATCGAGCAGTGAAAAAGCTGCAGAAAGCCTCTTTCTTTATCGTGTTGCCTTCTTTGGTCATGTTTCTCCCATGCATTTGGAGGCAAGAAATATTGCACAGACTGTCCAGGGGCTGAATGGCTGAAGGTTTCCATGTGACTGAAACTCCCAGCCCAGGCAAAGCTTGTATGCAGAGCTTGCTGACAAGGAGAGATGCAGCCGGCTGCTCTGTAGCTCTGAAACAGGCAGGGAAAAAAATTATCTTTGCATTTTTTATGCCTAATTTAATGGAGCAACCTTCTGCTCTGCTCCTCTGGAAGTCAATGATACATCCATGATATCACTGGATCAGCAATAACTGTTATGAAAGTGAACTTCTACGCTATTTTTGAGAGCTGAATCAGCAGCTTTGCTGTTTCATTCCAAATGTCAGGAGCAAGTTATCCTGGAGCAATAATCTCAAGAGCACCAGTCCCCACATGCATTTCACAGAAACCAGAGGTTCAAAACAAGCTGGAAAGGAGAGTCGGGATCCCCAGATAAAACAATAAAAACTCTTCAACATCAGTAAAGGGTAGAATACTATTCCTAAGACTAAAATCCCAGAGGGCCAAATTGCTAAGATTATAGAAGTGCAAGACTTAGTAACAGAGCAGTATGAAATTATACTCCCTTCTCGATGTAATTATTGGACTCATTTGCATAATTTGCCTAGTAGACACCCAATTACAATCTGCAACAACAGAAACCTCTCTCCTACTCCAAGGCCACGTTTCCACAGCAAGAATGGGCAAAAGAGGTATCACATCCAGTCACACTCCATCTTCCACCCTTTTGAGTACTTATGGACATCTCAGAACCAGCTTGCTGACCAGCGTGCCTGTCTGAGCATGCCTGAGAAAGCTTTCTTCAAGACAGCTGCTCTTAGTCTTGGAAACTCCAGAGGGTACACTCCAGCAATGCCTCCAGCCATCATTACGAGTTTATTGTCTACACAATCAGCAGAACTGCCTGGCATGCAGGTTAAATCCTAATCCCATTAAATAGGTTACTATCTTCTTGCAGGATCGTGAGACTATTAAGGCCTCAAGGAAAAAGAAGCACCATTACTAATTTGCGGGTCAGGAATAAAACCCTTCACTTCCAAAAACACCACGTGCTTCAATCTCCCTTCTGCTCTCAGCAGTACTACATGAGTACTCATAACAAGGGGAAAGGCAGCATGCATACAAGGTGATTGATTACCTCCTTTCCATCCTGCTCAGCAAATCTTACACTCGTGCACCCAAAGTGATTAAAAAGCAGGAAATCCAGATACTACCAAAGCTGTAAGCTCCATGCAGAAATATCCAGCTATCCCATACAAATGCCACGTGGTTTCAAACTTTCAACTTCAAGAAAAAATGTCAGGAAACCTACAGGAATTGCTGCGGGCATTACTGAAATATTCACTCTCAAAACAGGATATTCATGAAGAAAGCAAGAAAAACAGCAAGTCAGACATTCCGCCTAAGAGAAAACAAAGACATCTTTGTATGATCCCTCTCTCACATGTAAAAGCAGTAAATGCACTGATTTGATAAGCACAGGTGAGTTTCACATGCCTGGTGGATATCACATGCTGATGAAAGCAAATTATATCATGCAACTTGAGGCACATCTGCGGTAAAGGCTGCAAAATAAACTAGAAATACTGAAAACACAAAAAGAGCTTTAGACATACAGAGCTTGACTGGGTTTATTTTAGCCTGCTGAGAACAAGAGTAAATTAGCCTCACTGAGCTCCAGGATGCCACAGCTGGATTGTTACCCCTCCCTGAGATGGTTCATCAAATGCTGTGCTAGGGACTTCTTCACTGCCAGCATAGGTAACTATATACTGCCTGATCTTATGTATAGCAAGTAAAATAATAGCTGCTGCCACCTGTCCCTGCTCCCAGAGGGTTAACAGCCTGGCCTAATCAAGCAGGTAGTGCCCTTTCCTTCCTGAAAGAAGTCAGCATGGTTGTAGCGTTGACAGCTGCACCTGACCTCATCTCAGAGATGGGCAACGTGGATGCTTATGGTTTCTACTTGGTAGAGCCATATCCCACCTGTATTCAGAAAAGAACCGCCTCCAGAAAAACAGTAGTCTTGTTCTTAACTTCCCAGCAACTGTTTGGAGTGCAGTTGCTTGCAGTGGTTACCCAGCTTTCCTTTGGAAATATATTTTGACAGAGGGAAGTGTCAGTCCATAAGCATCCTTTCTTGGAATGGTCAAAGGGTCTGGGGAGAAGAGACAGAAAAATAATGATGCTTTCTGAGAATTTAAGAGATCATTATATAACCCTAATGTGTTATAGATATCATGTAGCATGTGAATGTAATAATTTAAAGTAGTAGTAAATATGTTTTAATATACTCTAATGCAAGTGAAATACGTAATATATGTGATGATGCAAATGCTTATGACAGAGAATTCTGGTTTCTTCCTCACTGCCATGTTTCAGACTATCATAATAGCAGAGGCACACAGAGAAATCATCTCGGTACAAAGCCTGCAGGGCCACGACTCATACCTGCTTATCCAGGGCTAATCTAGCCTTCAGCGCAAGCCCTGGGAGCCTTGCAGCCCTAAAAGCAGCCCTGTCCTGGTCACCCACCACCACAGGAGGGGACCCCCTGGGACCTCACCAGGGAAGGACACTCATGTTCTTCCTAACACCTCCTTCCCCTGCACAGAGGAGAAGTGAGTTGCATCCTGGTAGGATGAAACCTGGAGCAAGAGGTCAGGAGAGAGTGAGTGAAGTCCAGCAACAGCAGGGAGACAACAGCGTTGCAGTGAATTATGTGGTCTCTTTTGAATAGTGTTATCCGATTCCTAAACACCCGAATGCCAAGTAAGCCTGCTGCAGGTCTGGATGTACATCTGGGCTGCTCAGGGTGAAGAGCCTGGAGTCCTTGTTTAGACTAGGACTAAAATAATAATGTGTTTTCAGAGCTATGAGCCTGAGGTAGGAGAGCTGATGATGAGGAAGCGAAGAAGGGCTGATTTGGTGAAGCCTTGAAGGAGGCTGAATGTCCCAAGTCAGTAATCATGAGTGCAGGCAGATGAGGGATGAACAATTAGCACCCTCTGATGCAATAAGCTGTGTCAGGAAGGGTGCTTCTGCACTAATTCACTGCAATATTTTGTGTACCCAAAATACACAGTTGTGTGCCCTGGCTAAATTCCTGCTTTGTGGTTCAGGGGACAGTCACAGCAGGACGCTCCCCGAACACGCCGGGACTGGTTGGCCACTGTAAATGTGTAGATATACAGCTAGGGAGGTATTCTTCTTCCTACCGCTCCAATATGAACTTTGCCATAGACTCCAATGTGTCTCAGTACCTGAGCCATAAAGCAAGGATTAGATTTCTGGTTTTTTCATGCTTTGTTTGCCTGGGTGATTTAGATTAGAAGATTTTCAGAATGATGGTTGCCTTACTTTAAGTGTTCACACAACACCTAGCAACGTAGGGTTGTGATCTCAGCAGGCAGCTCTTAGCTGACAGTAATACAAAAAAATCACAATAAATCAGAAGGAAGAAATAAGATCAATTTTAGRATGTGCAACCATAGCTCTAATATAGAAAAATTGGTTGAAAGCAAACTTAGTTTCGTTACTGAACTGAAAAATAAAATAAATGGCAGGCTTGGAAAAAATTAAGAAAATATCTTTAAAGAAGCGGTTTCATTGTCTGATCCTTTTTTGTTTTAAGCACTAGTAGTGGAAAACTGTGCAATTTTTTAAAAGCAGAGTTATGTACACCCAAAACAGTGGCTGTCCTATAAGAAAATTAAAATTATGCATCTCATTCTACAACAGGAAAGAAATAAAGATTGCAAGTATTTGTAATGATGATGGATTTTAAAAATAAAATTATGAATSAACTCTACTAAAATACATCTAAGAAATTTTCCTCTTTCTTGCAAATAACCATCAAGAAGAACAATTCTAACTTAAACAGAGACACTCCTAACTTTTGCCAATTCATTTTGAAGTTGGAGTCACAATATGATTTTCACTGTAAAAAAAGAAATACATTAATTTCAAATAGCTAATTTTTCCAGAGTCAATGAAATGCTTCAGAAATATCAGCACAAAGAAAACTAAAACAAAAATGGTAATAAAAATGAATCAACTGAATCAAAAAAATTATTAGCAGCGACTTTTATTGTCCAAAGGGGTAAAACATAGTTCCCTTGATTGAATATTTTGGCCAGCATTGGAGATAGGAGCCATAGTCATCAGGCCAGGCAGCGATAACAACAATATTAACAGATAACTCATATTTATGTCAATTCGCTGACTGTGCCTCGAGAAAAGTCTGACATGATTCTCCTCTCTGCAATTCAGCGTTGACATCAGCACTTCAATGGACGGTTTCCAAAGGACACATAAACCACCTCACTTCAAGAAAAAAAAGTCTCTCCAGCAATTTTGTTTGCACAAAATAAACGCAAGATCCTTTCCCACTGTCCGTTAGCAGATCTTTTCTGGAGGAACAGCRGGAGCTGAACATTTGCGGGGCTCGCAGGATGGCCCCGGAGGTCACCGTCTGGGCTGCTGAAAAGCAATAACAAAGCAGAGGCCAAACTCTGCTCAGGTTGCAGTGGGTAATGTGCTCTCAACTTTTGTATGGCAGCATGTATTGGAGCAGATTCGAGGGAGATGTTGGATCAAAGGATTCAGCCTGAAATAAATAAAAATTACACAAGCCTTTTCTCCTCTGTAAAATGGCAATTCAAAGCTTGTCTTAATGAAAATGACTTTTGATCTCTGTTATTTGACTGGATTTGAACTGGTAGGTTTTATGCAGTGTTTGCATTTAAGATCTGTAGTGCTACTTTTGGAAGCAGGGAATGTTTCTAGGCTAATGGGGGCACATACAATACTTGATATAGAAAACATCTATCTATAGCAGTTATAGGAAATACTACAGGTCCATTACTTCCTGATGGAGATGTTAATATGAACCATTAAGCAACACATTGATTTAATGTTAGCAGAGAGTTCTCA
This sequence comes from Phoebastria nigripes, assembly GCA_035582835.1. Classification (NCBI taxonomy): domain Eukaryota; kingdom Metazoa; phylum Chordata; class Aves; order Procellariiformes; family Diomedeidae; genus Phoebastria; species Phoebastria nigripes. Next base: position 1,279,809 of record JAYKAV010001145.1, on the reverse strand, counting down.
TTTTCAGTATTGCTGTAGGATTTTGGAACAAAGAATTGCTAAGAGATATCACAGCACCGAAAGATTATTATAAGGTGCTTTTAACACAGACTTCTGCCAGAAATGGCGTTTAACATGAGACACATCGCATATATTTCTTTACATTGATTTCACCTGTCTGCTGCTTCTATGTTAATTCCAAGATATTACACATATAAACCATACTTTTTAAATGAACTCCCTTGCTTGTGATTGCTGTGCACAGATTCATGAAGGACATTACAAATATATATTAACTGGTGCCCGTGTGGTTCTCTTAGTAGTCAATTTTTAAAGCACTGTGTTATTGAGCTATAAATTCTCCCATAACAGAAATTGTAGGTTCTGAAAGGTTTCCTGTGGGAGGCTTTTAGCTTTTGCCTGATGAAGTTAATAAATAAGGTAAGTAATAGTCAAATAAGGTAAGTAATAGTCAAATAAGGTAAGTAGTAGTCAAGAGGAGAATGCATTTGAGCGGAAGTATTGCACTAACAGGCCCCTCATTGAACTGCAGAGACCCATTAGATGTTACGGGCTTCATTCATGCTTGCAGGTACCAGTGTAACCTTCTCCCAGCCTGGCAGTCTCCAGCCACAGCCTGTTCCCCATCTCCTGCTTCAGTATCTGACCAAAGACCATGAGGGTGGAGAGCAACAAAATAAGTTCTTTGGAAGGAGAAGGCATCTGGATTTCTCTGGGCAGCAAGACTGGCATTTACCTGACTGATATGCCACCATCCTGAATGGTCCTGCAAGTGATTAAGAAGGATGCGGCTGGGTGAGCACCACCGCTGGTGATTGTCCACACGTCCCAGTGCTCTCAATAGCCTCAGGAGGAGAGCAGGTCCAATGCTCCAAATCAGCCCTGGAATTGTTGCATCCCAAGGCATCATTTTTAGTGCGTTTGCAGGATCTTTGTATTTAAAAGCACAAAAATTGGCTGCTGCCATAGATCAGGAAAATGCTCATGCTGTCACTCTGTCAGGACCCCATCTTGGTCACATCCACACTGAAGTGGACAAGAAGTGCCACCACCACTGGGATTCTCTGGTACCTGGTAGGGACTGAGCCCTCACTGGTTTCTCTGAATCACTTGAGGTGAAGGGATGTTTTCTGAGAAACTCAAGCCATTTCAATTTTTTTCTAATATGAACCGTTTCCATTTTATATTCATTTGAAATTTGTTTCAGATGTTTCCAATCCAATAAAGTCCAAAGTCATGCTAAGTGCAAATGAAACTTTTGCTGCAAATCAAACAAAAAAGTTCTTATCAAACCTTATATCATTTTAACTTTTTTCAATTTATTGATTTTTTCACATAAAAACTTCCATTCACTTCTCACATTTTTGTTGGTTTTTGTTGCTAAAAACCCCAAATATCGCAATTCCARTTTGCAGATCTGATTCAACACGTACAGGAGGCAAAAAAATTATCATTTACACCAAGTAATGACAGATCAAATCTATACTTTGTCAGAATATATATTTGAATCTTTTAACCCTTTAAGTCCCTTCACTTTTTTGGTTTCAAAAGGATTAATTCCTGCAAAAATGAGTGCTTGGAAACGTGGCTGTGGTATTGCTTCTAAGATAGTTCAGTATATGACCTGGGCATTCACCTTGTGATATGCAATCAAAAATACATGCCAGGAGCAACTGTGGAGCAAAGCTGAAACCGAAAGGAAGGACCTCGCTGAGTGACTGGGGTTGGAATCTCCCACTCACTTCAGGTTTTTTTTACCATGTGCACTGTTTCCATTTAGCAGTTGATTGGCATTTGCTGACAGCTTTGCTGGAACAGATCTGCAGAAACAGGTGAGAATTCTGAGGATAGGTGAGAGAAAAGTTAAATTAAGAATAACGCCTGTAAGAACAATGAAAACCTTTCATCTTCCCTCATTGAATGTATTTTTTAAGATGTTAATATATCTTCTCCAAAGAAGTGTGAGTTTCAAGAAAATTAGGTATTATAGGACTGAGATTTAAAATAGTATCTATGTGTTAATATTATCATTGTTCAAACTGAAAATTCTGCAGTAGGCTGACTTGATAAATAAATCAAACAACTTTGTTAAAACATGAGCACAAACTCTCAGGATATACTAATTTTCACTTCCACTTTCCAAGTCTATTACACATGTGCCAAGTTATTCGACCTCAGTGGAATCTGTCAAGAAGTATGCATTTTGTCCTTATCCTCTGCATTAGAGAAGTGCTAGAAGTCATGAGCAGAGACAGGGCGCGCGTGGTGCAGTGCAGTACAGAGAGTATGAAACTGTCTGAACTTCAAAGATCCGCAACTCATTGAGAAATGACACAGCAAATGAGATGATCCAAATCTTGTCTGACTTCGACACCTCCATAGCAGTCATCTGTCTGACTAAGTTAAAGCCCCTAATTCAGGCAAATGATATTCCCCTCTGCATGCTTCAAAAGCACCTTCCCGTATTTATAGAAATGTAAGTACAAGCAGGTGTCTGAGTGAGTGTTTTCTCCACAAATTCTGCACATTCCTTCTCCCCAGCTAAGCCCTTAATGAAACCTTATTACGTATAAATTAATCTTGGCTAAGTGCTATTTGAGATAACAACTGGACAATATGATCCATTTCTATGGCACTGTCGCGAATGAGTGGTTTTGAGGCTGCTTAAAGAATCACCGGCAAAGGTATCAGCAAAAAGTGATTTTAATAGAAATTTATAAAAGCGCGACTTAACAGAATTCGATGGCAAGGTTCACTCTATTGCTTATTACATGGACTAGGTATACACAGGGAAAATCGTGTAGAATTGAGTTGGAATGATTTATACAGAGACTGAGGACAAAAGGGTACGGGAGACCCTCCCATCGAGTCACGAGGTTCAGAGAAGACCCGGCTGGATCCAATCTTAGTCTCAGACGTGGACAACGGTTTATGTCTAATACATAGGATAAGGACACCTCCCGTTCAGTCACGAGGTTCAGAGTAGACCCCCTTGCTCTCTAAACTCCTTCTCAGAGAGGAGCCTAGGTGCGGCTGGATCTGCCCCTGCTCTCAGATCTGGGCAACGGTTTATGCCTAAGGGATTATAGGTGTTTAGCAGCAACCTCAAGTTCATTCACAGTTTTAAGGTAAATCATAAGATTTTAACAGCACTTAATCATTGACTAATTTAGCAGTTACAAAGTGAGTTAATCAAGTTTACCACAATTACTAAAGCAACTTGATTACAGATTAYGCTTATTACTGATTGTCTAAATCAATACGCACAAACACACGCACACATCACACATAAGGGCCCAAAGCTAAATAGATCTATAAAGRCCTAAAGCTAGATAAGTTTATAAAGGCCGAAAGCTAGATAAAGGTACCTGTTAAAAATTCCCCTCAAATGTCGTGAAATACTCACGCTCAATGTCTTGGCATTTCTCAACGGGCAAAGGGTTAAGCCTCGAGGAGTGTCTCGGCCAAGCAGTGTTTCAGCCCAGGTCCCGACGGTCCTCCGAATATYGCAAACTCGAGAGTTTGTGAGCTCTGAGAGGTGTCCCACTCAGAGGGAGATGCTGGGCGCAGCCCGCTGCGGTCCAGGAGAGCTCAAAGGGTCTCGCTTGGGGACYGCTGTTTATAGGTTTGCAAGATGATTGGCTTTAGRCAYMAGTAAATTTCCACCCTGGTCACTATCYGGSRYGATCBGGCATAGTAATTATGGTATTGTTCCATAGTAACAATGGTATCGTTCCACTTGAGCTACGATCCAGATAGGGAATGCTTCAGGGCTGTCAGGGATGACGAATTATCCCCYRCTGTCRTTCCCTACCTTGATCAGGTAGCCAGTGTCCCTGGTACGATCAGAGCTGCTCCCCACCTTAGCCATGCAAGAGAGCCTGGTACAGTCAAGGGACGCTCAACCGCCCAACTCGTTACACAATGGCTAAGGCTTAACAGGAGTTCCTGAGATCGTAGAGTAGCCCAGGGGAAGGGGACAAATGCATCACCACCGGCACCACAAAAGATTGGCTTATTTAGAAGAAAATTGTATCCTTGTTATCTTTGTCAGTTGACAGGTCTAAGGAGCTGTTTCTTAGCAAAAGTGCTTCAGTGACATTTTTAAGGGTCACAAGCAAGGTACGGTGAAGAAAACTTTTGCTATCACAGCCTTTAGTGCATAAGACCTTGTGCTCAACAATAAATTACTACCTTCATATCTTCAGTTTGACCCTGCTCAACAATACTTAGTTCACTTCCAAATCAGAAAACAAAATCTAATTTATATGAAAATAGACACTGCTATCACCTTAGCTCATGTTGGAGCCTGCCATGGACACAAAATTGCACTGAATTGTTGTTATTATTAGATATAATTGATAGATATGGGATCAAAGTARCTACCTTATTTGGGAACTTTCTGGTCAGTGATGTCTCTACTTACTATATTAGTATCCTAATGTAAGTCTTAGCAGCACGGATTTCATACTTCTGGTCTGAACTTGGCACACGTTCATTGTATCACAGAAATACAGGGAAAGACATTCGACTTCCTAGATCAGCGGATAAGGAAGATCAGTGTATTGGGCTATGTATTTATTGGATTAGCAATTCTGCAAAGTCATCTTAAGAAATGCAGAGAAACGTTTCTATCTTACTTGGCTTGATGCCTTGCTATTCACAAAAACTGAATTCATGACCCTTTCATTTAAAGGCTTTTACTTCCTGCGTGAATCTTAAATCAGTCCTGTTGCCTCTGAGCACTGCACGTTTAATTCTAACATCTCTTCTTGAATTTGCTTCGAATCCCTCAAAGTCAACACTGCCTATACAAGCAACATCTTTCTATCTCAGTTTCTGAAAATAATAGAAACACACTGTCTAGGATGGGTTTCTCTTGCATGTGTACAGAAATCACTCTGGAGTGTGCCAGCCTTTCCTATGCTGCATAAGTAGTTCACCATAGAATCCTAAGGCTTTTAACATTACCATGCAGGAGTAGGATGCTTTTAATCAGTAACGAATCCAATCAAGTTGGGAATTATTGTAGCATATGGCTTTGAACAGTAACGATACTAATACACACAGGTCAGGATTGAAATTCTAGAGAGCAAAAGGGGTAAATTGTGGATAAGTGATAAGGAGAAGGAGGCAGCGTATGAGGTATGTTCAAACAGAGGTTCTTGCTGTCTAGCTCAACATGGGATATGTCACCTCCTGGAGATGCCCATCTCTCTCAGTTTTTGAAAAGCTTATATGCCTTGTCTGGACTAGATGCCTGATTTTAGACAGCTAAACTTAGCTGGGATAATCCCCACCCTTAATGAAGGGTAGTATTTTATATAACAGAGACATGGAAACAGGAGGGATTGATCATGTGTTTGTCTACATTTAGACATACCACCTTAGGTGCAGTAACAGTTGGCATGTGTGCAGACAAGGAAGAAGATGAATAAAATTTTATCATCTGGTATTTAGCAGTTTTCATCAAGGACAGTGTTTAATATTTGGATGAGGTAATGAATAGTCCTAGAGTTTATAAAAGAAAACAGGGCTTTCTTTATTGATCCATCTATCCATCCACCAGTCAGTTCAAGTGAGCTCCATCAGTCCACAGGTTGGTGAAGCCGGAGGTGACTGGAATTCACCCACTGTGATGCAAAAATTTGAGATATAAAAGATCATGCTTCAGTACCTCAGCTCTAGCTATAAGGAGTTAAGATGAGTATAAAGCATGAATGATTATCACCAAGCTTACTTACTTCAGAATTTGTTATGAGCAATTGTTGGAGACAGGATGTTGGTTTTGGACAGACCATGAACTCTTCCCACAGTAAATGCTCCGAAGTGAAAATAAATGCTGAGGTTCACAGCAGCATTTTTCATCTTGAAAGTGTTTAAACATCACTGTCTAAATTTGCTCTACTGGAAATCAATGACAAAGGTCTTGCTGTGTTCTGYTGGAGCAGAATGGGGACCGTCATCTGATAGATCTTCAAATTACTCTGCAAAGGAAGCCAAAGCTATTTCCCAGTTCTGAAATAAATGCTAATGAGCTTCAGCATATGTGAGGCTCTAATCACAAAAGACCATTGAACTTATTCAATTTCTTGATGGATTTAGGTATTGACTTGATCATTTGGTGTAGACACACCTGGAGAAGATACATAGCTGGTAAAGGGGAAGTTCTGCATTTTTTCTGAAAAAAACATAGAAAGATCAAGTGATTAAAAGATGAAGCTAGAGTAGTTTCACCTTGAAATCAGATGCGATTTTCCCAGCATTGATAGTGATTAGACATTGGATCGCATTACCAGAAAAGGTGATGGCTTCACCAGTCTGGTTTCATCCCACCTCACTTTAGGCATTGAAATGAGACACCTCATAGAGAAGCAGTTGTCCTCAGCTCTGTGTCAATGGGGACACAGGAGTACTTCTAGAGAGCAACTCACACTTGAAGTAGTCTGAGCCATCCTCTAAAAGTGCCTTTCACTGATTGAAAAGAGAGCTCAGGTCTGAGACCATGCAGGCAACCACACTGCTAATTTGGAGGTCTCACTTAGGCTGGGACAAAACCAATCCAGTAACAACGCTGTTCTCATGCAGCAAAAAGATAATTCTATCAACAAAGATTATTTAATGAGTTTCTGGTAAAAATTCATGCTTATGGGTGGAAGGGAGCAGAGAGAAAGCCAGATGACTGTTGTCCTTCCTGGAGAGGTATGTCTATGGTCAGTCACCTACTTTCTCAACGTGTCCTGAGGAGAACAAAATTGCCCTTGATATCTCAGTAATATTCGTGCCTCTCCATTGATGTCCTGAGTATACTAAAATACAACATTTCTGGGCCTCAGCCTGTTGTTTGCAGGAGTGAGGAATGTTTTTCCTCACAGAATAGTTCACTTGAGATACACAGTTATTTTTCTCCCCTTCTTTGATGCAACACAAATTTATCCCTGCAGGACAGAGACTATTGTTACTCATGTTCAAACCAATGCTGAGGTTTGGGAAAGAAGTGTCCTTTGTGCCAGATTGGGAGAAACCTTGGGAAACTTTTGCTTTTTTCTGCAACATGGGTTGGATTAGCAGAGCATCTTCTCCTGATGATTCTGCAAGAGCTTTAAGTCTTTCCTTTCCTGCTTAGAGAAGTTTTTTCTCCCAAGTTCTGATATGCTTCATCTTCTCCTTGCACTGGGGAGATTTTAAACTGCAACATAGGCCTTCAAGGCAGAGGTGAGCTTCATGAGCTCACCTGTAGAGAAACAAAGCTTTGCTCAGCTCACTGTATCAAGGGTTGGCTAATTTGGGGGTTTGTTTTACCTTCAGAATCTTATTCTCAGACTTCAGCCTTATTCATATGGATAGGTAGTTATCTATTAATCAGCAGTAATGTGGTGGGTTGACCTTGGCTGGACACCAGGTGCCCACCAAAGCCACTCTATCACTCCCCTCCTCAGCTGGACAGGGGAGAGAAAATACAATGAAAGGCTCATGGGTCGAGATAAGGGCAGCGACATCACTCAGCAATTACCGTCAAGGGCAAAACAGACTTGACTCACAGAAATTAATTTAATTTATTACCAATCAAATCAGAGTAGGGTAAGGAGAAATAAAAACTAAATCTTAAAACACCTTCCCCCCACCCCTCCCTTCTTCCCGGGCTCAACTTTACTCCCAAATTCTCTACCTYCTCCCCCCGAGCGGCGCAGGGGGACAGGGAATGGGGGTTGCGGTCAGTTCATCACACGTTGTCTCTGCCGCTCCTTCCTCCTCAGGGGGAGGACTCCTCACACTCTTCCCCTGCTCCAGCGTGGGGTCCCTCCCATGGGAGACAGTCCTCCATGAACTTCTCCAACGYGAGTCCTTCCCACGGGCTGCAGTTCTTCACAAACTGCTCCAGCGTGGGTCCCTCCCACAGGGTGCAGTCCTTCAGGAACAGACTGCTCCAGCATGGGTCCCCCATGGGGTCACAAGTCCTGCCAGCAAACCTGCTCCAGCGTGGGCTCCTCTCTCCATGGGGACACAGGTCCTGCCAGGAGCCTCCTCCAGCAGGGGCTCTCCACGGGGTCACAACCTCCTTCGGGCATCCACCTGCTCCGGCATGGGGTCCTCCAGGGTCTGCAGGTGGATATCTGCTCCACCATTAACCTCCATGGGCTGCAGGGGGACAGCCTGCCTCACCATGGTCTTCACCACGGGCTGCAGGGGAATCTCTGCTCTGGTGCCTGGAGCACCTCCTCCCCTCCTTCTTCACTGGCCTTGGTGTCTGCAGAGCTGTTCCTCTCACATATTCTCACTCCTCTCTCTGGCTGCAGTTGCCCAGCGTTTTTTCCCCCTTCTTAAATACGTTATCCCAGAGGCGCTACCACCGTTGCTGATGGGTTCGGCCTTGGCCAGTGGCGGGTCTGTCTTGGAGCCGGCTGGCATTGGCTCTATCGGACACAGGGGAAGCTTCCAGCAGCTCCTCACAGAAACCACCCCTGTAGCCACCCCACTACCAAAACCTTGCCATGCAAACCCAATACAAGTAATAACATATGAGAGGAGGCATGTAGTCATTTCTTCTGTACTGAACGAGTGATAACCTCCATCAAAGCAAATAACAGCTCCAAAAGGGACCAGTTATTAATGGGTCAGAAGAGCATAGAAGAAAGATAGGATTAGTTCACATTTACAATCTGTTTCTGCAAACTCAAGCTATATGCATGCAGATCGTAAAAACCCGGCTATCCTGTTTATAACCTCAGTTCCCTTCTTCTGGTTGTCTGGCTTCTTCTGAACTCTCTGCCTCATATTTCCCATTTTTTAGGAGATTTCCCAGCATACTGTCCTGGGAAATGACCTCAGGTGAGCTATGAAATAGTGGTTTTGCATGAGATTTTCATTTACTTTTACTGGTCTCAAAGTTAAATATCTAGTCTCAGCAAGTAACCCTCTGTGTTGAGAAGACGATGGGAAGACCTAGCTTACATCCTTACCTTAGGTGACATTAATAACCCCTCTGCCAGTGCCTCTCTCTCTCCATCAGCTCTAGAGGCAGCCTAGCTTGGACCAGCTGACTTTCACATAGCTGAAGTTAGGTTACACTAATCCTAATGTTTTGACACCCAAGGATTTATAAATCTTCTCCACAAACAGCCTGTACATTGGACAGTTTATATCTTTTTCTCACTTTGCAAGCAAAGTGTTATTATTCACCTTTGAACCCCACATGGCCAATGAGACTTGAAACCCACCAGAGAAATACCAAAAGTCCTTATGGTCCTATCAAAACTGTACTCAGGAAGACTTTTTAAGAAGCAAAGCAAAGCCTGCTTGTATAGTGCCTGTGCAGATTAGGGAACATGATTTGGTACTGTGGATACTTTAATACACCATGAGCATTGTAATAATTTCAGTAAACAGAACCAAATCAAGATCTGAGTAACTTAAATTTCAGGGTTCATCCTCATCCTCAGATACCCAAAAATATTGTGACTTTTTGGTAGTTCCTTTAAAGATCAAGAAGCAAAAGAAGAAGAAGAAAGTTATTATACCAGAGGGGTAAAGTTGCAAAATCACCTAAAAATCCTAAACTCAGTGAGAATAGGAACAGGCCAGAAGAAAGGGAGAAAAATAAAGCAAGCAGCAAAGGAGACCTTGCTCCTTGTGTCTTTCACAGTGCTATTATGTTCACAGTAGAATGAATGCTTTAGAAACTGTGTCTTTCTATTATGCGTCAACAGGGAAGTTAAAAAGCATTTTTGTCAGCAATATATCTCAGTGGTGCACTCAAGGAGCAGCTAAAAGCTCCTTTGAACAGTAAAACGGCGAAGTTAAGCGCCAAGTGCGAAATGTTTCCTGCAATACAAGGCTTTTCTACAAACTAGCCTAAAGCCAAGCTCTGAAGTTCCCTCGTGCCAGAATTCACACACACACACCCCCCTCCCAAAATAAAGGGTTAGGGGACCAACTACCATCACTGTCTCTAGATCCTTCACTAAGTGATACAAATTAGTGGCTTCCCCACTGTCACCTAATTGACTTTTTGGAATACTTTTTGGAATAGGATCTGTACATTAATCCCAGTGTAAGGTTGCCAGTTTGGATAAGAGCTGCTTTCCATTCCCCTGACACTAAAGAAAACAAGCTGGGTGGCAGATATGCTGAGATCTGTCTTCACTTTGCTATCAGCGAAGAGTAAAATTCTGGCCCCAGTAGGGCTAGAGGTATTTTTAACATTGACTTAAATGGAGCTAGGATTTCACAAACAGAAAGACACTTATCAAACTCTTTCTTCTTGAAATGGAAATATCCTCCATTCATCCCCAAGGATGGTAGTCCCACTGGAAAACCCCCAGGAGGTCTGGGTAGAGGTGCTGCACAGGAAAGCAAGGCAAAAAGGGGAGTTCATAACTCAGACTTTACCTCTGCAATCCAAGGAAGAAAATACAAATTTCAGCTGTGGAAGCTTTACAGATAAAAGCAGCCATTCAAATGCAATCTTCATTACATAGATATGATCCACCTGAAGGAAGCAGCATAGGATGTTGTGTGAYGGTCTCACCAATTATGTCCATATTTAAAGCATGTTTGGTGGAGGTTTTCAAGTAAAGGATTACTGTTTCAATTCACTGGGCTACCTTTTAGAAAAAAGGAAAATTKTTTCTCTTGAAAGCTATATGCATTTTATAGGTTAAGAAATGCATTTTTAAGCAAATTATATTTTAGTGTAAGTTTATTGTAATTTGTCATGTTCTTGTTTGTAAGGCATTTATTTTATACTTTAATCTCTTGGTGTCTTAACATGCTTAAAATATTGACAAGCTCTGTGACCTAGTTCCATTTACAGGATGTAATGCCGTAATTCTAAAGCAGGAATCAGCACAGAAAATTTCATCTTGTTTCAAATGAGCATCTGAAAATAGGTATTATAAGAAGCAGGAGCAGATAAGCATGGTAACAGGTGGGTGATTGGTACAAGTACCTGAAGTCAAGGAGTGAAACATTAGCCCACTAACCTGAAAGGTTCTTCAGAAACACTGCCATGTAACTTCAAAGTTTCTAGTCCCCAGAAAGGATGAGCAGCTGGAAAAACTGCATAACTCCAGCCAGTTCAAGCTTTCTAGAGACTTACAGCAACTGAAAGTCTGTTCCTGAATATCACAGGTGCTCTAAAACAACCCACTGAAACATCCCTGCCTGAAATTCTGAAAATGGATTAGCTGACATGAGTATTTGAATATAGGGATTTAGGGGCTCTCTTTGAGAATTTGTGGAAACAATGCAACTAAGTCCAAGCACTCCTGAGATCACTGGAAAGTTCAAGGTAGATGCTCATTTTGGAGAACTTGCAGATGAAGGAAGAACCTTAGGATAGCTAGGGTGGGAATCAAGACTGACACTTCTACAGAGGTGTCTATAGACAGGTGTCTACTACCATTGGAAGTGTCTAAGCAACTTTTATCATCAGCACAGATCTCAGCTCTGTGGCTTAAACACAGCTGTCTAGCACCATTTGAGACATGTATGGGTATCCAAGACATCCCCACAGGTCTGCCAGGTATGTGAAAGGACACACAGGAGACTGAAGTGTTTGCTCTTGCCCTCTTGCTCTTGTGTGGACAGTTGAGACAAGTCTCTAGCACAGCTGCAGGCACTCGTATGTAGGTGCTTATTAATCCATCCAGCCTTTGGCAATCGAAAGCTTAGGGACTTTTCAGAAGGCAAGTCACCCTGTGTGCACGAAGAGGCGATGAACTGGAGGTGCCTCTTTTCACTGACTACAGAAATGAAATGTCCACTCAGGTGTGACAGGATCTATGGCAGACCTGAGTCCTTCTGGACCAGGAGCTGAACCAGGGCATTTCAACCAGTAACTATCGAATTTAAGTGAGTTGGATCTCTCTCCTGGAGTTCAATGAGGTTAGCTGTACTCAACAGACCAGGTGTTCATTTCATTTTATATCAGTCTCATTCCTTGATATTCACTCAAGCCCTGATAAACCAAGCAGAGCCTGTCCCCCACTCCATTTATGATGACAATGGGCACACTCTCTCCATGTAGTATTAACCAGTGCTATTAAATACCACAGCACTACTAAATTATCTTACTTCCACAGTCAGGTGGTCATCTCCAAGCTGCCTATTTAGATTGAGATCCAGATCAGTCCAGTTCCCAATCTGTATCTAGGATTAATTTTGGAGGGAACTTTTTTGGCCCAGGCTAGAATTATATCAGGGACCATTTGAACAATTCAGCAGTACAGACCATCACACTCCATTGCCCAGGATTGTGCCCTGAAACCTTTTAATTTTCTGGTACATATATACCCTTGAGTCCCAATTGTGATCTACACCAGTCCCACATGCTCATAGTTTTGTCCCCTACTCAAAAGCACACACTTACCTTGGAGTCTCTGGCAAGTACTGGGGGTGAATAAATGTATTTGCTCTCTTTTTATATGTTGTGCTGTAAAAGAAAATAAAGTTGTAAAGCTGTCATAGCTTGCTGAAGAAGCATGCCAATAGCTGCCTCATTTTCAGCAAAACTCACTTCCTGGTATTCAATTAAAAAAAGAAAATTACTGCATTTCAAATGCACTCTATTTTAGAATTTCATAAGCAGCCTCAAATTCTGTGSCAGTCATGAAATTTGCTTTCCTTATTCAGATATTCCAGTATATTCCATTCCACAATAAATTCATTAAGTATTTTTTCCATATCCTGTCCAAGTGAATTCCACTGTGCAGCTGAGCTTTATCTATCCAGAATCTGGAAATGCTCTTTCATCCAAAACACTTAAACATGTGTATAATTTTAAATACTGAGGAATATTCACTGATTTCAGTAGGATTCTTTATATGTTTAAAATTATGTGTGTGCTGAAACACTTTGTTGAAAATAGGGCCAAATCTCCGTCACCAGTATTCTTTTGCCTGTGGACCATAATTCTGTATTTTACCATGGGCCATATTTTATGTCTGCTCACACTTCAAATCAGTTTATCTCCAGCCTGCTATTCACAATCTTTGTCACATTATAAAAAACTGCTACCATCCCACTTGAGAAAGCATGCCTGCCATTTCTAAGTGTTATTAAGCATTATTAAGTATTATTTAGGCCAGGAAACTGATTTAAAAGCAACAATTCTTTACCTTCTCTATATTAGTCTCCTATTAGTTCTGTATATCACTCATAAATGCAACTCAAGTCTGGCATGAATAAATAAGCAACATTTTCTCAGTCTCTTGTTCTTGGGTGACAATCTTTCCTTTTGAGTAACACAGCCCAAGCTACTTATCTATTTTGTCACAACTTGTAGCTGTCTTAATTTGCAGCAAAGCTGTGAAGCTCAGGTAGACTCTTTCATACGAATATGACTTCCTTACAATGATTTTCTATGGTTGTGACCCATTCTCTCTGAGTTTTCATATTCAGATGGGAGGTTAAAAATAAGCCTGAAAAATTCTCAACCACAATATGATGAAATATTTCTCTCTGAAGATATACCTACCAGAAGTACAACTGCAAAAGTAAACCATAGTTCATTAAAACAACTGTAGTGTCCGTTATTTCATGAAACAGACATTATGAAGGCAGGATCTCATCCATTGGTTTTTTACAATCTATATTAATGGAAAAATGACATTTTATTTTTGATGTTTCATATTGTCTGCAAAATTTTTACTTAATTTGGCTACTATCACAGAATCACAGAATGCCTGAGGTTGGAAGGAACTATGGAAGACATCTGGTCCAACCACCCTGCTCAAGCAGGGCCATCTAGAGACAGTTGCCCAGGACCATGTCCAGATGGGTTCTGAATATCTCCAAGGATGGAGAGTCCACAAGCTCTCTGGGCAACCTGTTCCAGTGCTTGGCCACCCTCACAGTGAAGAAGTGTTTCCTGATGTTCAGATGGCACCTCCTGTGTTTCAGTTTGTGCCCATTGCCTCTGATCCTGTCACTGCACTGCTGAAAAGAGCCTGGCTCCGTCCTCTTTGCAACCTCCCTTCAGCTATTTCTATACATTGATAAGAGCCTCCCTGAACCTTCTTTTCTACAGGCCAAACAGTCCCAGCTCTCTCGGCCATCTCTCGTAGAAGAGATGTTCCAGTCCCTTCATCATCTTTGTGGCTCTTCATTGGACTCTTTCCAGTATGTCCATGTCTCTCTTGTACTGAGGAGACCAGAACTGGACACAGTACTCCAGGTGTGGGCTCACCAGTGCTGAATAAAGGGGAAGGATCACCTCCCTTGACCTGCTGGCAATACTTCGACTAATGCAGCCGTCTTTGCCACAAGAAAAAAATCCTGGCACATTGCTGGCTCGTGTGCAATTTGGTGTCCACCAGGACCCCAGGTCCTTTTCTGCCAACTGCTTTCCAGATGGGTGGCGCACAACACATATTAGTGCATGCTGTTGTTCCTCCCCAGGTGCAGGACTTTGAACTTCTCCTTGTTGAACTTCATGAGGTTCCTGTCAACCCATTTCTCCAGCTTGTTGAAGTCCCTCTGGATAGCAGCATGATTCTCTGGCATATCAGCCATTCCTCCCAGTTTTGTGTCATCTGCAAACTTGCTGAGAGTATACTCTGGCCCATCATCCAGATCATTGATGAAGAAGTTAAACAGGACTGGACCCAGTATTGACCCCTGGGGTATGCTGCTAGTTATTGGCCTCCAAGTAGACTTCATTCCACTGATCACTGCCCTCTGGGCCCAGCCATTCAGCCAGTTTTCAATCCACCTTACTATCTGCTCTCATTCACCTGATACATCAGTGGCTTGTCTATGAGGATCTTACCATGTTCGGCAGATGAAATTATGGGAGTGAAGCAAGTGGGAAAGAAACTTTTCTGTATAAAGAACTGGTCGCATAGCTCAACTGGTGAGAATGCGATATCATCTCATTCCATTAACATTGGTAAAATTACCCCTGAATTTCATGGAGAAGAATCAGGTTTTCATTTTTCAGAGAGAGGACAGTACTTATGAGAGATGCTACCCAAAAAAGCCTGGCAGGTAGGTGAAAATTAATACAATTCAAGATTAAGACAAGTTAGGTGGCCTTCAAAGGCACCTGGCATCATGCAAGGACATGCAAGACACCAACCAATGCATAGCTGGCATATGTGGCACAAGACAAGACCTACAGGAAAGCCTTCTCCTTCTGGAACAATAGATGGGGACAGATAGGATACCTTAGGGCATCCTAAATGACACAAGACACGTGCGTTTAGACATCTGTACCACAGCCCCAGTCACTGGTTACCTAAATCTCTCTAGGCTCTGCCGACTGCACCAACTGGCTCTCCACTGACTACAACACAGCTAAGATACCGAGAGCCTATATACACCTCTACATAAGTTGCTAAATTTAGGTATTAAACTTCAAAATGTTTAAATTCAGTTTAAATTTCTAACTGAATCCCACCCATAAAGTCAATGAGAGCTGCCCCTCTGTACTTATATCTCAGATCTAGTGAAGAAGAAACAAACTCTTAAACAAATCATTTCACTTGGCATGCCAACTGCATCTGCAAAAGGTCTAAATGTGACTTCTCTAGAGAAAGATGTTTCTTTGGCAATGATCATGGAACTTGAATCACAGAATCATTTAGGTTGGAAAAGACCTTTAAGATCATCAAGTCCAACCGTTAACCTAACACTGCCAAGTCCACCACTAAACCATGTCCCTAATCACCACATCTACACCTCCAGGGATGGTGACTCAACCACTTCCCTGGGCAGCCTGTTCCAATGCTCGACAATCCTTTCACTGAAGAATTTTTTCCTMATATCCAATCTAAAGCTCGCCTGGCGCAACTTGAAGCCGTTTCCTCTCCTCCTATCACTTGTTACTTGGCAGAAGAGACCAACACCCACCTCGCTGCAACCTCCTTTCAGGTAGTTGTAGAGTGCGATAAGGTTTCCCCTGAGCCTCCTCTTCTCCAGGCTAAACAGTCCCAGTTCCCTCAGCCGCTCCTCATAAGACTTGTTCTCCAGACCCTTCACCAGCTTCATTGCTCTTCTCTGGACACTCTCCAGCACCTCAATGTCCTTCTTGTAGTGAGGGGCCTGAAACTGAACACGGTATTTGTGGTGCGGCCTCACCAGTGCCGAGTACAAAGGGACGATCCAACTTCCCTACTCCTGCTTGCCACACTATTTCTAATACAAACTAGTTCAACTTTGTGCATGTTTCTGGTGGTCTGATGTATAGTCTTCCTTCATTAAGCACCATAGTTTTTCTTTTACTTTTAATTGTTGAAATTGTGCTCCAGGTGTTCCTAACAGCTGTCAGAAGAATGTGCCATCTGAACACCCAGCAAACATACAGAAAAACAGGCCTGAGGGGAAAGAGTTCATCTGCCGATATGCAGACACATGCAATATAAGCATCCACGTCTGAGCTAATCACTTCCTTCCCTAGGCCAGAGAAAAACAGTTCATAGAGAGCCCCTTGGCAGCCAGATCTAACATTGCAGTTAGTCTTGCTTTGAGTGGAGGGGTGCCCTAGATGACATCCAGACATCAGCTCCAGCCTAATTTTGTCTCAGTTAATTTTTCTGGTTTTTCTCATAAATATGCACTTAATGGCCTGTGACTCATCTGAGATGTTTTGAACATCTAGGTTAGAAGGAAGGAGCTTAAAAGCACTTGCTTTTCTCCATTGGCTGTAAAAGAAGTCTAGAAAATAAGCTTGGATGTAGACTTTTAAACTGAAAATGTATTCATTTGACTAGCAGACTCCTGCAGGCATTGTTTGGAGCAGAGGATGGAGACGCAATATTCTAACTGTCTGATCCTCTGTTTAGGACAGATATAATTTGAAAGACTCTGGTCTGTGTATTCCAATAATATTATATAACGATAAAAGCAACAGTTAATTATTTTTTTTAATGACATTCCCACCTATGCCCTAAGTTAGAAATATTGAGACTAAAAGTAGAGGCAGAGCTGATTCTATGGCTCTACATTTCCTGGCATAGTCTGGTATTTCAACTTATCAAATCCTATGGCATCAGCTGACTATGTAATGAAGTTCACTGTTGTGAGAGGCTGCTGACATCTGTACTAGTGAACTAATTAGTAACATTGCCTTAACTGGCCCAGTATGACCAYAGCCATACTATTAAATTCTCATTTAATCAAAAAAAATGGGTAAATGCACCCAAACTGCATATTAGGGATAGTTTACCRTACATGCCAATTCCTCAGCATACATAGGAATCCCATGGGAAAATGTTAGGGGTCCCCATTAAGAGTATTGGACAATCAAGCTCCAACACTCAGCCCCTGGCATTGTTTAAATTAACAGTCTAGATATAGCTGTAAAACACCGCAAGGTTTCCTGCATGAATTATCATTGTAGCTGTAGACAATATCCCCGATTTGTTACGAAAAAAAGTAACAAGATCTGTGCCACTTTCATTTTATCTTTGTTGTTATGAACACAAGTCTTGGTGTACACTTTAAGCCAAATCTTTCAGTAGTTTCAATGAAACATCTAGTTGCACAGAGAAGAAGTCAGGGCCATAGAATTTTTATCAGGAAGTTCATTTCCCCAGGATCTTCCAAAGAAAAATTCTTATATATAAATTCATAAAATGCATTTTCTGCAAGGAAATATCTGTTATTGAAATAGTCTAAAAACTGGGAGTTTTCAGGTATGCAGTCTAGTTGAAGTCATCATGTTTGAACATCCTGTTTCTAAACTGGCTGTCTTAAAAAGTTTAATTGCAAAGGATAGAACTAAATTAAAGATAAACTTTCAATTACATTTTAGCTATGTGATGTTATTAGACTCACTGAAAGCAAATTCCAAAATGGCACAGTGTCTATACTGTTAATTATACTTTGCTCACAAATACGAGTTTAATTGTCCATATCAAATGGCATCGTCACGTTTAATTATGTAAAATATAAAGCATCACTAATTTATTATATGAACTGAGTTCTCCTGAATATAAGAGATGCTATCTCTGGACCAACTACAAAACATGCACATCTGCTAAAGTCAACAATGTCATTTTGTAGACATTCATGATATTCCTTCTCACTGAAGACAGAAGCATCTGAGCATTTGATGGTCAGCTAGAAATAAACAGGGCAAACCAAGAACTGCACTTGTGTTATAAGAAGATATTAAAAGAAAGGTTAAAATTCAAACAGTTGCAGTGCAGATAGAGGTATATGTCTAATTGTCTCTGTTCATGGTTCTGTAAGAGTCAGGAGCTGATTATGAGAAAGGACAAGACAGTTAGGATTTCTTGCATGATTAGGACTTGCACAGCCTGTGATTTCTAGCTCCCAACCTGGTGCTTCCTATGGCAAGGAAGAAGGTTTCTACATGTGGATCTGAATGCACGTAATATTGTACATCCTAAAGAAAACAGCAGCTCAAAGGCTGCTTGATCCTCCCTGTTCAGGGGCAGCTGAAACAAAGCTTCCAGGCACTCTGGGTCAGGGGCAGCTGACCACGCTCGTTAGAAGCTGCTAGAGCTTCTCAGTCCCAGACCCTCGTGGTTCCCCTTACCTTGTCCTTACCTGCCAGCAGCAGGAACACTCAAGTTTCTCAGAGGGTTCCCATGCATTCCCCAGTGATCCTGGTCATTGTCCCCACAAGATCCAGAAACTCCCAAAGCGAAACTCAGAGACTGCTGCACAGCCTGCTGCATCTGCTGCTGCCCCAGTTAGCTGTGCTCACGAACCTCTAGAAGGTTCATGCATTTTATTCAGGACTCTTTAATAAAACAGCAGGGAGCAGAACCTGGGATTTCCCAATYATGCTTCATGACTTGGTTAAAGAACCAAATTTCCTCTTGCTTGTTCTCCCACTGTCCCCATAAAGTTTGGGGGTTTGTCTTCACAGTCTCAACTGGAAGGAAGTAGGGGGTTCCTGCATATGTATTTAGTTAATAGCTGGCTGGTTCGAGCACTCCTACTGGGAAACGGAGTTGCTGAGCCTGAAGAACTTCAGACTGAGGAGCTCAGATGTCCTCCATCCTTGTTGAAAACAATAACCATCACAGTTCTTATAGAAAAGGTAGTATCCTGTCTGTCTCCTCTCTGTTCAAATGGAAAATGAGCCAGCTCTCTGTATCCAAAAGCAGAATTCAGGTGCCTGAATCTAACTTTTGTATAGCTACCTACATCTAAGGGAGAAGGAGGGCTTTAAAAACACTACTCTCATCAATATTTCCTGCTAACTATCTTTTACATCAACATACTAGTGTGAAGCATCTGTATGTTGCCTTCCACTGTACTGGGAATTGGGGTATGTAAATAAGGTGGCAGTAGACCTCTAGAGTCAGTGACTCCATTCCCCTTTCTGTATTTGGCTTTTACCTGTTTGCAAACAAATCTCCCATGTTCCCTTAATTGTCCCATGTGCATACTATGTTACAGGGAAGGAGAGGCCTGGACTTAGAAGAGGAACTCAAAGAGAAATCAAGCGCTGTAACAGAAACAATAGTCTGGAAAAAAAAATGTGTTTGCAGCAGCTCATTGAATAGAACTGAATGGTGCAGCTGGATTAGGACTTCCTGAACAAGCATAGCACAGTAATCTTGACAAGCTATGATGACAGTCTGGACAGCAGTTCTGCCAAGGAAAACATCTGGATCATATAAGACACAGATGTGGCCAGATGTTATAGAAGGAAGAGTGGCAAAAGCAACACCCAGCCAACAGGTCTCAGTGAATAGGAAAATACCAATCTTTTAATTATGACAGAAAGTTTGTGATTAAAGACTCAGCACTTAATTATACTATTTTCAGTGGCTGCAGGTCTGTTTAGGACTCATAAACATGAAGCAGATACTACATCCATCTTGTTCCTTAAATCACTAAACCACAGATTACCAGACCCTGGGTGAATTCAACAGGGGAAATACCCTCCGTATTTCTTCTCTTTTTATTTGCCCTTCCTAAGCATTTACTATTTATCCCTACTAGAGATAAGATATGCTTGTATTGTGCATGGATTAGCACAGACCAGGGACCATTCTTAATGTTGCAAAGTTTGAACATGGTGACTGCTTTTGGAAAGCAGGGAGTTAGAAGCATTAGCCATACGAGTGCCAAAGAACAGCCCCCACTTAATATACTAGCTATAGCTATGCTGACAGCTATTTGGCTTGGCCCAGAATGGTTATTCTCACATTTTAAACTTGTGCAAGTCCACAGAATCATGAAAAATAGGGGTGAAATGGACTCTTATGTGTTACCTACTTCATACTTGTTCCAAGGCAAGATCAGCATCACCTAAACCACTCCACAGATGACTATCAAACCTGTCATTATTACACAGCAGTATAATATGATGACATTTCTGCAATCCATTCATCATAGGCTTTTTACGCAGGAAGAATTACACTTGGAAGAAGTTCTGTAGTGGTGCTAAACTGCCTTTTAATTGCTTCTCTCAGTGTATTCACCTGTAGGCAATTTCTTCCAAGTCATCTTCTCTGGAGAGTCAGCAAATGCATGGATTTTTATAATTTTTTTCATGTGATGAAGCTTTGAAAGAGTGCAAGGAGGAAAGTGATGATGGCTGGCTGGACTTGGATTCAAGATCATGGCTAATGCAAAGGCTAATGAAAGTAGAAAAGGATCAGATACTTCCTAATAAAACTAAGAACAACTCTGGTTAAACATCCCTTGTGGTTACATAGTTGGAAAAACAAGGCCCTTCCAACTTTCCAGATCTGCTGAGGCTGCCTTTGCTTGCAGTAAGAAGTGATGTGTGGTCACAGTCTTGAAACCTGCTGTGTTTCATTCTGCTACTGTTGAGTTCAGGAGAGCAGAGTGATTTGCTCTCTCAGGCCCTGTAATACACGTCGGATCTCCAGCAAATGCTTTTCAACACAGTTTCAGTTTCAAAACGAAAACTGCCTTCAGAAACACAGATTTTCCTCTCCTGCAAAAGAAAAAATCTATTTCCCCCTCCTTTTTCCTTGGGAATCAAACCTTTAAAAATCACAGTTTTTCATTCCAGTCTACCTAGAAAGGCAAATAGAGGTTATTGTCAAAATTTATAACTTAACCATTAAATGAAATCTATTTAGAAACCACCATTTGGGAATAGAAAAAAATCACAGGGTTCCATTCCAAGAACATTGCCAATAATAGCTGGAATTGAGAACACTGGCTTTTGTATGCTTTTCCTGAATATAATGTAATTGAATCGACATGTTCCTATGGAAAGTTTTTATATAGATGAAACTGCATTTTCTCATTAAAAAATGCCAGGCCTAGTCCTGAGCACATGGAGTTAAGTTTTTGCAACATCTCAAAAGAAAAGGATAGATACGATTATCTCTAAATCATCTTCCCGCCCAGTAGACAGATGTCAAAGATCAGCGCTATTTCCAGCATTAAAACTTTTACACCATCCTTTAGCAGCTTGTGCTTCAGCCTCTCTGTCTTTTCATTTAACACATACAATGCAGTGGGACCAAACTAGCCAAAAACCCTTTGTGCGAAGCACTATATAATACACATTCAAAAGACATTCTTTTGCCTGCATCAGCAGGACTATGGGAGAATTAAACCAAAACAAAAGAATGTAGGATTGCAATGAGTGTATTCATAATTCTCCTAATGTTTAACGCATCATTGACTAGCAGGTGCTAGAAAGATCTGACTGTACACATACACCAGAACATTTCATGTCAGCTCAGCAGTATTTCTGTGGTCTTCAGTATTTTCTTCCAGCCAGAACTGGAGTCTCTGTAATCCTCTGAAGTCCTGTGTAAATGGAGCTGCAGTTCTGATGGGAATAGCAGCTCCCTATGCCTTTCTAAAGTTCACCCTTGCTTTTCAAGAGAGAAATAAATGCTCTGGGCTGCTGGACCAGGGGAAGGAAATGTCCAGTGCCTGTGCYGCAACATACAGTCACCAACATCTGCTGAAGAGAGAGCATGCCATCGTGTGGTGATACAGCCTCACCACATCAGTATAATTTTTCACCACCATAGAAATGTAAAGGAAGATAAGTGTACAGTGAGGGAGGATCCTCCGGATCCCACCAATTTCCCTGCTCCCTCTAATTCGCTGGAAGATATCTCAAGCTTTTTTGTGTGTCTCTAGTATTGCTCCACTTGGCCAGAGCTTTTGGAGGCCACCACTTGTAAAAAGAGCATACTGAGGCTGAAAGCTGGGATGCCACCCCACAGGAAGATGTGACTTTGTCCCCTGTGATGCAGGGAAGCCCCCCAGAACCACTCCCACCCTCTCTGAGCTTTACCAGACTCCTCACCTTTCTGTGATGGGGGTGGTTTCTCCATGCCACAAGCCTGGCCAGCATTAGGGAGCCCAGGTCTATTCACTGGTTTGCTTTCTCATCTCCACTGCACCCGCATGGAGCTGGGCTGGCRCACAGAGATGGAGCTGGGCAGGAGCACAGCGCTCTGCCCTCTGCACCAGCCCTTTGTGATGTCTCTTGGGCATCACAGAGATGGGAGATGCCAGCTTCACCAATACAGTTCTGCTGAGAAGCTCTTGACAAAGTGAATTTTGCCAGGTGAAGGTTCACTTCAGCTGTGGATGTTGGCTGAAGTGCCCTGAGCATACCCACGCATGGCTCCACCCTACCTGATCTGTACTTCTCCTGGCTAACTGGTGCCCATGCTGGGTCCTTCCCAAAAGGTCATGGCAGAGCAGGGGCATTGCCATGGGGAAAGGGCTGCAGACAGAGCCTACACAGGGGTGCACAGCACCCCAGAGCAATTTTAAGTGCAATAGTCAAGCAAAGCAGGGCTATGAGGATGACTGATGTCACAGTATATTATCAGAAGGATAACTCAGTAACAACTTTTATCCTGAGATGCACAAAGTTGGAGAAGCAGCCAAGCTCAGATGACTATTACTTATTTGGAAACTAGACATAACCACGAGATATCATCTGAAGTTGATAATGTTACTGACTTACATACTATAGAATCCCCAACATCTAATTTTCTCTTTTGTTGATGGTATTCAATTATAACACTTTTGCAGAGCTTCTTAGAGAGGTGAAAATGTGTTTCATGCCCTGGAGAGCATAGATGGCAGGGAAAGGGCCACAACAGGATATGGGTGTCATAAAAGGGGAGGTGGGAAGGATTGCTGGAGAAAATCATTCATCTTTGAGTAAGTTTTTGGAGGTGAAAGAGCTGGACAAAACAGGGAGACTTTCCAGACTTTGCAAGAAGTTGACACATCTTTAGAGGGTGACTTTTATGAATGCTTTCTTGCCTGAGACATTTCCATCATCTCCAGACAGATTGTTTTAAATCTAATCCTTGAACCACTGCACTATTGATCGCAGGCAGCCACAGAAAAAGTAATTGGGTCTATCTTATTCCTCTCACAGTCTTTCCCCCTCTTCCACCTCAAAAAGCCTCTCTGATTTCCCTCTAGTCTGTCCAGCTGATCCCTTCAGGTGAGGGCACTCCTCACAGGAGAGGGAACACCACAACCCAGAAGCTACAGTATTGCCTTCTTCCCTCTAGATGGTGCCATGGGCTTTCCCTGGTTACTTAGGACCTCCCAAAATCAAGGCTTTGGCGGCGTGAGATTCACCCACCTGCAGGTAGACCTCACTGGCTGCTCTGGCAGAGGCGGTGTTGCCTTATGGTGGAGGAACRGTGTGTGGATAGGAAACATAATAGAAGGTTCAATCTTTTTTCTTTTTTTTTTTTAAGTGAGTGCAGTCTGGGACAAATGGATGCCCTTCTCTTGTTGTGAGATCTTTGATCTCTTCTCCCTTTTTTTCATTGGATTTCACTTTCTCACCATCCTTTCTTTATTGCCTACAGTGGTCCCTCTTGGTGGAATATAAAACAAGTTATATGAGAGCATTAAACTGACCTTTGAGACCTAGGGAGCAGGATTTATCTGTAGGTAATGCCATCTGAACTAACTGAAGAATTTTTATAGTGGAAGGAAGGAAATAGAGGTGGTTCCTCCTGGCCTGAAGTAGGTATCTGAAATAGGGCAGTGCTGCCACCACCAGAAAAGCCCTGTTTCTCTCCAGGGACTGGAAAAGGAGCCCCAGTTAAGTAGTTCAGGTATGTGTCTGCATGGTTGACATCTAAAGTTAGGTGAGATGAGTAACATCTAAAAGTTCCAAAGCATCTAAAATCTAAATGGCATTTATTTGTTCGAAGTACTAGGCACAACACAGGCAAAATACAGACAGAAATGAATAGCACCATTTTATTGTGGTAAACCTTGAAGGACATTGTAATCCAAGCCCACAGGAGTGGTAGGTTCATTTTAGTAATGAAAAGATTAATTCTGAGCCAAACTAATCCTGACCTAGAGATGGTTCAGGTGTGGTTCAGAGTCCAGTTTCAGTGGTTGAGTCTTTCTTTGCTGACCTGAAGAGTAACTCCAGTGAGACCAACAGGCTTCACACTTGTTCCTGTGCAGGCTTGTTCTGCTTTGACACGTTATTACACCCAGAGGAGAAGATGACAGAGAATCAGGCCTGAGGTTTGCAGCTTTTTGGGTCTGGGTGTCACAGTGAGCAGGAGGGAGCACAGCTGTGAGCAGAGAGCATGAGAAAACTGTCCCGAGCTCCCAGGCACGCCTGGGATGGCGATTGCAACAAGTCCCACTAAGGGGTGCACTTTGCCACCGCATTTTTTCCTCTCCCTTCCTTCTATAGGTGTCATGGGGCAATAAAAATAAATACATGTTTCCAAGAAAGGATTTGTAAGTGCAGCATTGCACTGGCAACCTGCAGCTGCAGTTTTAATGGGGAGGCACAGTCTTCCCTAGTCTTTTTTTTTTCCTGGGAAATGCATGAATTGCTGTTTTCTATGTCATTCTGAAGCAATATCATCTGCAATGTTTCTCCTCTATTATAAATGGGGGAGTGGGAGGAAATTGCTTGTCACCCAGTGGCGATATGTAGCTTGTATTTACATGGAAAAGCAATAAAATTGATCGTTTCTGAACTGAACAAAAGTCACTTGGCTGGAGTTCAAAGCAAAACGGCATGTGGGCAACACTGCTTTCTAATCCGTAGAGGAGGGGACCGCTAGGCACCGGTCTGGTCTCTGCCTTGGGCAGGTCATTTACTCACCCACATTTTATTCTACCCACATGAAAACAAGGTTCTTAACATGAATTGGTTTCATAGAAGTCTTGTGATATTTAATTAGATGGTCTTGTAAAACTCAAGAGAGCTCTGAATGGCAGAGTGGAGGTATCTTCCTCTGATGCGCAAGTATTAAAGCAGAGGCATCCGGAGACCGCTGATAGAGCACTGCGTACAGTCCTGACACAGCTTGTTTTTAAAACCATGTTGAAAAAGCAATGGCAATAAGCACAGAAAAGACCCACAAATTCAAGGGCTGGGCAAAACACCTTACACTGGGAAGCCTTTAAGAATTTATTCCATGTAAAGTATTGGAGAGCGTTTGAGAGTACAAATACATTTATGAGAAAATAACAAGAAACACTGACAGGCTTTTGGAGCTCTTAAGAAGGTCATCATAAGAACCAGTATGTGGAAACTGAAGCTGAAGAATTACAAATGAGAAGCTGGCATGTCTGCCAGCAGTGAACATGCCTAACCACTGTGCAAGCTAACAGGAGAAGCGGTGAACATCCCACACTGCAAATCTTCAGAGCAGCACTTGGGAGTCTTGTGCCTCGGCCAAACACAAGTCACAGGTGTGCTCCGGGCTCGTTGCTGGCCTCACAGGCTGAAATGTAAAGGCTGGGGATAGGAGAGATCAGGTTAGCTGAGCTCAAGATCGTTCCTGGCCTTAAACAACCTGCACTCCTGAATCTAGGCTGGCTTAAGAAAGTGCAGTTTAAAAGGAAACAAACAGACACCCAGTTCTCCATCCCTGAGAAATACGTTCTGCTGTAGGACACAGTGGGACAAAGAGAAACTCAAGTTATCCAGTAACTGTCCTCAGTGGCAAGTCAATTCTCATTTAACTGGCGCTGCGTTAGAGGGAAGGCTGGTGGAAATCATTAAACCTGCACAATCAGTTGCTTCAGTAATCCACTGGAAAGTTGGAAAATCAAGTTGAGCCATAGCAAGATGAAAGGATTTTCCTTCCCACGTTGTGACCCAGTAATGAGAGAGGAGGGCTGGTTTGCTGATGGGAATGTCAAGTGCTGCGATTTTTGAGTGAGACAAGGCTTGTGGGGAGAGTTAAGATCTTTTATTAGATCAACAAGTATAGCTGGAAAAATTAGTTGGATGTTCAGGTAGAGACACTTCTTCAAGGCTATGCACAGAGCTTGTCTGTTTTTACCAGCTGTAGCACCTGCCCAGCTTAAAAATATTATTTCTACGCACAAACTCTGTCCCAGTTCTGTCCTTAGATCATGATGGCTAAAACAGCTCTAACCTTGGAGACTTTAAAGGCCATTTTCACTTCAGTCAGTCTCTTTTTCTTCCAAGTTAGGTACTTATTTACAAAAATCTCTCAGAAATAACTTTTTTTTTTTTCCCTGTTGTGATATGAACCCCTCAACATATTTGCACAGCTTAACTTCGCTCTGGCAAATGCCATCCCACTCCTTCTGGCTGTATCCACCATGTGTGGTGCAAGGTCGAACTGGAGAGCGAAGGCAGGAGTGCCCCAGAGCTGGCTGCGGAGCAGCCCAGCCACTGTGCCCAAAGAAGATGCCTGAATAACTGCTTTGCAGGCAATTCACCTTTCTGTGAAGAAGGCACATCCTAAACAGCTTGGGTGACTCAAGGCCTGGAAGTGCCTGGATCCAACCTCGTTTTTTTCAGTGCATTTTCAGTCACTAGGATGACTAGCTCGGGTGCACCACTTTGCCCCGCAGATACGTGGTGTTAGATATACGTATCCCACCTCGAGCATCCCCTGCATTTAACCTCATAGAAGGCATTAGACTCTTTATGCCAGTTGTCCTTCTCCCCTCTCCAGCTTGCCCAAAACTTTGTCTGAAAATGTGACTTATTGCAGCCAAGCTCCCCCATGTTTTCATGAGGAGAAAGATGCACCRAGCGTGCCACGTTATAACCAGAGCATTCACGTTTGTCAGTGGTTGTCAGAAGAATAGACAAGCTAGCAAAATACGCCCCTGAATGTAGCTACTGTATTTTCTGAGGGACCATTTCTTTCTGCAGAACCCATAAAATGTGTACTGCAGCTGTAGCAGACCTCCTTAGAGACGAATGGCATCTGAAAGCGTACCTCGATGCAGCAGCACTGCCGGGAAAGCAAGTTCAAAGGCATCCAGCTCTCTCCAGAGGATACAGCTATGTTAGACCCTGCTGGATAGATGACTAGGTACCTGTTTTAGCACCAAAATATTACAAAGAGCTTTTTCTGCCTCAAGGCAGTAATTTGCTGAA
Organism: Phoebastria nigripes; assembly: GCA_035582835.1. Classification (NCBI taxonomy): domain Eukaryota; kingdom Metazoa; phylum Chordata; class Aves; order Procellariiformes; family Diomedeidae; genus Phoebastria; species Phoebastria nigripes. The sequence continues at coordinate 1,252,499 of JAYKAV010001145.1, read as the reverse complement.
GCACATAAGACACATTTCCCATTGGCAGGATGAAAAGAAAACTTTCACCCCATTTTTTTTCAAAACACTACATTATGTCATCTCTGAAAAGAGCTCTATTGTATGTGTGGGCCATGGCAAATATGGACAGAAGAGAACTGAAATGACAGCTTGTGGTGCTTGTATAAACACACGTTAACCCTGTGTGTCCAGGGTTTCACTCAAACTCCAAGGCCTGGCTTATACCAGATGCCTTGAATTGCAATCAAGGTATTGTGCGGCTTTCTTGTTGTGTTTTCTTAGCGTGAAATTGTTGAAGTGCTTTGTCCACTTTTGTTTGCTTTATAGCAAGACTGGGAGTTCAGGAAAAAAATCCTGAATTTTCCTCTCCCAGAGAGATGGTGTGCTGTGTTGGTTTCCCATTTGTATATGTTGGTGAATATTTTTAATCTAGATTGCAACTCGGAAAAATACAGAGCAAAAAGCAAATTAGATTTTACCCAGGCTAATTCTTCTCTCATTTCCTCCAATTTTACACCAGTGACATTAACACAGTTAGCTTTTGATTTACGCTGGTACAAGTGAGAGAAAAATGGGTCCTTGAAGAGTTGGCTTTAATTCAAAGCAGCTGGGCCGAAAAAAGGTGGAGTGGGAAAATCCTATTTTCCAGGAAAATGGGAGCTCACAGAGCCATTAGCTGTCCCTAAAGATATCTGTTTTAATGCATTGCTTTAGAAGTGTAGTTAGTAATTCTTGCTGAATCTAAAACCCACCATGAATGACTGGCTTTCTTAAATCACCAAGTTAGTAAAAAGCCCAGGACGGGCTGGAAGGTGCTCACTTTTGACTAGAGTTCACACATTTTTCATCTTACCCACTTCTCAGTGCCCAGCCTGGATCACCAAACAGAGGAATTTATTTATTGTTAAACTACTGAACTACACAAGCTAACGCAGCAGATATAATTTAACAATTAAAATCATAAACGTTTTCTATATAAGCTAGGAAATGGTTTCTCGCACGTTCTGTCAAAGCTGCAGCCTGGTAACTTGCTGAAAATTGCTGTTAGCTCTTAATAAGACCTGGGGGAACGGAGTAATTTGCTGTGTTGATTAACACACATTAAGTAGAGGGACAATAATTCTCTTGTAATAGAAGCTGTGATTTAGCAGATAAGAGCACAATCATGTAGGTATACGAGTCTGAATCTGCACATCAGTTTTATATCCTCATCTTTCATGGCCACTTTGGATGCTCAATATCTTTTACTGTGAAATCACATTCATTTAGATCATGCATATGTGTCTCAGTGCCTGCCTTTAAGCACTGGATTTTGTTAATTTTTTATTTTCTAATATTTTCTAATCTGCTTGGCATCGTTTCACTGCAGCAGTGGTTTCCATGCTTTGGACYTCTGGGTGTCCAGGATGGCTTCTGGGGGGTGTTGTCATGACGCACAGCGCAGAGCAACAGCTTTTTATTCCCTTTGGGCTACAGATAATCCACATTTATGCATCTGAGAGCAGGCTTTTCTCTCGAGCGGCTGCTATTCTGCAAGCTGGTCCGGAGCCATCTATTACACGGGGCACAGTGTATTTCCACGAGCAGCAGCGCTGGAGGATTTTCTATTTGGACATGCCTGCCGSGGAACCGCTGGAGAAGGATGGCAAAGACGGCAACTCAGAGGCAGAAAGTGCTGTTACAGCTGGCACACACACACGAAACGTGGAAAAGCTCTCAGGGCTTGCACAGGCCCTGGCGGTGCCACCAGTGGGGACCAGCCGAGGTCGGCAGCAAGTGGAAGGAACCATGTCGGTGCACGGTCAAAGCCACGCTAACAGATGTGCTGCTTCCTGCAGCCAAAAAAGTCAGACACCTTGGCCCAATTTCCTCCTTTTTTTTTTTATTTTTTAAAATAAAGGAGGCAAACWCAGCCACTTGTGATCAGCTCGACACGGCAGACCAGGAAACAGAGTGCTGGCCCTTTGCCATCTTTCTAGCCCTGATAGTCAAACATGGAAATGGATTTCCAGGGTGGTACCTTGTTTCCTTGGCCATGAGCAAGCAATGTACCATGGGGTCCCTTTTGTGATGGAAATAAGCAAGAAGRGCTCCAGCCATGAATTACATTACCCAAAGAATTTTGTGAATTTGGGCAGGGCTACACAACCCATAACTTCTCCAGGGCTTGTACAGCATACTGGTCCTATTTGGTAGCTTTTCACACGTTGGCGGAGCACATTACAGACCTCCTTGTCTGGTATGTCCCCAAAGCCACCAACAGGCTGCCAGAGGAGCATGGCTACTGCATGTGGTATACATTAGCAAATAGGGTGTTTTGGACCCAACTGGAACCCCTGTGGCTCCTTAATATTGAATTTGCTATGGCAAGAGCAAAAAACAGATGGTTTTATTCATTGTGCAGTCTGTCTTCTGCAGTAGACCCTTTAACAGCTCAGGCAGAAATGCTGGATCTTTCAGGCACCTGAGGGAATTGTCAAACCCCAGATCCAGACCTTATCACTCACCCTGCTCACTTCCTATGTGCTACAGCCCATTAACACCACTCCTCTCCAGACCTCAGCACATTCAGCTCCATAGCGGCAATGAGCTACACAGCCAGCTCCACCTCTTTCCCTTATTGCACCATCATCTGCTAAACGCCTCACCTAAAAGATTATGCAATTCAAAAGCCAAAAATAACTTATTTCCTTGCTCTTTAGGGTTTTACGGTTGGCTGATACAGAGCAAAGCCTGGGACCGAGGGACAGAGTGCAGATTAAACTGAATTTAGGCAACAGTTATTCCTTTCCTCTGCAGAAGAGCCACACAGGGAGGGACTGTATTTTCTCACCTTTGTCTGGCTTGCACTCTCATTCCAAGGGAGGAGAGAGAATGTATCGGTGCCTCAGCAGACCTTGGGAAGCAAGTTGTTATTTTTTTCATTTAAATCACAGTTCATACAACACTGGAGTGAATGAGCTGCTACCTGAGGGGTCACAGCCTCCATGCAGCCATGTGTTTTTGGCTGCTTGGCCAAATGTCTTCGTGTTCCTAAAATATTTGCAAGTGTTCTCAGAGTGAGAAATGGGACTTTTAAAAAATTATTGCAAGATGTGAACCCCCGGTTCAACAGTATCTACAGAACTTTCTCCTTAGCAGCTCTCAAACACTAAAGGAGGCACGGGCAGCCCCCAAGGAAATCCTTGACTGGGGACATTCAATAGAAGATGATTCCTCTTTCAGAACTGAACTGAAACCTCAGGAGAAGGTGGAGCAGCTGACAAGACATTTTTCTCTAGCCAGCTCTCTCACAGTTTCCTTTTATTTTTTTTCAGTCTCTTCTGGGCTGAAAATACAATGCTCTAAATTTCTTAATGGAATAGAAATTACACAAGTTGTTTCCCTTTGAACAGCTTTGAAGCTAATACTCTCTGATACACTTCACATCAGTAACACAGAAGGATTTCATATGGGGTTTTGTTTTCTTTACTCCTCACTTCACTGGCACACAACCAATGAAAAATCATGCAGGAAAACATGGGAAACACTAACAGGAAAATGGAAGTAAAATCCCCAAATCAAACACATCAGCAATAAATCAAAATAAAGGCAACATAGTTTTTTAAAAAAAACTAACTGGATTTCAGGACATTCTTCAAACATGATTGTACCATTTCTTAATACTGGTAATCCTTCAGACAGCTTCAGGAGGATTTAATAGGAAATTACCTTCCTGAGGAGCACTCATTCATATGACATGTAAGACAGTTGCTTGTAATAAATATCCATCTTAGAACTCCTGGCATATTTAGCTTATTTAAGGGCATCTGAATTCAGCTGTGGGAACGAGATGTGGCTCCAATAGTATTTTACTAATGATTTACTATGAGTTTGCTCAGATTACTTAGATACTTAGAAACTGGGAACCACATACACAGATACTCTCAAACCCTGAGGCCAAGATAGAAAAGGACCTTCTACATAGTGCATTTTTTGCATGCCCCAAACTTTTCCATACGTGGCTGCATGCAAGTTAGTTGTCATCTAAGAACAACAGTTCTAGTTTCTAGCTGTCTTTTTTTAGTTCTCTGCCCTGCTCCCCACCTTATGTGCAAGCATTGCTACCACCATGTTCTCCTCCAAAAAGGGAAGAGAAGCAACATTCAGCATGGGAAACGGGGCACTCACCCAATAATCCCCAATGATTACCCAATTTCTACCTGAACTTGCAGTCAGAATAACAAGTTTGGCCAAAATACTATCTTCCCCTTCACACTTAAACACCATTTTTAAGGGTCTAGGAAGACAATGCTACTAGCTTGACACTTTAGAAAGCAAATGAAATAAAATGGGGCGCTGAATAGTTTCAATAAAGGAGGAGATTCCAGCTTGCCTTTCGCTTGGGACCACYTCAACCCTTCAGTTTGTTTTTATCCTGAACGCCTCTCCCCAAAGACAGCAGAGAGACCAGCCCTTCCCCAGCGGTTTCATCCACGCCAGAGCCTGGCAGCGTTCCTCCTCCGGACCAGCAGCCATCCTACGCGATGTCTTGAGAAACAGCTGCTGTTTCACAGGCCAACTCATGTCGTGACCCTTCCCATATACATTTGTGCTCTTTGCTAAAAATACCACGGTCCCTTTCAACTCCTGTGCCCTACTGGAGGAAGGAGCCCCACGCACCAGCCTTCATGCTGTAGCAGAGGGTGCTGGCCAAGCCAAGAGGACAGCACAGTATGTGCTTTGATGGCTAGCAGCTCAGGGATGGTTGAAGGAGAAAGGCAGTGCTCCCCCTTGGCTCTTCTTCTTCCCTTCCTTCATGCTACTGCGTTGCTTTAATCCACTCTTCCTGGCCCTATTTGTAACCATGATGCCAAGTCCTGGGGGGGGAGGGGGGGTTCCAGTGTTTCAAAGGACATTGCCTGTTTCCCTCTTTGAAGAGCACCAGGAGGATATGGGGTGACAACTGCAGCTCCTGACATGGGGGCAGCTCTGCGATTTCCTTGAAAATTTACAAACCTGTGATTACTTGAAAACTTTCAAACAAACCTACAGCTGTGAAGGGGCAGGGCTGCCGTCTCTTCTCTCCTGATTCAGCCAGTCTTCTCCTCAGGCCTGGGGATCTCTTCAGGCTCCGTAAGACCTAGTGTAGGTGATAAGGTTTCCAGTACAGGGTCTGGGAACGGTGGGAGCTTTAAAAGAGGCTTCAAAGAGTCTACAAGTTAGACATGGAGCCGCATGACTTAGTCGTAAGAAATACTGAGCATCTCTGGAGGATGCCTCACCACCAGCCTGTGCTAATGGGAAGAAGGAGCATCATCTACCTGGCATAGACTCAGTATCATGCTGGAGGGGCTGCAAGTGTCATCCCCCCTCCGACCTCTCACCAGGGCCTCCCACCACAGCAGACACGGCTCTGCTGTCTGCTTCCTTCACTGCGGCTGCATCTGGCATGGCCTTCCCCTTGAGAGCTGTTCCCAGAGACAGAAAAATAGTTAAAGGAGACAGAAAACATCCCCTGAACTGAAAAACCTGACTAGAAAAGCTGGCTCCTTTGTTGGGTCCGGAGGTGGGTGTAACGTGCTGTGGGTATAACGTGTTTGGTAAAGCACCAATGCAAACACCAAGGGCCTTGAATTTATAGGCTTTGGGAGGACAGCTGGGGTTCTCTCAGGCTTCCATGGTGGGTGCTGGTGTTTGGAAAGCAGCTAGTTACAGGAGTGCTGGCACCCAGACTGGACGTGGTGCCCACACATCTGCAAAAATGTGGGACATCAAAGATGGTGCATGTAGAGGGTGGCTACTTGTCCACCCCTTGGAGAAGGAAGGGCAGCCAAGTCAGCCTGGTCTCGGGTGGGTTAAAGAACAGATCAGCTCCTTACAGGAGCAGAGGGAATTAGGAAAACTTCTGGGAGAGAAAAGCAATAAACCTCAATGAAGCAGGCTGAGTCAGAGGCCTTTTAAAAGTGACTCAGCCAGTGTCTAGCGATTCTGGGTAAGACTCCATGCTATATAGAGCTCCTAAGCGGAGGTGCTGAGTGATTGCTTTATTGTTTCTTACAAACCTTGCTGTGAAATCCCTGTAAATATGTTTATGAGCTTGTTGGGGCGGCTTCCCCGCTGCTGACTGTACTGTAAATAAACATGCGTGCCTTTGATTCACGGAAGTTCGTCTTCTGGACTCCATTATGGTCCTTGGCTCTGCTTCCAGTTCAGACGTGGGGCCCCTCCTGCCCCGGCTCACAAGGAGCATGACATTTCTGCTCTCCAGCGAATAACTAGAAGAATCAGTGCACATGTTTAGGATTACACATCCCCATATGGCAGCCTCACTTGCCTCCCCCTCCCTTCTACTTCCCCCCAGAAGAGCTCTATGAACCTCACCAGCTCTGAAAAAGCAGCCTGTGGAAAGGCCACAAGGTCTGGAGACAGCATGCATGCACTGTCCTCCTTCCTCCCACACAGCAAGGACATTTGGACATGACCCTCTGAGCTTGGGTGGGCAATGCAAGATTTGGGGGATGCATGTTGCCTGCTTCCAAGGCAGATGTTTGCAAGCATGTGGTGCATCTACATTTGAGGGCAACCTCAAGACACTATGTATTTTGGCTTCCACCCTGCAGTTTGCTTGGAGCAACCCATGCGAAAGCACGGTGACCGAGGCCAGCTGATGAAGCCAGCTGACAAGTCTGCCACCCCATGCTGTCTGCCCTGTCCTCCTGCACAGCCAAGCTGCCTCTGTACCATCACAGCCTTGTGTTCAAAGCAAACTGAATTAGCTGCTGTTTTACCCTAAAAGCCAGGATTTTGTGATGCTGGGGATGTTCAGGCATTGCCGGATGAGTGGCCAAGACGTCTGTGCAAAGGGGGTTCCACACAGGGACAAATCCTCTGCAGCCGTCCCAGTGCAAGCTGTCCACCTCTCAGGGAAGGATTCTCCAAATCCCAACACAAACCTGAAGAAGACAGATAATTTTTACACATACTTGTGAGTTCCCTGCCATTCCAGTGTGTCCGTATAAAAGAATGGCCCAGCACACTGGACATACCCATGAACGTCAGTGAAACCTCCACTGAGGCATCCTCCTGTCTCTAGCCAAACCAGCCCCCCAGCCAGGGCTTCTTCAATATCAGATGGTGTGGCACTAAACCTGGATTCCTAACCACAATATATAAAAGAAAAACCTTAAGCTGAAGAAAACATCTCAGAAATGCAACAGCAGCAAAGGGAGATTTTATCAGTTTCTCTGCTTCCACCCACTCTCCTATTATGGAGTTAAAATATGGGGTTGGTCCRGGAAACAATATATATCAAAATAAAAGAACCAGGATATTTGCCCATCAGTATAAACCAAATGAGASACACACCAAACATCACAAAGAATCCTGAAAACAAGGAAACAGCTTGTGCACTCAGCGAGCAAAAAGCTCCTATTTTGTGTAATGCCTTGCAGCCCAACTGTGATCTGAAATGTTTGAAGCATAACTTAATAAATTGTCGTAGGCATAAACAGGAGACCAGGGAGATATTTCTTAGCTGGCTTTTGAAATTAAACAGAATCAGTGCTGCAGGACAGCAGCTCCAGAGGACGAAACACTGAGCAGAAGTTTCTCGCAGGGAAAAAAAGGACTGGCTCGTAAGCAAGGACCTTGAGCAGGTTTAGTATTATAAGAGGCTGAAGCCAAGTAGGGGTGAAAGGTTTAAGCTGATATGCACCTGTGTATCAGCATGCACGTGTCTGAGCATCTGTGGCAACGAGTTTGTGTACACAAAGAGGGTCTTAACCAAACAGCAGACAGTGACCCTGTAATTAGGGCACCGGGCCAGGACTCTGTAGGCTAGTTCAGGTCAGGGCATATTTCAGCACATTATTTTCTGTAACACCTAGGCACTGAATTTCCACATGTGCCAGTGGGTCTCCAGCTTTCTGAGTCCTCCCAGTCATTTGGATCCTTTGTATTCATCTTGTGGGTCTCCCTTCCCTATCTATAGGACAGGAATAAAAGTCCCCCAGTTCTCCTGCCTGCCTTGGCTATTTAGGTTGCTGGTGTCACTGGGTGGAGATTGTCTCCCACTACAGGGTCCTATTCAGACCACGCAGTAGTAGGATAAACTGAGGACCCAGGAGTATTGTGCTAGACACCCCCATAGCTGCCAGACCCCTTCTTTGCCCAGGCAGGGAGAAAACTAATCAGGATACCAGACTGGCACCAATAGCAGCTGGATCTCATTTGGACAACCTACACATTGCGAGGATAAGGAAACTSTCTCCAATTATTTTCCGAAAAACAGTCAAAAGAAACCTATCAACAGCTCTCCCTAATTTCCGCCTCTGCAAATATGTCTATTTTCTGCCTCCTTTTTTTTTTAATCTCCATTTTTCATTCGTGGTTTTCAACTAAACATCAACCATAATCGAGTCAGATGAGTGATGAAGAGGAGAGGTCTGCTGCTTGATGATTTAGTTTAATGGTTTGACCTTGGGGTCTCAGACTGGTATCTACAACACAAAAAGTTCCCGTCCATTCCCAGCTGTTTGTGAAGACCTTCAGGGAGGAACAGAGCAGGAGGGGAACTCCCAAGAAAAAGGAAAAGCTGATAGGGCATTTCTGAGATATGTTTGCAGGGACATCCTGGGAAACCAGCAGGATTTGTCTAGTCTGGCAATTTGCAGTGCCAATGAACATTTTTCCAAAGCAGGCATCTAGAATATTTTTCCTGATATGTTCACATCTTACATCTCTGGCTCAGCCTGCCTCCAAACACTCCCATTTTTTTGAGAAACTCAGATCCTACTCTGAACTCTCTAGTGTAGTCCCATCCTTAATTTTAAATTCTAGTTATCTGGACTATGCATCTTTAGTGAAAGGGAAATTAAGAGGATTTCCCTCTCCCGGCATGTGGTTGTCAATTGATCCCAGAAACAATTCAGATTTACTGCTCCCATTTGATGGCTCATGGGAAAGGAATTGGCTCCATAGCGTAAGTCAAAGATGGGAAGAGACAGTTGCCTGAGCAATGTGACTGATGGCCACAGACAGAAATACTTTCCTCACTCTTTTGCAGGTCAATTGCTGCACCTTAGACCTTAAACAAACATATGGTGACTGACCTTCAGATGCTGATCTGGAGCCTCGCCTTTCATCTCTCTCCACTGTTCAAGTTTTCCTCTCTCTATTCTTATACAAGCCATTCCAAATATTCCTCTTTCTTTTTCTCCTTTCCTTGCTTTGGCTCAGCCAGGGCCTGAAGACTCAAGACAGGAATCATTCAGAGTAATTCWACGCCCTGTGTTATGCAGATAGTCAAGTGAATGATCTAGTGGTCCCTTCTGGTTTGAAAATCTCTTCAGGTTAAATCCGTAATGGCAATGCTAATGTAGACATTTTGCAGATGCTTATTTCAGAATATGCATGTTTGGGATTTGCTTTGTTTGGCGTCTAGGAATAATTCAGTTCCCAAACCAGCACTGACAACCACGTTCGTTAATTTATTGGCAATCACTTAATTCAGTTTAAAATAAACTTAGAAATTCTTGTCCATTTTATTTTAATATGTATTACTTATTCATGCAGGACCTAGAAACGGGAGCTTTGGACAAGCACATTGCATTACTTAGCATGTCTGAACATTAGCTTTTAAATAAGTTCGTTAAAGCATATGAGCTAGTGAGAAAATTTTTAGTCCTTCTCCCCTAGTCTACAGGACTTGAGTGTCAAGAGAAGCCAGACCAGTACTTCTAACCAATATGAAATTCACCTCAAAAAACAATAAATCAAATAGCTCTTCCAACTGTGCAAGACATTTTGTCATGATGTTAAGCTCTTGCAAACGTTATCTGTTCCAGAAGATGGTCATCCAGAATCAGATCTAAAATAGCCCGCGTTTGAGTGCCCATTCTCAGATCGACAGGAGTACGTGCCTTGCAGGATTTGCTCTGTAAAAATAAAGTCTGAAGTAGGCTATGAATTTATGTGATTCACAGCTCCTTTAAGTGGAGGTTATTTTTCCCCCTTCTGCCAAAAACACCTCCAAAAGATGTGGTGCCAGGCCGTCCTCATAACTGGACACAAAATCAACCCCAAAAAGGAGGGAGCGTGGAAGGAGAGAGAGATAAATGTCCAGTTAATCCAAACACTGCTTTATCCCTCAATCCAGATGCTTAGAAGATTTAACAAGGGGAGAGCTGCCATGTAGCCTCTACATATGTGCTAGAGAATGGTTAATGTGCCCTAAAGTTTGATAATCTGAATAAAAATGGATTTGAGAAATTGATTTGGATTAACTTGATCTGCCTTTTAGTGAAAAGATTTGGAATCCTAAACAAGCAGCTTAGCCACGATTAACTCATTTAAACTTTCACAGCTAAATGTATTCCCAATGCCCCTAGCTGTAGGAGCTTTACCCTTTGGGGATTAAGCTGAACTTCATCTGGGGGTTCCTCTGCCCTTCTTCTCCATGTCTGCTCATTCTGCAGATGGCTCCTCATCACATCACCTCTTTCCTTCTTTTCACTGTAAGGGGCTGGAGAAATCAAGATGTGGGAATTTCTTCTCATCCATTCCCATCTGGTTGTGATTTCCTCCCCCTATTGTCTGGTGGTAAAAAAGATGATCCGAGTCACACTTGATTTGCCAGGTCACTGAAGAAGCCCAAGGATGGAGAGTCAGCCACGCGGCTGCTGCCTTAGACTGACATACAAGTCCCTCAAGGGGAAGGGGGGCCTGGGTCTGCCTCTCTGCTTGGAGACTACCCAGTAATAAGAACTAGTCCTTGAATTATATATGAACACCCAGAGCAGTTCTGCTGCTTTCTCCTTGCCTCTGGACCTGTCAGGACTCATTGTTTATGCATACACTAGTAAACTAAATGAAACAGGGACATGAGCCTAAAAAGTGTCACGCAACCATCCACACTGTTACGTTATTTGCATCCCCCTTGGCACTGGTCAGACCTAGGCCAACTTGCACTGCACGGGCACGACTCACAGGTTAGCACAGGGCCCAGTGGGCAATTTGGATGCAGCCTTCCTAGTTTGGGGATTAGAGGGATTAATATAAGCATAAATTGCACAAACTGGCCTCAGACCCAAAGGCGGCTCCTCACCCATTTTATTTGCTAGTATAGATGGATGCTAATGGCAAACTAAGAATACAACAAGACAGTTCAGGAGTTCCTTGATGTGACAGAGATGCTGAGGAGGGGGCAGTGGTTTTGGCAAGGGGCAGTCAGAGCTGCTGGGAAGCCGGAGAAAGGTGGTTCACCTCCCTGTTTGTTACAAAGAAAGGATCTGCCTGCAAAAAACTCATTTTACAGCATAGGTTGCAGTGCATGCCTGTTGTTTTGGGATAAGGAACAAGGCTGTTTGYTCACAGGTAACTCAGAAGAGGCTAACACTGAGAGCCGAGAAGTCCTCCAAAGGTGAAATATTTTCTGTCCATTAGATAAAATGAGCTATGAATGGCCAGTGCCAGAGCTCATCAGTAATAGTAAGTTTTTCTCATAACTTTTCTTTTTTTTTTTCATAAAAGACTATGATTTTTTTAATCTCCACAGGAATGTTCTGGGGTTTTGTTTTGTCTTGTTTTGTTTCTTTCCCAACGGAGAGGGAAGATCTGTTTTCAGGACTAAAAGCACCTGGAAATAAAATGCATGATTTATACTAGACCTTAAAAAATTTATGCTTTGGCTCTTTGCATTTCTCAAGGCTTACTGGTGAAAACTGGCATTTTGTGTCCAGACGCAGCCTATTACTAGGCAGATGTCTAACCTTAAACTGCTTCTCAGCGCAGATACACAAGCTGTGCTTTCTCATCCAGACACTTTTGCTTTAATTCTTTTTTGACTTTACTGCTTTTTTTACAGCTTTTCTTCATTTTTTAAAATTAAARAAAAAAAATCATTTTTTAAAATCAAACACATAAAAGATGAACCAAAACAAAGTCTTGTGAAGAGAGCATAGTCTGAGCCTCTCTGGCAGGATTAAGCTGCCTTTAGCACTAAATGGCAAAGTTTTGCTCCAAAAGCCTGGGCAAGACGAGGTACAGAGAAAACAAAATCTAATTAGAAATGTAGCTTCATTTACTCAAAATGAATCACATCACTTATGTAGAAACTCCATGTTGCTACACCAGCCTGATGATTCAGTGCAACAACTATTGCTAAAATATTAATGTAAATGCAGCATTTGTCAAAGGCATTGGATTCACTGTCTTCTGGGGTAACAGGCTACAAAATGTGATGTAAAGGGGGTCTAGAACTGCAGAGAGAAGTAGGTTCCTACCCTGAACATTTAACTCTGCTGCAGTCCTCAGGATCTACCAGGGCTGTCTCTGAACCACYTCCATCCAACATTCCCAAGAGCCTCAGATTTCCCTCACTGGCCCTAAGCAAAACCATTGAGACATTACGTTGCCTTCCAGTACTTGGATCAGGGGCAAACCAGACCTTGAAGTCTCTGAAGCACATAGGTCCAAGGGAGACATTCCCCTACTTATTCATAGTGCCACCATGAAGCACATGGGAACCACATTGCTCCAGATCCCACAGGCCAAAGGGGCCAAAGTACTAGGTTACAAGTATCGGAAAAGTCATGAGCGTCCCCTGATAGCTGATACTATCCATGTTCTTGTGCCAGCTACATTGTGCCACTGTTTCTGCTATACTGAATGCTCAGTTTATGAACATAGATGCATAAGAAGAGAAGAATATTACACCCCACCAGTTTAGGATATGAAGCTGGGAGGTGGGGGCAGGGGGCGGTGTCTGATTATCAAAGCTGTGAGGATGAGCATGGATATACGGGCAGAAGACCTTACATGGAGAAGACCTAGAGACACTTGCCTTAGGTCACCCTACAGTACCCAGGATCTCCCTTCTGTCTGGATAGACTCACAACCAAGCCAAGTGAGAACTGGAAAAAAGTTCCTATATCAAGGGTGAATACTCTAACTACTAATGTCTTCTTGGATGGACTTGAGCCAAAGCTGCACATGGCCTGGCTACAAAATCAGCCCTGGTGGCCAATAGCCTTATTGCTGCAGGCCTCAGGATGTAGTCACGGGCAGCATCAAGGTTTAGATAACTTGCCTCCTGTATCCCTCTATGACACTGTGTGGCAACTGAGCAGAGGATCTTGATGGTGCCCAGAAAAGCCCTCAGAGAACAATTAATCTGTTCTCCCTTAGATACCTATCTCAGGATGAGCTGAATCACCTTCCAGAGGTTCTGACATCTATACGTTGACAGAGCCAGCAAAGACTAACTCACACTTAAATGTTTTATTCTTGGCCTAACTTAGGGCAGATGGGTCCCACCCTTAGGTGTGCCATGTCTAATAGTTAGACATTTCCTTCACAGTACTCTGCTGAGCTTCAGTTACACTTGGATGAAATATCCAAAGACCACAGTGCCTATTGTTCTCCCAAAATACACACATACAACCACCTTTGTCCTGACACCTCCAAGATGCCCAGATCCCCAACTCTTGCCTGAAACCCAACAACAGCTTTAACCATGTGTTTCTTATTTTAWCAGTGAAACCTGAGTCAGTGTATTTACTGAGCTTACCTACCACATTGGGCTTTCTATAAAATCCAGCCCAAGGCACTAGCTGATATCACCTAGTACCTGCCTACCTATCCACAAGATGGGTGGTTTGTTTTCAAAGCCTCATTCTGCTTGCTTGGGAGTGGTATCTCAGTTGTCCACATGTCTTAGGCTACCTCTTACAGTGGTCTCATGACAGCGGGTTGTGTCTAGTAGTGCCTTGTGAAGGAGGTTGTAGCGAGGTGGGTGTCGGTCTCTTCTCCCATGTAACAAGTGATAGGATGAGAGGAAGCGGCCTCAAGTTGCGCCAGGGGAGCTTTAGATTGGATATTAGGAAAAATTTCTTCACTGAAAGGGTTATCAAGCATTGGAACAGGCTGCCCAGGGAAGTGGTTGAGTCACCATCCCTGAAGGTATTTAAAAGACGTGTAGATGTGGCGCTTAGGGACATGGCTTAGTGGTGGACTTGGTAGTGTCAGGTTTACGGTTGGACTAGATGATCTTAAAGGTCTTTTCCAACCTAAATGATTCTATGATTCTATGATTCTTTGATTCTGTGGTTGGCACACACATGCACATAGCATGCTGCAACAGGGAAAGGACCAMAGCAACTAGCTTCTTTTGAGTCTGAGGCCTTGCTAGATGGTGCCACAGCCTGCCCCACACCAAACATGGGGCAGGCCAATCCTCAGAGTACATAAATTGTGTTTTGAACATGGAGTCCTAGAGCAAGTAAGAGATGAGGAGGTAATGCTGCAGATCAATATTGTATTAGAGACCTAGACTTCTACTCAGGGCTGTGAATTTACTTAGGTTATATAAGTTAGCTAAGAGTTAGGCATTGCAATGCCTAAAGCACATTATGGGCACATCTTCTAGACCCTTCACGAGAGGGGAGTGGGAAAAACAATGAAAACTTTCCAACACTCTGCTCCAAGCCAAAGCTTAATCCTGACGCACTCTGACAGAATAGTTATAGAGTGAGAGTAATTCTGTAGTAAATTATTTTCCCTGTACCAGCTCAATTTCAAGGTTATTATTCAGAGTACTTCACTTCTTTCAGCCTAAACAAAAGCACTGATCTCTTTACTAATACCCATGATTGCTTAGTTCTGTTTTTACGCTTCTGCCTTTAAAAGATTTTTTCCCCCAAAGCTCAAGATTAGGATTATAAATTGCTTGCTGCACATAAGGAAATGAGCACTAAGTTGTGTACATGGCTTTGCCTTTGGAAAAGCTGGAACAGACTTTATGAGAAAACTCTCAGGAAACCAGCCTATTTAATGATGGCCGTGCCATGTTTTTCTGGTTATGATTAACACCGGAGAGCTGACATTGCTTAGCTCAAATGGTGTTTTCAGCGCAGATCTGGGAAGGATCCAAAGCTTCTTTTTGTTAATTTGTCAGAGTGGATTAATTTTTCAGCAGCCCATTACTGGAATGCAGCCTGCCCAGCTTCAAGCTCCATTGTGAGAAGCCAGTGATACTGAGCTGACAGCAGTCGTGGGCAGACAGAGCCCAGATGTGGTACAGAGCTGCAGGAACGTACCAACGACATCTGGAGATCAGCTTGCTGCTCATGAGTAAGACTTGGAGGACATGTTTCAGCCGGAGCCTATCTACTTCCACAACCAAGCAATCAGTTCCCAAACGAATCAATTCCAGAATCACAGCTGCTGGGTCTTGAATAATATCTGTCCTTGCCTTGCAGCTCTAATGGGACACCAGGAAAGAGACTATACAGCATAACTGTTATTTCAAGCACTGGATACCAACCCTGAAATATTCCACTAAACAGTCTCCTATTTAGCGCTGGCTTTCTCACTTAACACCAGTAATAAGATCTGATCAGGATCAAGTCCCAGGAACTGCAGGTGACCAAGGAGAAGCTTGRTCTGAATCCAAACTTTGCATCATTGAGATAGTGAAGGACAAAGGTATCAAAATAAATGGTTGTTATCGCCAGCTACCCAAAGGTTGCTATAGTCAGAGACCACTCCAGTTTGTAGGCACTGGTGGGGTGCTAGTCATGTCTCTGCTTCCTTCCTCCTGTTTGCAAAGCCACAAGTGAGTCTAACAGACCCATATTGTTATTCTGTACGTGAGGTATCTGAGAAAACTAGGTCTGCTTTGGACATAGAGGTGGGTTTCTCTTTAGCTAAACCAGAACAACATACTTTTCACGCCTGCAGATTCAGTGATTGCCATGGCTGTTTTGATTGATGCATTTATTGGCTGCCTTCTCTCTTGTGCAACCTAAATCGGCATAACTCTACCGAAGCCAGTGCTATTGCATCTTATAACAGACCAATGTAGAAGCTTCTCTGTAGTTCATTTGTTTTTAATTAACAAATCAATTGCAGGGACCTTCTTCACCTCTTGTGTACACATTCACAAAACAGATGAAACATCAACAACTAAAAATAATGTGATGTAAAAAAGCAGCATGAAGTGAAAATCAGACCCTTTGCCATCTGTTCTCCTGTTGTTCTTCATTCAAAAGAAAGATCTACTGCATACGTATCTGCTTTACCTGAATGAAGAAGCGTTTGCATACATCAGCATACATGTTGGGAGGGTTAAGCCTGAAATTCATGAGCAAATGACAATGACAATTGAACGAACAATAACAAAAGAGTAATTGGGAAGACTGAAATGTTAAACATGGGGGCAGATGGCTAGACCAGCAGTCAAGTCCTGATTTGGATATAATTTTTTTTCTATAAATGCAGGGTCACATTCTCAAAAGCTGCAGCTTTATGTGGCCAAAAACTGCCCCTTACAAATCTCAACAGTCTTTGTGAGAAGAGAGTTGTTGTTCAATGCTGCCACAAAGGATGCTGAGGCACACAGTCCTGCTCCACCAGAACTGCCCTACACAAAATAACTGTTACTCTTCAATTTTGGTGCTAAATTCTTTCTTGCTAAACTTTGCAGCTTTCCATTGCTGAATACAAAATCTTTAAGTACAGTTTATATAAAAATGCAAAAATTTTGTAAGATTCTTTGAGGTAGATCCCCATAAAGTAAAATTAATATATTATTGTCATTGAATGCGCAGTGCCCATTTTCCAAAGGAGTGCCTAATCATTAGGATAAAGGTCTGAGTGTGTTCGTTTGTGTGTGCTTATGTGTATGTATGTATACATATACATGCATCTTAATGTGCTTCCAGTTTTCCGGCTGAAGTTTTCCTTTCTGCATGGGATAACAAAGAACTCTCTGGGCCAGAAACCAAGATCTTGAAAATGTTTCTTAGTTTTGTGAATGAAAGGCTCAAGCAGTTATTGCAAGAGCTGGGTTGTGCTCTTCAGACCCCTACAACTTCAATATTAATTTATCACCTCAGCTCTCACTCAGAAAAGGAAGAGCAAACGCTAGGCTGTGGGCACTAGCAAAGGCTGGCCTGCATTTGAGGTGCTGAACTCTTCAGTGCTAGAAAGATTCATATGCAAAAAGACAGAAGGAGTAACTTCTATAGAGGTGATCAAGATGAGGACTTTGGAGATGAAAGGCACCAAAAACTTCCTTAATTCTCAGGGAGATCTTTCTAACATAGGTCACAAAATAATTGGTAGGCTGCAAAATCATGGACACACATTAGTTTCGAGGCACAGTGCATAGTTGCACGGTGCACTGTGTCATCTTTATAAAGCATCTTTGCCACAGGCCCAGTGATGGCTCAAAATACACACCACCATTAAGTTCTTTTGCCTCTGTAGCTATAAGGCAATGGAGGACAATATGCCCTTTGAAACAGGATGAATACACTGGTAGAAGGTCAGCAAGGAAATTATTTTTATTGCTATGGCCATCCTATAAATAAAATCAAAGATAAAGTATGACACTAGAACCACATGGCATATGGAATTGAGGCTGAAAGATGAAAAAATTCGCAACCAAGTCAACCTTGCCTTCAGAAGTTTGCAATTATAAATCACGTTGCAAAGGTTTCTCTCTCAGAAGAGATAGTTGGTTCTGAGACAAATGACTAAATCAATGTTTAGTGCCCTGCATTGAGCTAATCATTGCAAGCCTCTTCCCCAGACCCTGAGTTCATCAATATTTCATACATACAAAGCTCTACCATCTTTTTAAACTTTTTTGCCCTACATAGTTTTATTTTACACAAGAGTGCACCTGTGCTTCTGTTTTTCCCATAGGGTTAGCAACAGATTCAGATCTCTGCATAAAAATCAAAAATGTCATTCCTCCACATCATCAATATGTTCAGGAAATAGCTCACACTCATCACAAGGGGAATTTGGTTAGAGACTTCTTGAAATCTCTCCAGATTTCTTCCTATCTGAGCACTAAACAGCGCTTTTCCACCTAAGGAAAATTGGGAAAAACGTCTCCTTGATGAGATATATAAAGGCCATGTTTAGATGACCCAAAAGGGACCTATCTTAAGCCTCATGATTGCTCCCCTCCACTGACTTTAATCTAAGTATCTCACTACCCTCTTGTAGCTAGACATTCTTGTACCCTGGACATCCAAAGGAGTGTTGCAATACCACACACACCTCTTTGGATGGTGGTTGAGCACTAGACACAATACCATTGCATGGTGCCATGCCCAAACTAAGGTGGAGAGATATTTTTGACCTTGCTTTTTCCCTGCTTTTTACCCCTGGCTCTGAGATGGGCATGCTAATCAAAACAACACGCTTTTGTACTCACAGACATGTTGTGAATGTACTCTTTGCAAAGCACCCCAACATTCCCATGACCTTGCAAAGAGGTAGGAGGAGTCATTGCAAGCCATGATAGAGTTCTACAGGCAGTTGGCACACGGCTCCAGGAAATGAAGCCTGAGGGAGCAATATCTGCAGAGAAATATCTCATTATTACCCATTGCACTCATGAAACCAGAGCACGTAACCATGTTATTAATGATGATACCGTTCACTGAGGGACTTGAAGGTGGCTGTCACCCTTCATTCTGGCTTTTGCTTAGTTTCTGAGTGCCTGATCCCAACAGCCTGGAGGGCTTTTGCAGAGGTTGGTGGAAAGGGGATGCATCCTCACTAACAACCTACCTCTGCCACACCATGAATCTTCACRGGAGAAGAACAGCTGGAGAGGCCTTAACCTCTGAGTGATGGCTGAAAAAGTGCCACACACACATCAGCTTCTACCCCTCCCTCCTTCCCCTCTCTCCCTCCTCTTTCAGCCCCAAGACATGCTTTGAACAAAACGTCTTTTTTTCCCCTCAGAGCTACATGAATGCTAGCTGCAAACCCTGGCAAGCGCTCACCAGACTGACAAGACCCAGGTCCCATCAGGGGCCCCTAGTGAGCATGCCAACATGAAGCCAAGAAGGTGAAACCAGGACTTTCAGCTCCTCAACCACTTAAGTAAAAGGAAAATCTCCAGTGACTACTTCTATAACAAGCCAGTTTACCTTAATTGGGCCAGCTACTGCTCAGGGACAATTCCTCCATGGGCAGGACCACCAGCTAGAAGACGGTGTTGAATAGCTCTATGCTATTGCTGGGTTGCTCTACTACCAGGATGTGGGCCATAGCACACCCCTGCATTTAGCTGAAGGCAGCGTATTGCCTGTGGGAGAGGGTCTCAGTGCTATACATTATACGGTTGGCAGGAGCTGTTCTGACCATCTAATATCACTTTTGTACCACATATGTCAAGGCCTTCTCTGAATTTCCATCTGATCTAGAATGAAGTATGTCATTCAGAAACACCCTACTTTTTGATTAAAAAATTCCCCAGTCACTTCCCCCATCACATGCTAATTTCTTCCAATCCCAAATTATTGCTGTTATTGAAAAAGTCTGTTTTATGTCCAGCCTGACTTTAGCTTCAGCTTCATTGGCTCTTGGTTAGTAGAATTAGCCGAGAAGTTTTCAGCAAAACATTTCTTTGTTTTAAAAAAAAAAAAAGGCAGATTTGTGGAAAAGGGTTAGTTGTGATGGGGTTTCTCAACTCATCCCTGTTAGGTAATTTTTAATTGAAACATTCCAGATTACCAGTCCAAAACTATGGTTTTTTCTGACACTTTAATAACTTGATATAAACTAGAAATGGTCCAAATCAAAATGACACATTCAGAAATTATTTACTCCTTCATCCTTTCACTGGAAGAGGTCTGTGTKGGTGTGTGAGATATAAGCGTTGACTGCTATCACTGCTGCTTTTGCTTTTGAATGGCAGTTTACAATAAGGAAGTAAATATAATTAGTTCACATTCAAATGGCACTTTTCCATCCTGGAAAACTGAGTATATTTTATAGCCAGTGTATAAATATGTCTGTGGTAAATCACTTCCCATCAGTGAACTGAATTGGCCATACAGCACCAGCCACGCTAAACTGTTTACAAGAAGAAAGGAGATATTTCTTTTGTGGGAGATAGAGAGAACTGATTCCGCACCAGAAAAAGTTTTTACTGACGAAAGTGGGTCATGTTCTGTAAATAAAACTTTTAAGGCTTGGGCTTTCATCCAAAAGGATCATGTAGCCTACTGGAGACTRTGTCATAACCTACATCCTCCAGGCAAACCAGCCTCCAGACGGACTACAGCTGGGAGGGATTTTGGAAGGCCTTGATGTTGGGGAGAGGGACCTGGGGAGTGGAGGGCTTGGMGTCAAGGGACTGTCTGTTTCCCAGACCTCTTGTTCCTGATACCTTCTCCTCCCCATCTGGAACCCCAGATGACGACCACATCTATATCCCCCCAGCTTTCCTGTGCTGCTGCCTGTCCCATCACTGCAGTCAGCCCTTTTCCTCCTCTGCAGGTCCCCCCATGCGGGGAAAGTCGTGATCCTGCCACCAGGGAGGAGGCAGAGCTGGAGGTGGGAAGGCAATCTCAGAGGGAGTAGGTTTGCTCTCCTGGCTGCCCGCCATGTGTAGGGCAGGGAGGGACATAGGGTGTGTAGACAGATATGTTTGGGGCAGGAGGGAGTCACCAAGGAGCAGTAGCCCATTCCYTGGTGGACCCCAGCCCTCAGCAAGTGGGCTGGGAAGAGGCTCAGCTTCACCACCCTCATCCCTTCTTGTGCTAGTGGTGTTTGTCTTCCCCTGGTCCACAAGGCAATCTGCTAAGGGATCCAGCACCACTGGTGCTGTAAACCCTGACATAGATCCAGATAGGGAAGCCTGCTGAGATGCTGCTATAGTAGAGGAAGCATCAGGGGAATCTCAGAAGTACGCCAAGCTTGTGGGTGGCACCTTTCAGGGTCTTGTCAGACAGCATTCAACCTTTCCTCCCAGGAAAAGCATCCTCTGGAAGTGCTGTCTGGTGAGCTCCTTAGTTTTCAGGCTGCATCATTAGCAATCACTTTTTCTTGTTTTTCAGTCAGTTCTCAGCAGCAAACTTGTCATTGCCAGATCACTTCCAGTTCCAGGAGAAAAATCCTGCACTGGTTCTGGATGCAAAGTCACCGGTTCTAACTCACGTTGGTTTGCTTGAGCCCTCTTGAACTTTTTCTCTTAAATTGTCCTTTTAAAAGATGCCAGAAATATACAGATGCTTTACTGGTACTGTAATCACACTGGAACTTGGACACCTAGGACAGCTATGGGCTGAAACAGCAACACTCACAGATACTGCTGGGTCTGTTACTTTGGAGCAGTGCAGTGCAATTTCCAGAAAGGAAAGCAATTCATACAAAGAACAGTTCAGAAAAAGCATCGGATGCCTCTGAACTCTGCTGTTCCTGGGTGGTCTAGAGGCTCCAAAAACGCAGGAGCTGGAGAAAGGAGAACTACTTCTATCCCTTCTAAACAATTCATTCATTTAAACAAAAGTCCCCTTACACCGAGAATGAGGCGAGGACCGTTCCACATAAAAGGGGATTTTAAAGACCTTTGCAAGAAATGGAATGTACAAATTACTGCCTTTTTAAAAGCCAAAGGATGTTTTTCCAGCATGGCACCACATCCCCGGAAAAGTGCTGCGAGGAGCTTATGTTTCACTCACGATACAGAATAACTTCAGACTCCAAACACACCCAAGTCAGTGCCCTGCCAGAAACTGTGAAGAAAGATGCCTTTCCACTTAGATGTCCCATTTCAGGGTTTTTAAATGCCACTTTCCATTGCATCATTACAGCTTATATTTCTTCATGAAGTCATAATAGAAAGGGAAAGGTGTTTTCTCATAGCTCAAAGAAAGAAATTTGACTTTGTTCCCATCTGCTGTCACTATTTGTCCTCTGAAAGTGTTTGCTCCAAAAACATAAGCTTATTATGCAAGAGAAATGATTGAAGTTCTCAGGGGGTGCCAAAGCGGCGATGTTTGCATTTGGCAAAGGATGCAAAGCCTTGGAAATAGGTCCCCCTCAAGACTGTCTTTGCCCCGTTCAAGCTCAGCCTCAACATAAGGACTTGCTTTCCTTTGCAGCCACCCAGCTTTGCTCAGAACAATGTCCTTCAACAGGAAAAAATTCCAAAACCAGGTTTTGATCTTTCCCTTCCAGCCCCTAATCCATGTGTTGTTCAATAGGAAAATGGCAGATGAACTAATGAAAGGCAAGATCCATTCCAGTGCCATGAAAAATGTGGAGTTTCCTTAGCAGTTAGTGGAAAACAGGTAGCACAGATCCCCAGCCAGCTAGGAGAAATAGAGAAGGAGGAGAGATAAGCCACAGGAATGTGGTCTGCCACAATTTACAGTCCTGGCCATAGCTGGGCAATCTAGGAGGGGAAACAGGAGGAGAACTCTAAGAGATGACTCAGCAAGGGAGGGATGAAGGAGGGACTGGGACATCTCAAAGAAAAATGCTTCCAAAGAATGATGGATTGGGCATTATCAAAATGTCATACCCCCCCCTTCATTCATCAGAAGCTCCTCTGGAAAGATAGCTGATAAGAAAACATGACATACTCTTTGGAGAACTCACTTTTTACATTAATTTCTTTAAATTGAAAAAAAAAAAAATTGCCAACTGAATATTTTTGCAAAGCACTTTATTTAGACTCTCTTATTGTAGAACGGAAAAAAATAAAACATGCTTGAGTTTGCTTAGGTCTTGGGAGGGGATGCTGAGGCTTTAGTTTTACCAATTTATTTTGTCATTGGTATGGAAAGGAAAAAGAGAAAGCAGGTGAAACAAAACATAAAATCATAAAATCAGGTAGTGATTTTCTTAAATTAAAAACATATCCATATTTTGAAATGCTTTCTGGATGATTCTGACTGTACTGAGTGGTTTGGGAAGCAACCATAGGTTTGCAAATGTACAAGTGCACTGTGAAGCCATCACTGACACATGCATGTAGATGGGTAACTTACCAGCAGTTTACTCCCACAGCCCAAATCAATGACTTCTCCGGCACTGAAAAATCAGGCTGTCCCTCAGGAACTGGTCCCAGAAGAGCAGGCCAGCAAATCTTGCCATTTTTTATACAGGTTGTAGTAATAGTGATGGAGATCACAGATGCCTGCCCGTGCTCATGGTCTTGACCACAGTGCCCCAGTACTATGTCAACAGCYTTTTGCCAGCAGAGGGTGGCTCCATTCCCTTGGTTCTTGTTGAAGCTTCAGCACTAGGAAACCTTGTTTGGCGAGGACAGACCTGGCAGCAGGAGTCTCCTGTCCTCCATCCCCAACCTGCCAAGGGCTCTGATCAGCAGTTCAGTGTGGAGCGCATTGGTCCAGCACCTCCTCTCCTTCTGGGGACTTTCCTGAGCTGCCCACTTGTGTGCAGACAGAGGGAAAAGAGAATCAGTGTTGACATCCATCAAACCTGCCTCTGGAGCTGTGCTGGCCATATTTCCAGGCATTTGACTGAGGAATGTATCTTGTACTTCCCCTCAGCAAACAGACACTTCCCAAGGGAAATCATGGTCCAGTTGCACTCTTCTAGCCTTGAGGAAAAAGCCAAGTCCACCTATCCTTCTGGAGAGGCCCACATGGGAACCGGTAGGCTTTCACGATATGAGCAAGTGTCCATCAGAATGCACTTCCCAGAGCATCCGTCACACATACATCTCTGAGCAGCTTTCAGGTGGTCATGGTTCAGCCAACACATAACTTCCAGTGACATTGCACCAGTGACCCAGTGCTTCCTGATGCAATACTCCAAATGGTGACAATTATACCACTGTTGCTGGAACAGGTCCATTCAGTGGTGGGTAACTGAAAGCCCCTGGAGCAACTGGTTTGCTTAAATACTACGAAACCACCACATCCACTCAGAGTAAGTGAGCACCTTCAGACCAGGGGTGTAGCAAATGCACACTTATTGCAACATAAAGGTGACCTCCAGTGCAATGAACCAAAACCATTACTGCCTTTTTGGTGAATTATGCTTAACTCTGACAGTCCTTGAGAAAACCACAGAAACAGACTAATAGACAAAGAGAAAAGGGAGGAAATTACGTGAAAGGGCAAGCTGCACCAATTCTAATGAGTGGACAAGGAAAGGCAAGCAACACCGAGAATTTTTTTTTTGGGTATCTAAGGACACTAGAAACTCAGATCGGATTATTAAAACTTCACTATGATGGAGACCTCAGTAATGATTGTGAGCAGAAGGATTTCTGGGCCAGTCTAAGATGATTAATTGCTTGTGATGCCTCCAGAAACTCAAGAGAGCCCATGCAGCACAAGAGGAAATTCAGATTCCCCACAGCACCACGAGCATATGCTTTACATCCTGGCAGTACAACGGCTAAGCGAGCTTGCTTTATTTTTGTAGCCCCTGGGGTGCTGGAAAAGATGGCAGGCAAGGGGTTAAGTAGTGGCACTGTGGTTTCTGGAAGAGAAGGCACGCCTCATTAACTGGCTGGAATTCATCGAGGATATGAACACCAGGGTGGACATGGGAAAGGCAGCAAACTCCGTATTACCGAGATTTTCAGGGTACATTGAACACAGGTCCGCAAAAGAGGTCAGTGCYGATGGACCGGATGATAGCGGGAGGTGAAAACGGCCCTGAGAAGTCAAGGGCAATGGGGAATGAATAGGAGAGCATAGCAGGTATCTAGCTGGAACAACTTACCTCTCTGCAGTTTCTCCATACACAACTGCGATTTCTGTAACCAGCCCCATCTGTCCCACCAGACAAGAGGATAACGAATGCGCAGTTGACTTTTCGAAAATCTGACCCATCGTTTCCACGTGTTCATCTTCTCCCAGGAGAAGGACCCTTAACTTTCCAACCCATCATGCTCATTTACAAAGCTAACATGGTACGAGTTATCGAACCGTAATTGAATGACTCTGTGGTTACTAATCCAAGTAGCATGAAAGTGTCCAGGTATGTAGCACAGGCACTTCACTTCCCAAGGCTCGCCTGCCACTAGCCTGCAGCCCAGCAGACAGTACAGAGCAATGCTATATCTCCTTTAAATACAATATCATGTGGTTCTCCTTATTACCAACTGGCCAAGCAACAGAGAGTCCAGGATTGTTCTGTTATCCGCCGTTATAAAATTATAAAAGCAAATTGAGTCATGAAGAATAGATTCACACAGAAAATGACCTCAGCATCTTTTTATCCAAAAGGTCACTGATTAGGAAATTCATTCATGAAACAGGAAAAGTTGATTTAAACTCCTTGGGGAGTCTTGGGGAATTTGTATAGTGTTATTCTGGAAACAATATCTCACTTTAATGTAAAAAATTAAATAACCATGGAAGTAAGAGAGCAGAGCTATGCGTAACCACCTACAAGAGGGATTCACATTAGCCTGGTAGAAAAGTATGTATTCTCTGCGCTCTGGTTCTAAGAGTGTTTAAATGTTTCAYATGACACGGTGAGGACAACACAAAAGACTGAAACCAGACAAGTCCAAAGCTCTGTGTGCTTAAGATACTCTTTTGTGGGATGAGAAATATGGATTTGACCCCTCCCGCAATGACCCAGCTCTTCTGTACTCCAGGTGAGCGTTTTTGCTCCGTTGGTTTATAGATTTAAAGGCAATCCACCAACTCCTGCCCCACGAGTCTTGATTGTGTTTTTTCCCCCAGACAAACTATTCAACACTTTTGGGACAAATCCAGAAATAGTTACAGAATGACTTAAAGTCTTTTACTTACGGTAGCTCAAAGGATTGTATTTTTTCTTTAGTCAAAGCCTTTTTAGAAATGCATGGCCCTGAGACAAAAGGAGCTAGACAGTACGTAAAAGTATTGCATGTGCTGTGAAGACGGTGAGTCTACTTTTGTTACATCTTGTTACCTAGGGCAAGGCTGAGCAGGGCTTGTCTGCTCAACTCTGAAAAGCGACGTGCGCAACCTGCTCCTTTCTCTTGCAAGCTTCGGCTGGAAGATTTACAGCAGCACTAGCAATGCTAAGGGAGGATTGTTCATCCATTTGTAACTGGGGTTCAGTTGTGATTTACATTTGAAGCAGATATTTTAATCCCTCAGTTGCATATGAGGTACACCCAGACTTACTGCACTTGCTCTTTCCTCTGGTCAAAAAAATTCATTTGGGAAAATCATATACACAAATCCACTCATTTATAGCATTTTTATAATCAGTTTTGCAGTCTATCTCCCAGGACACAGGACTCTAAATCTGAAAATTTGCTGTCCCTTAATCACCAAGGTTGAGGGACTGTATCTTGCTATAGGGGAAAATACACAGCCAACAAAACTGATCCCACTGACCTCATCCTGTYGTTCTGCTCCTCAACACCCTCAGCAGAGCGCATTCAACATTCCAGCTAAAGCACAGCACCTGGCAATGCATCCAGGGTTCGGGACCTGCCTCCTGCTTTATTTCTAAATATCAGCTGCAAAATTACATCCCAGGTCAATACTGAGCCTTTCCATTTGAACCTTCACAGGCCCAGGAACAGGAATCGCTCTGCACTACTAGTATTGCCTTCCCAGGTGAAGCCACCTCTTGCTGGCCGGCCTCATCTCTGACATTACCAGTACCGCCAGTTGCAGTTACTCAACTTTGCTCTCACCCTGCAAGAGCCAGGAGAAGTAGTTGTGGGCACTTCCAATGCAGCTTTCCTCAGCCAGAGAAGGAGTCCCACAGTGACCCCACAGAGTGCCAAGAAGGCCCTTGGTGCCAGGGGGCTGTCCCACCATGCAGCTGTTTGGCACAGCACATGAACAGCCCCACTCTAATGTCCTCAGTCATCTTGTGGGCAGGTCCACCCATGTTCATCTCTTCCTGAGGCTAGGGGAAAGCTCTGGGCGTTCAGAGCTTTTGGTTGTTATTTGCTTTGCTGGCATTTTGTGAACTCTGAAGACATAAGCATATCTAAGTGACAGAGGAGCACATCCCAAAGCCATGCAGGCTAAAGCAGTGTCATGCAGACTTGAAAAACACCAAGTTTTATGGCTGAAGTGATGTGAACTGGTGCTTGGGAATGACTAATAAGCACCTAGATAGCAAGAAGGGTGGTGATATCCCATTGAACACTCCATGGGACAACTGAAGGAGCACTAAAATATATTTCACCTTTTTATCACGTATTTTTTGGTTTATTTAACATCCAGTTCTGGCCCAGGTATGATTTGGGTTTGGGGGACAGACTCAAAGCATCATGAAATCACTGGCACTCTTTCCCTTGGTGCGGGTAGGCTTTGGTATGGCCCCTTGAGAACCAACACATTGCTCAGCTGCTCCTGCCCATGTGCACTGCAGAAGTAGACTGATGGGCTGCAGCCAAAGGAAAAAGTGCCTCCAGGTTCCTGCATGCAGAAGATGTCAGCCTTGATTGCCTGCAGAGGTGTGCTACTCTTCCAAAGCATCTCCCTTGAGCAACACCTATGCCAAAAGTGAGGATGCAAATTCAAATGTATTGAAGCAAACCAGAGTTTATTTAGCATTTATTACCCATTCTGTTGTCATATGTGGCTTCTTCTGTCTCCATTTTCCTCTGATAAACATAGACCTTTTATTTTTTTTATTTTTTTAATAAAATATATAAAACATTGTGCATTGCTATCCATAGGAAAACTGTAGTTTAACAACAAAAAAAAGAATAAGGCACATTCCTGTGCAGCATCTTCAAATATATATATATATTTAAAACAAACCAAAAAGAAAACCCTTTTCAACCTCTTTGAGGTTGTTAACTTCTCACCAGTCACTGACACATCTCTTATATTACCATAATTTCACTGTTGGAGGTGGGTTGGGTTGTGTTTGACAGGGGCCAGCAGGGAGAACAGACTCAAAAAAATAATAGGATTTTATCCCTGAGGTGTCAGTAAAAAAAAATGTTCCCATTGAAAAGGAAGATGAAAAGACAGCCATAAATAACTGAATACACTATGGCAAACATCCAAGCACCGAGATGATTTCACAATGGAAGAATCCCCCTCCCCCCCATCCCCCAGTTCTTAACAAGTCATATTTGCCGTTGGGTTTTAATTAGGTTAATCTCATGGCTTCTGAAGTCACAAGACAATCGGTCAGGATGCACCTCCCCCTCCCTTCCCAAATCATCTTTCCAGATTTGTCATTTTGTTCACAATTCTCCCACAGTCCTCAGGAAAGGGAAACCAAAAAATCCTAAATGAACACCAAAACCTGGACAACTTCTCTCCCCAGCCAAGAGGAGCACTCGTACCGCAGCATGCCAAATTCCATGTCCCACATGGGAGGACTATAATTGTCACCTTCCTGCCTGCTACTAAGAAGTGAAGTTGGCAACCACCTCTGTTGTAACTAGAAAGTGTCCGTGAAGAGGGGTGATAGCAATATGTCAGGGAGAAGGAGACGGGGAAAGCTTTATTGCTGTCCATCCACACTGCTCCAGGTAGCATGCCTGAAAGGAAAAGGGGAGACACCCACATAATATTCCTTCCCTCCCTCTCCTCTATCATGTGTGGAGGAGCCCCAGGGTGCAGGGCAGGACGGTCGGACTCCCCATCGCTTAGTAGTAACGGTTGAGGCTCCTGGTCCCTGGGATGTCCGGCTGGCCGTTCATCCAGATCTCCCGGATGATGCGCTCCCGCTCCTCCAGCCGCTGAGCTCGCTCCAGCTCCTCCGCCGAAGTGAAGACGTTCATGTTCAAAGTCCTCTCGAACCTGCGGTGCCTGCGGGCAGACAGGTCCGAAGTGGTGTCCGAATCGTCATCACTGTCGCTGCTGTCGCTGTCGCTCTCCCGCTCCCGGGGAGGTTTTTTTGCGGCGGAGCGTTTGCAGTCAGTTCGGCAGGACACCCTTAGCACCAGGGCCAGCAGGGTCAAGACGAGTCCAATGCACACTCCGGAGACAAAATACAGAGCAGCCCGCTCGGGGTTTTCTGAAAGGGGAAAGAAAATGATTCTCGAGGACAACCCTTAAAAGAACAACACACACAGAGCTCCTCTGTGCACGTACCAGCCACGGTCTCTGGAGGGGCAGAGTTTCTAATGGTTGCTTTTACTTCCAAGCCCTCCTTTGCCTCCTCTCCCCAGGGAAATCAGGAAGGGGAATTTAAACGGTGGATTTGCTGCCAAGGCATTTGCCCGCATGCAGAATGTGGGTTTGCTGCAGTCGCGTCTTGGAGTTGTCTGGAAGGGGAAGGAGCAGCCCACAGAATTAAATKTTAATTCCAGTGGCTGCACGAGCGGGATTGACACTAGGGTGCTGCATACCCAGCAGCAGCTAAGAGCATCTCTCTGTCGCATCCATTATCATTGTACGAGGAATAAAGATGATTTACAAAGCTCTCTGTGCTGTGGCCCAGCTGAAATGGGAAGCCTTGCAGCATGGAAAAATGCGTATTATTTACTCATAGGTTTCATTTGCTTATCTAAGGCAAGTGTGCTGGCTTTCCGCCCAGACCACCAAAATGTATACCTGTGCTACACAAGCGTAGCTGGAGTCAGTGCACTAACAGGATGAATCCTACATAGCCACATTTCAGAGGTGATATAACAAGACTCCAAAGGATCCACAATGCCTTTTAAACTAGGTCATCTTGTTTGTTTACCACCTTTTTTTTTTTATTTTTTGGTTCATGGGACTACTTAGAAGCGTAATTATGATAAATGTTGTCACTGCAATTCCCTGGGCTGAATCGTCTCAGCATATTCCAGGTTTATAAGTACACTGAATGGGTGAAGGTGAACCAAGCAGAAGTGTCAAGGCCAGCTCTACTCCACTGAGTCTGCTGGGAGTCCTGAGTTCAAGGATGGAGTCAGTTCCTCAGATGAGTCTTACTCCCTTGAACTCAGTGATGGAGCTGTAGCAGTTCCCACCAGCTGAGAGCCTGACATTCGGCCGCGAAAGATCTCTGTAACTAAAAGGCTATGCTCTACCTTCACTTCCCCCCACTGTGCTTTTAGAAACTGCCCTCTCCAGCTGATTTCCTTAAAGCAAAGTTTGCAGAAGATGAACTGGAAACCATTTGGAGATATTCAAAAATCAACAGGACAAGACCCTGCTCTAATTTCAAAGCTGGCTCTGAATTTGAAGTTAGCCATGTTCTGAGTAGGGGGTTGGACCAGGTGACCCCTGGAGGCCTCTTCCAGCCTAAATTATTCTCTGATTCTGCGGTCAGAGCCCAAACACTGACTTGTGCACTGTTCAAGGCAACACGTAGTTCAACGCCTGGGGATGCTTATGGAACAGTTACAGAGACGAAACGCCTTTGTGCTCTTCACTTCTCTCCCAAACGAATCTCAAAGGTGACTGACAAGCCAAGGTGGAGGAAGATGTCATGGTAGTCTGAAAATTGGCTAATAAAACATGAGACTGTTGCTAGAGTGGTTGGTGTGGATRGCATGGGGAAAAAACAGGCTGAAGAGAGACTAGGAGAAAACTGCAGCAACAAGTGCAAAAAAAGARAGAGAGAGAAATGCAGCAGTAGTTGGAAAGTCAAGTGAGACCAAAGCCAGAGGTTTTAAGCTAAGATATTTTGACAAAAGCGAGACAGCAAAAATCCAAAGGTAAAAGAGAAGATACCGGAGCAGGCATGAAGGATGTGCCAATGGCTCTTGTAGCAGTCTGGCTGACTGAAATCCTGGCTCCAATGAAGCTAATGGCAAGTCTGAACTCAAGGGGCAGAACTCAAATTAGAACTGCAGCCCTGTGTGTGCAGTAGCAAAGCTGCTGCCCATCTGGTACTGCGTGAACAGTAAAGCAGTGGCCTAAATTTCAGAGATTTGAAAACCCCAGGAAAAGTAGAATCACTACCCGATAGCGCTTTTACCTCCAYGTGCAGTATAACTCAGGACAGTAATTGCAGAGCTCCCTTTGCAAGTAGGCCTAAGGAGGGCTCTGAGGACACCCAGAGTGTGGGAGTGTGAGAAGAACAAATGAGCAGGACTGATCTGTTTGTACTGAAAGATGTTTGGTCCAGTCTGCCTCCGCTCTGCCTGGCTGACAGGATGCCAGGCACACTTTCCTGAGCACCACGTTCCTGCACACACATGGGCTTGATTTGGTTGCATTAGTTCCACTGCTCACTCTTTTAAAGCAACTCATAAAAAAACATAGATTGGAGCCTGAGACGCAGACATATGCGGTTTCTCTTCCCCCGTTTTTCTCCATGTCCTGCTTTTCCTTTGTCCTCCACGCTCCTTTTTCCATGTTACTGTATGCAGCTCATGAGCAAGCTGCACTTCGATTGCTACTTAAGCAACCATTTTTCATCCCCTGCTTGTGCTTGTATGTATAGCCCTTCATGCAGTGCGATGGCTGTAATTGAATCTTTGGGCTCCAGTGGCATTTATGAGCTCCTACAGCTACTCTGTCAACATCTGAGACACTGTCTGGACTTCCTCACTGAGCTGTAACCCCACATTCAACTGCAGTCTTGGCATTTATCATAGGTACAATCCACTCGCACAGCAACATCTCTTTTTTTCACAGCCAAAAGAGCAACTTAAGCTAAAAACCATGGGCTCTGCTTTTTCTCAGTTGAAGTAGCCAAGTCAGCAATAGCCTAGATTTGGGGGTTTGACAGTTGACTAGTGATTTTGAGAGCCTCCCCCATTGCATGTTCTACTTGCAAAGACCAAAAAGGGGCATCCTCTTCAGCAAATGGATGCTCAGCATCTTCCAAAAACTCAAAGGTGGCTCAGATTCATCATACCAACGCTGAAGCTCCTCAAAACTCTCATTATATTTGAAAAAAAGCTCTTTAAAAGTGTATGGACATCAGTAGCAGGAGTTAACATAATTTTGATATGCATTCATGTGTGTGTGTGTGTGTACAGCCATTTACACATGGATTTTGACCAGTGTAGCTTTTTCTTCCACTGCTGTGGCTGACAGCTCAGAGCTATGTTTTTCTCCTAAACATCTAGCAGAAYCCAGTTGCTGTCCATCTCTTTAGCTAGGGTTACCTTTCCCCTTCCTGGTATTTCTCTTTCTAGTCTTAAAAGCTTTGATGAAAATGTCACCGATTCAAGCCTGAATTTAATCCATGCAGACAAAAGATATATGCTCTTTATAACCCTCTATACAAAAGCCACCATTTTCTAGGCGCTCAAACTGGCCAAAAATTGGAAACACATTTTATTTTGTTTTTCCAACCAAACCAGCAGCAATTACGGAGCCTGTTTCCTGAGGGCTAACAATCTGCTGGGAGCATCAGCCCAGACTGCCATTAATTCCCCAGGAAATGCCCCAGGCCAAGGTTGTTATTGCTATTATAATAAATTGTTTCAATAAATAAAAAACAATCTAGGCATTAACGCTGCTGGCTTCCTGTGATGGCTTCATGCATTCAGAAGCCTCAGCAGGGAGGAAAATTTCAGAGGGCCCCAGTAAAAGGTTCAGTATTAAGCATGGCCAGACAAACAGTAGGAGCAATATCTTCGAGGGAATTTACAGTTAGCCTCACAGGCTGCCGAAATCCCCTGGTACAACAGAGGAAGCTCTCCAGGAGCCTCTTATTAATAAGGCTTAGGCCAAGCAGTCTAAAAGTTCGAATGATCTCCCCCGGGTTGTTTTTTGGAAGCCCCTTGTTAATAACTTGGCAGCAAAGCTTTGCTTGTGGAAGAAGAATAAAACAGGGATTTGTGGAGGTTTCCCTCCAACTCCAGCCTGAATGCAGCCACAAAACTGGAATAAGTCCCCTGTCCAAAAGGAGGCACTGGAAGTGCTCTGATACAATTTGAATGTTTAATATTTATATAACCGTGAGGGACAGTTCTGGTCTTGCTGGTAGACTGTGGCTGCAAAGAYAGTTCCAGTTGTCACTGAGACTGGTGAAGTCTTTCCAAACACTCAGACAGGTTTTGGAACAGGTCCATGACAAATAACAGGTCTGAGGTTTGTAGGCAGAAATTGCATCTAATTAAAAATCTAATTCTATAAAGAAAATCAGCTTTCAAATTAAGGGCATCTCTGAGTCTTTTGCAAGACTGAACTCTAAATAATATTTATTTGTTTGATCAGCCGATAAATTCACTCCTCATTGACATTGTTCACTCTTTCTTCCTATTTCTGAAGAAATGTTGTTTTCAAGGTTCTGGAAGCTGGGGTAAGACTAACACTTAACTGGCTTTGATACTCCTAACCATGATGATAGCTGCAAACAGATTTGATGGTGAAAACCAAGACTCCTGCAAAGAGGCTTTGCTTCCTGCTGTGCTGTGATTTTTCACTCCTCGGTTGTCAATAGGAACGTTCCCAACTTTTATATGGGAACATCAATCAAAAAGATGGTGGAAACGAGCACAGAGGCTTTCGCTAATATTGGCACTTCTCCCCTCTGTGCACTGCAAGACTCTGCGTGTGCGAGTGACCGAGCCTGCAGACTCTTAATCTGCAGCGGCCTGCCCAAACCTGCCATTTTGTGCAGAAAATGTGAACACCATTGAGMACTGAGGGGATCCCACTGATTTGTGGATGCTCTCCCCAGGCTAAGAGACACCCTACTGCCAGGAGGCAGAAGTAGTAGTAGAGTGGATCGTCCTTTCAAGCACACACTTTACCCATGAAATACCATGTGCCCGTACCTTCTTTTTCCTGGAGTGGGTCTGAGGGTATACACCCTCTGCCCCAACAGAAAAAACATCTTTATAAGTTGCCCCTGCCTATTTACAATTTTCTCTTGCAAAGTCCTGTTCTGAGCCAACTCATCAGCACAGCGAAGCCCTGAATGCAGCACTGTCAGTCTGCAGAGTTTACCTGAGGGACATTTTTAGTGTCATGAAACAGAGCAGTTCTTGCACTAATGTTCCTCTTTGGCACGAAGGCTGTGGTCAGGAGCAGTGGGAAGATGTGTGAACCAGAACCAGCCCTCCCTGGCCGCCCAATACCCTGCCTCTCCTGAGCCACTATAATGGCTCCTCTATGGACATCAACAGCTGCTGTGGCTTAAGCTGCCTTCAGGGTCCCAAACTCAGGCGAGCACAAAATTTTCCAACTGTTCTGCTGCTCAAAATCTGCAATATGAAGAGGGATGGCTTTGCAGTGCTTTCGTTTTATGCAAATTATATTTGTGCCCTGTGACACAGCTTGTCTTTGATAATCTAAAACCTCTCCATATTCACATATAATAAAATAAATCATGCCAAATCCATCCTTTCCGCTAAAAGCAGAGGGCTAAATTGCATGCAGCAGATAAAGATGGTTTAGGGCATCTGCTGTTTCAATCCACGGGGCAGCCATCAATTATTTTTGTAATAAAGAACAAACTGAACATATATATCATTGAGACTAAAACCCATCTAACAGCCATGGTTAAGTAAAGTACACTGGAAAACATGAGCAACAAGCTCCTGAACTCATCACTGGAAACCAAAGTCGTGAAGTCTGAGTTTTACCTATTTGACAACCAGTGGATGTGAACACATCACAAGGAGACCACATCATGAGAGGGCAAGCAAATCCCACAGCAACAAGACAGTTAGAGCCGTCCTTATTTATTATTTGTGCTACAGTAAAATCTAGAGGCTCCTGCCAAGACTGACACCTTGTGAAGGGGATGAATCGAGGCCTTGTGCCCTGCAAAACGAATGCAGGGTCAAAGAGTTCTGCTGTGGTCAATGGAAGCAAAGTCCATGGGGCATCATCAGCAGCCCTGAATCATAGTCCCAACTGTCCCCGACCATAAATCCTACAACCTTCTGCTGCCCATTACTGTTCAGATGGGGAAAATAATATTAACAGCATTTTATTTTATAGTAAGTTTGGGAATGCAGGTATTTTCATGTCAAAAAATGGCAGCTGTAGGTAAGAGGGRGAAGAAGTGTGATAGACAGAAGACTCCTTTAAAGTTTGCTTTTTCTAATCTTTCCTTAGAGAAGCCCATGCAAGAAAAAATATATCCTACTCAGCTATCTTTTTTGAAGAACACTACTAGTTCCACTTAAGCTGCCTGCTTCTTAAAGGTGTCACAAAAAGATGAATCCTGATGCCACCATTGGACATGTAGAAGGGCAGAACTTCTTTGGATTCACCATTCATGGTCCTTTTAGAAGTACCCTGCACTAAATGTGCAGAAACACTCTTCTTAATCTACTCAGTGATTCCAAAATGCAAAGCCCAAGTTAGTTATTTCAAATCCAAATACTTGTCTGTAGCAGCATGGTGGTATCTCAGCAAGAGCAAGAGAATGGCACCAAGAATGCATTAGCATTTAATGAATTAGCAAGACTGAATGGCACACGGACATGAAAAGCTAGCTCACAAATATTGGAGTTCTAGTTATATAGACCTCAATGCTCCAGAATAGCATAATCGCATTACAGTGGTACTAGCAGACTGGCTGCAGTACACAGAATTGTTAACAGCATGTAGTAAAAGAGCAACACATTAATATTACTAGCAAGGTAATATTGCTTGGCAATAAGCATTGCAAGGTAATAAGGATTTAACCTTTCATTAAACGAATGGAGAACACCCATAAGAAAAAAGTGACCACAAACAGTATGTCCTGCCTTGGGAGGCTAGTTACACAGAAACCAGGGCCCTCCTTCTGGGGAAGGCAGCAGAGACTGGCCTAAAATATGCTGAATTAGTGCATCCGATGCTATTCAGCCAGTGCTCCTCCTTTTTTTGGGTTAGGTCCTCCAACTCTGTAGGCAATCCCTACTGCTGACAAGGTACCTCATGCAGTTGTGGGATGGGAAATATTTGCACTATATCACCTGCCTCCGCTGTACTTTTTGCTATCAATTATATTGACCCCAAGCACTCAGTAGGGCACACAATCTTTATTTCAACTTTTAAAGTGAATCTTATTAGAAGACTGCTCCTCTGTTACTTGAAAGATACATGTGGGTGAAAGATAAACTGTGATCCAAGGAAATCTTACTCTAAACTAGATTTAAATACACAATTAAGCAGACTCTCAAGTTACTTCATCTTCACACTTCTACTGAAGATAAGCCAAATTCTCTGAAGCAGAGTAATGATCTGAGTGCTGCTTGTTTTCCAAATTACAGGACAACAAGCTTGCCTCCCTAATGAGCCAGGCTTTGATCTCCAGGAAAATGGAGCATTAGGAATAATACCACATGTAAGATTACATTGTATTTAACTCCAGATGAGAGCAAATCCAGTGGAAAGCAGAGCACAATAAACCCTGTTATATATTGTCTGCTAGAGCTGCCCTGGTCAGGTCTTTCAAGGGAGAATTTGCTGAGAGACGAATGAAAAATATAAACAGTTCAAAGAGACAGATTTAGCCCTAGGTGACCATGAAATGTAGGCTCAACTGAGGGTCTACAAAGAGCCTGCGAGAGCCCAGAGAGATGGCAGCCGCCAGACCTACCTGTGATAAAGGCATACGCTGCTAGGATGTTGCTGAGCAGTGCCATCTCTGTGCTAACGCCCACAGGCTCCATGCTGCTGTTGAGCACCGGCGGTTGTGTCTCATCCACAGGAAGCAGGAAGGGGATGTTGTCTAGAGGGTAGAAGGTGGCCGATCTCCCTTTCTTCTTCTCTGCTTTGAAACAGAAAGGGAATGAGGAACGAGGCATGTGCCCCAGCCCTACCCTGCCCTATCCCCACCAGGTCAGCATCTGCGTTCAGAAATCTGGAGCCACTCAATAGCAAGCCACCCAAATTTGCCCCTTTTTGGGGGGCAATTAAACCTTCTCAGGTAGCTTCAGTTGAGCACATACCCTGTCTGCATCCAGGCAGCATCTTCTCTCCCCCGTCTCCTGCTCTTTCATGTCACCACTTAGACACACCCACCTACGCTACAGCAAATATATAATCAGGTTTCTTTTCTCTTATGTAAATCAAAGGAGCCTTTATCAACAGTGGGTTCAGCTAAGCTTGTAATAAGGACTGGAAAACACAGGCAGAGCCGGCAACCCTCTGCCGGTGTCACGCTGTAGTGATCCATCCACAACTGGCAAACAGACGTGCTTTTCTCTTTGCAGGGAAGGGCAGACCTGAGTTTACGACTTCCTTCAGAAGCCCACTCGTATTGTGTTTCACCCAGACACCATTTCCCCTTTGGAGAGGTGAGTGAACATGGGTTAATGATTTGATTTTATTTGTTGAAGACTGGAGCTAAGGAGGCAGCTAATTCCAGGAGGCTCAAAGAGACCCTTTCAGACCTTATCAGCTCGCTGCTGAGTGCTCCCTGCACCTTGATCTGCAGGCAGACACCCCCACTAGTCACAAAACACTAATTGTTTTAAACACATGAAAAAGTCGGTGCACAGGATCCAACTCCATCATCCATGTGCTTGTTTAACTGTAGCTATTAGAGTTTTTCAGTCTCCCTTCCCTGGGTGTCTGGTTCTGGCCAAAAGCAAGGATCGCACTGTAAAGTCACAGACTTGCACCTGGCTTYCACTTATCTGCAAGTATTAAATTCAGGAAACTGTCAGGTCCATCTCCAATAACGCCATCAGTGCCATGCAAGCAAAGGCACTCTGACAGCAGCCACAACGTGAGATTGTCTCTGTTCACGGGCTGCCTGATCCGTCTCCTTTCCCTGCAAACCCAGCAGCGTGAGATGTCACGTTCAGCTTCCCACCGTGCGTGCCAGGAAGCGGCCCAGCCCAGGGAAGCAGTGACAGAAATTGAGGGGTGTCAAAGAGAACAGGTAATACTGAATGGAGAGGGACTGAGTGCATGAACGTGCATGCAGTGATGCCAACTCCTAATCTGCCTCGGAGGAGAAGCAGCGGGGAGGGATGTCCAGGTGTCGCTGTAAGGGATCAGCCCCAAGGAATGCGGGCACAGTTGTATCTCTGCCACTGAATAGCTGCATGGCCTTGGGAAAGCCACGTTACAAGCTACCAAGGTGTTAATGACTGGCCCTGAAGCAARGTTTTTAAACATGGGTGCCTGGGTGGCAGATCCGAAAGCAAAAAATATCCCAAGAACCTCTTGCTTTAGGAGAATAGAGAGCACAAAAGATCAGTTGTACAAATGGAGGCACTGGGGCACAGAGGGTCGAGGGCACATTCAGCAGGAAATCAATAGCAAAGTTTTGGAAAATCTTTTAATTCAGATGTAGGCACCAACATGCCCTCTCATCTTTATTCTTCCTGACTGGTAAATCTATGTCTGTACAAGCGGTTGGATTTTTCTCTACCACTGTTCCTGCAAAGAAATCCATGGAAGCAGGGTAAATTTTTCATTCCTAAAAACTGAACCTAAAAACTGGTTACTTCACAGCATCTCAAGTAGCATTATGCATCTAAACTGAGGCAACTGAATCCTAGTACTAGTTGACAGATCCTAGAGAGTCATTCAGCTCTTCCCGTAGCAGATGCTTAAAGCTTGATATATTTGCTCATACACAGACATCTAAGACACCCCAGGGTCAGGAGGACATCCACGCAGAGATGGCAGGTATGAGAAGGGATGTAGGGAAAACT
Source organism: Phoebastria nigripes (assembly GCA_035582835.1). Taxonomy (NCBI): domain Eukaryota; kingdom Metazoa; phylum Chordata; class Aves; order Procellariiformes; family Diomedeidae; genus Phoebastria; species Phoebastria nigripes. The sequence goes on along the minus strand of JAYKAV010001145.1, from coordinate 1,214,299 downwards.
CTTACCCTTCTAGGGCAGCGTCTAGAAGCCAGGTGAACATCCAGGTCATCTCGGATGACACATTTATATGGGGGTAACTGAATCCTGCCTGAGATGTCTACATACTGAGGTCTGGCTCTGAACTAGTTAATCTAAAATCCCTTTACAATCAATGAAAATGAAGGGCACCACCAGGATATAATCTCATGTATATTTCATAACCATATATCTCATTGTAAAAAGGACTGAGTTAGGTGGCTCCAGGTTCCTGCTAGGTCTTTGAGAGTTTTGTACAACTCTGCATTGAAGTCCAGTTAATGTGGCTGGACTGCAGCTGCACAGAGCTGGTAGGATATGAACCTGGGGCCTCTGCACCGTGCTCTCTCACTTGTCGAGTTCTGGGTTAGTGACAACCCACCTGCCCCTCACTGTCGATACATTCATGGGATCTCACTAGGACTAAGGTTTAAATTATACTTGCAGTGGGGGCTTCCATGTGCATGTGCTAGATCAGCCAGGAAAGGCTCAGATGGACAGCACCTCTCTTGGGAATGGGGCACCCCTTGTAAACCATGCTGTGCAATAATGGTGTATTTAGGAGACAGAGTAAGGCATAGCTCCTCTCATGTGAGATGCAAGAAGAATCTTTTTTTTTTTTTTTAACTTCTGACTTGTCCAAAGAACAGATGCAACCAAACAAGTTTTTAAATGAATAGTCGGCTGCATACACTATACTCCAGCAAAGAGCACCACAAAACCACAAAACTGGTTTTGTCATCTGCAGGATTGTACAAGCACAGACAGGGAAGATAGAAAATGACTGGAGTTATGCAGGAGGGAAAAAACAAACAAACACAATTTCACAAGGGCCATGTGTTGCTATGCTATGTGGTTCCCTGGTCTGCCATTCATTCCAGGATCATACTAAAAGACATCCCCTTTCCTCCTTGCTAGCTTTGAAGACCTTCTCTATGCCTAATCAGCTCACCTACTACTGGCTTTCTCTTCACCACCCTTTCTTAGCTGTTCCCAGTTACTCGAACTGTTTCCCTGTGACTTTACACCACAGCTGAGCAAAATTATTTCAGCTAGCAGTAAATTTGCCCAACACCACAGTATAAGCATAGGAGAGGTTATTCACGATACCAGGCTGACTTTAGCAAATAGCTTTAATAAAAGAAATAAAACGGGAAAGGAGATTACAGAAATGTCCAAATATTTCCTTTTGCTATTTTCAAAACATTCTTTTAGCTTTTAATTTCAAAATGACATCTTTGTTTGAAAAGTGGTGCATATTTTAAAAATGAATGAATAAACAATGTGAAAACTAAACAAAAGGTGTCATTTGTAGAAATGAAATGTTTAGGTGAATGAAAATGAGTTCAGGATTTTTTTTTTCTTGCTTAAAAGAATCACCGGGATCACAAAATATATTTTGGGCTAACTCAAAATTCTTTTCCTTGACAATTTTTCAGAAAGGCCTCCAAACTGACAAAACCATAATTGCCAACTCTTAATTATCTGTGGATTGACTATCCAAGCTGTGGATTAACTTTGCCAGGAGTGTAGACAGAGACAAGGTAGCTCTGCCCATACCCACCCTAGAGCTGAATCTCTGGGAGCGCAGGCTGGGAATTTCAGAAGTAATGTCATACACCATCTCCTGTGTGTTGGGAAACACAATGCAAAACCACCGACTAACCCAATACGTGCTCACCTGTGCTTTTCCTTTGTTCATACACCATCCCTTCCTCCTACTCACCTATCCCTATAGATAGCTAAGATTTGACTTCATTCATATCTCTTGACTTTGCATTTTATGAAAATAGCATCATATTTCAAAGCTGAGTTGAAAACTTCTCTGTCCCCTGTGAGGCAGATCTACTGTCTCTGCCCTGGTTTTTCTTCCTTGCCACTGTATTAGATGGGTCTGCAAAGTATTTCTGTGATGAGTTTTGACAGGCATGGCCATGACTGCTATTTCAAGAAACCCGGCGTGAGTTTCACAGTTCACTTTAGTCTGTCGCTGGTCACGCCTTGAAGCTTCTCCTTCTGACTGTGACATGGATGGGGTTTGGGAACAATATAGAAACCCAGATAAGGGGAGGTAGAAGGGAACAGTTACCACAACACAGTTAGGTTTGGGCCAACATCGCAATAGCCATAGCTACCTGGGAGAGCTCGCCCTATGTTGGAAGGAGAGACATCAGAAAGGAACACGCCGTCCCCTATAACATTGGGATCAAACACTCTTGGCCGCAGTGGAAAATGTGGCTTCTGAAATCCTTGGTAATTGGTTGGTCTTGGCTGGGTTTCATGCAGAAGCTTCTTGGGAACTAAAAGAGAGGAGTAAGAAGAGCACAGTTGTTAGAGTGAGTTATTTCAGCTGGTCAGAATGAGAATTATCACATTATGCTATGGGATCAGCTGATACTTAATTATACCATGTGCAGACCAAACAGACACTCATTTACCACTATGATGAATGCTCTCCAAATGCCAGCACAGAGACATTCAATGAGAGAATGCTGGAAACTATAAAGTGATTAAGATATTGTTTATTTACAATTAAGCTTTGAGACTAGACTAAGGATCAGATTCAGACATCTTATTTAGACACCCATCTTAGAAACTGAAATGCCTAGTAAGGCAGGCTTTGGCCTCAGCCCTAAGCTTCAGAGTACTCCAGCTAGACACCTCTGTTCCTACCATGATAGCGGGCTGGGCAGGATGCCCCATAACAATGGGGACTATAGGGTATGCCTGAAACGCTGCCTCTCTCCAGCTGTCAAGTTGCTGGCTCAAGACTGCACATGAGAAGTTTCTGTCCACTCCGGATTCACAAAACCAGCCTCTGGAGGATGCTGTTCACATGAAATCATAAAGCTTAAATCATCCACCACAGAAATAAGAAACCCCACCTGTAAGAAACCCTCCCCACCCTGTGAGATCCAAAATACACTGTTCCCCATTGGGCTTTAGGCTTTAAGTAAGATGGGAAAGGCCCATTCTCCATTCCCACCATCCTGAGAAGGAGGGTGAAGACTCAGCTAATCCCTAGTGCTGTCCGTGTTTCGTCAGCCASAGCGTTAGCAATACGCAGGCGAGATACGTTAATACGTGACAGTTTTGTCAGGACATCTGTGGTCTCTTCTTTGGACCAAAGCATGCCTTAGTAAAAAGAGTATTTTCTCCTCCTTGATGTTGCAAGTCCAGCTCTTCAGCTGTACATCCAGGTAAAGAAATCAAAGTCAGTGTAGCTACCTCAGTGTACACCCACTGAAGGTGAATCCACACAGTAAATTCACTAATTTGCCCTGTAGGGACAAAGCAGCATGTCATTTACAGAGCTGAACCAGTTCTCTGCCTCAGCCACGGCCAACACCTGAGGCTACTTCAGAGCAAAGTGCTTTTCTATACAAAGAGAAGAAACACATATACAAGCTGTTGTGCTCAGAAATTAGAGGAATAGAGTGATGAAAGACAAAAATAAAGAAATTAAAATTTCCAGAGGAGAAAGATATATTTTCCCTGTCAGTGACTGTATACTAATATATATATAAAAGCACCATTTTGTCCCTGCAGACAACCAAGACTTTAGAGCGTCAAAGACACAGGCTGTTGAGAATTAGGCACAAGTTCACTAGACCCACAGAAACTCAAAGAGAAGATTTCTGGGATGCTCAGCTCTCCTTTCTCCAAGTCTAATGGCAACTGCCTCTCTCATCCCAAGCAGGCTGCCACCTCCTGGTGCCTCAGTTTCCCCACTGCTCCGTTGCCGATYGTGTTATCTCTCATCTCCACTCTTCATAGGGGCGTGAAGAATCGTAATTAAAAATGCAAAGCACTTTGAGATCCTTGGCACAAGCATGAAGAAGGACTTGGAAAGAGTGCAACCCTGGAACAGAAAGGAAATTCCTGCCTGCCCCCCRCAGCTAATCAGCTGCCAAGCTGGAACATGAGATTTAATCACTCCCATTAAATTTGCCTGCATAACTACAAATATTACTGGTGGGGGAAGTGATCCAACCACCTTGTTTACATTGTGTTCGACTTACTGTCTTTGCTGAGGCAAAGAAAATTGTAACTGTATTTACTGACTGACCTCCTGTATTAGGCTGCCAAGATGTCAGCACTGAAGTTCTCGCATTATTAGTAGAGTCATGCTAGGTCAGGAAACAGACATAAAAACCCCACAGCTTCTGAATATCAAAGAGCTGGCACAGCAGTTTCTAGTGAAACCTGAATTGGCAACTGTCCTCTGATGGGAAGGCAGCAAAAGAAACACATCCCCTGTTAGGAACTAGAGAGAAGCAAGGGGGATACCTGTGCAGAGAAATATCAGAAAGTCTGGGGAGGAGGTGGGTAGAAGAGAGCTCATCCTGCAAACCACACAGTCAGGGAGAATTGCAATTCTGGGTGCCTAATTTAAGCAACCAAAGGGACCTGACATTMAGAGGGCATAGGGCTCAGCACTCTCCAAAAATAAAGACCCCTTTTGCTGTATCTCAGGCTGAGGACCTGAAAGGCATTTGAAAGACACAAGTCAGTTTTCCCTTACACACTTTTCATCCAAACTGCATCCCAGTAACCTGTTGATATGCATCCAATGAAGAAAATTAAGCAAAAGGAACACAGAGACAAATTTTTAGCAGATTTTGGCTAGTCTTCCATGTTTCAGACTGACTCTTCTTCATAAACATCTCCTTTCACCTCCCAGTATTCATGGCCATCTCTGGGGCAGAACACAGGCTGGGTGGAGCTGCATCTTTCTTCAAAAAGGTGACACCACCAGACACTTAAACATTTGAGCCAAGTGGGGGAAGGAAACACCATCTTTTCCTAAACACACCCAGGGAACTGAGCTATGGCTTTTCCACCTTGGCGTGTGTGTCATTGCCACTATGAATGCTACCTATGGGACCGGGAGAGGAGTCAGGGTAAAGCAAAACATTGCTAAGTCAGTCTGCAGCTGGTCAACAGCATCCCAAGGAAGAGTGGAGATGGCGAAGTATTCAGAGGGAAGCATTCATAGAGATTATTTATTGTCACAGCACCTTAATGGGGTAGGATTGTGCTGTCATCCCTTTGGGATGGCTGGGGAAGTAAGATGACTACCAAGTTGGCATTTGGTACCTAAAAACACAGGTGGCTATGAAGAGAGATTCCCAAAAGCAGGCATGTGCTTAACTTCCATGATTAGCATGCACTTCGGTACTTTCAAAAATCCTAAAAGGTGCTTGTCTTCATTTCAGCAACTAAACCCCTTTAAAACTCTGTATGCAACTTAGTGCAACACAGGATGTCTACAGCACATGAACTTTGGAATTTCCATGTCAAGGGACCATTTTTCTCTGTGGACTCCATAAATATCTTGAGGACATGTGGTGGGTTGACCCTGGCTGGACACCAGGTGCCCACCAAAGCCACTCTATCACTCCCCTCCTCAGCTGGACAGGGGAGAGAAAATACAATGAAAGGCTCATGGGTCGAGATAAGGGCAGCGACATCACTCA
>JAYKAV010001145.1:1174909-1208469 GCA_035582835.1 Phoebastria nigripes | reverse complement strand
GGGCTGCAGTTCTTCACAAACTGCTCCAGCGTGGGTCCCTCCCATGGGGTGCAGTCCTTCAGGAACAGACTGCTCCAGCGTGGGTCCCCCACGGGGTCACAAGTCCTGCCAGCAAACCTGCTCCAGCGTGGGCTCCTCTCTCCACGGGTCCACAGGTCCTGCCAGGAGCCTGCTCCAGCATGGGTTTCCCACAGGGTCACAGCCTCCTTCGGGCATCCACCTGCTCTGGCGTGGGGTCCTCCAGGGTCTGCAGGTGGATATCTGCTCCACCRTGGACCTCCATGGGCTGCAGGGGGACAGCCTGCCTCACCATGGTCTTCACCACGGGCTGCAGGGGAATCTCTGCTCCGGTGCCTGGAGCACCTCCTCCCCTCCTTCTTCACTGACCTTGGTGTCTGCAGAGCTGTTCCTCTCACATATTCTCACTCCTCTCTCTGGCTGCAGTTGTGTAGGGTTTTTTTTCCCCCTTCTTAAACAGGTTATCCCAGAGGCGCAACCACCATCACTGATGGGCTCAGCCTTGGCCAGCAGCGGGTCCATCTTGGAGCCGGCTGGCATTGGCTCTGTTGGACACAGGGGAAGTCTCCAGCAGCTTCTCACAGAAGCCACCCCTGTAGCCACCCCACTACCAAAACCTTGCCACGCAAACCCAATACAGGACATTTTGCCAGGAAAGGCCTGTCTTGGCAAAGAGTAAACAGAGTGATGGCACACAGCAAGTCTGTTCTTTTTCTAGTTTATACGATGCTAAACCAACACAGAGCTTAGATAGCTTGATTTAGAAAGACAGTAAAATGGAAAGGTTTTCTCAAGTGCAAAACACCTCACAATTTCCAGTTAGCTTCTGTGTGGCAGCCAACTCCACAAGAAAGATTAAACATCTGGTTCCTTTGAAATACCCTCCTTAAATTCTCTGGAGAGGAATACATCTGACACAAAGCATGGCATGAACTGAAGCAAGGTGTCAAGAAAAGATGTTTGTGATTAAAACCTCCACCAGAAAAAAGTACCTGGGATTTTAGTCTTATCTCAGTATTAAGAACAGAAACCCTGGCAGGGAAGGTTGGAACTTGGCCTGCTCCATTCAATCAAGCAGAGAAGTTAAAGCATCTCAGTCAGCAGAACAAGTGATATATGTGGACAAGAGGGGAAGAAATAGGGCCTTCAATCAAAGTGTTAACACACCTTATGGGTCAGGAGCCCTRCACCTTAAAATGCACATGAGAAATGAGCTAGGATCATCTGGAAGAGAGGAGATGAGTTGCTCTGGGCATCTCTGGGGACCTTCAGTCTCTCAGGGGGTAGCAGTCAGCATTGAGATATGGGTATTTATCCAAATGATAAAATTCTCCAGTAACTTGGGCTGGGCAACTGAGCAGCGCTGGCAGAGGTGTAACTTTCAGGATGGCAAGCCATGCTCTGCCACCCACCCCGGGGTCCAACTCGGGCATCACGGCATGGACTCCGCATGAGCCAGGACTCGATCTGGAGAGCAAAGCGTCACCATCACTGTGACACCCCGTGAAGGCACCTGCAGAAGGCGGTTCTAGATTATAAACCTGCAAAGGAGCTCTTGGATCAGCAGGTTCATTCCTCTGCTATTACAGAGGCATGAGGAACGTACTCTGTACATTCAGACTTTGAGCATTACAGACTTTCAAGTCTTTATATAATCTCTCTGTGTCTATTTTAAAAGCAGTCCTGGCTACCAGCTCCCACTGCTCATATGTCTGAATCAACATCATGCTACCAATAATTTATACCAGTTCCCAACCCAAGACCTGCATTACCCATTTGCAATGAATTAATGGTATCAATCCCACAACAAAACCTCACCGCCACTGCCTGCCAGCTTCCCCCCTTGCAGGAACAGGGGCAAAGGAAAATCAAAGCTGGAGTGTGCTCTCACTGGCAGAGCAGACCCATCAGATTCGGATACAAGCAACCAGCAGGACAGTGTGAAAAGGCACATGCTGGTGCTGCTGACAGTGTCCCTATTTGTACTTGGTGGAGACTCCTTCTGCTGGGATTTTCACACAAGCACTCTCTTGTGTGGCCAGAAAACTGAGGACTGATGAAAAGAAATGTCTACAAGCAGCAAAATTCTGAATTATGGTGCTAAGAGATGGAAAAGGCCAGCCGCTACCTTGCCACTTAGTTCATCAAGATCACTTGCCGTATGTTTTCTACTATTTTGATCTATCTAGTTTTAAACACTCCAGTTCTGGACATTTGGCTAATTGTCACAAGAGATTATTTTGCATAGGAACATTGCTCTTTCTGAGGAATTCTATTTCAATATGCTGCTGAGTGTTTCAATTTAAGTACATATATTATTCCCCTAATCAAAACATTTGACTGCTATAGCCACCAAATTTTACAGATGGGGAGTTGGCTCAGGGACAGAGTTTTGAAAGTGTTTAAATATCAAAATGATTTGTCCAATCTCACAGAGTGAGTCTGTGCCAAAGAAAGGAAACAAATTCAGGCTCCCTATATTTCAGCCTTGCACTCAAACCATCCCTTCTCTTTGCTAATTTGATCATTTGCTGTTTCCTGATGCTTGCTCAGTCCTAAACATGCTTAAAGACTTCCACTCCCAGGACCCAATTATCCCCTGACCTCCCTCTTCACTGTATATACAGATCAGTCAACTTGAGGGGAGATCAATGAACGCTCAGTCTTAAAAACATACAGATAGGGGGCTTGTCATTCTCCAGTCCTCTGCTATATATTCACTTGTGCATTTCCAGCCCATAAGGTTTACTCTGAAAGCTGATCTGCAGGACCTTCAGCAAATCCTCCTGTGAATGCTTGAAGCAGAGTGCAATTTGAACAAAACATGACTCCCTTACCGTTGAAAATTACAACCAAGCCTTTTATCTGGGCAGGTTGGGGCCAGGAACTGTTGATGCTCAGCATACTTTTTAAACAAAAAAAAAAATCCTACTGTGAGTAAACACCCAATATAAACTACTACAGGCTTTTAGAGGTAGCAGCTCTGAAGGATCTTTGTTTGAGACTTGAAAATGCACAGCATCCAGATAGAAATGGGATCATTCATGCTTCTGAACTATTACAAGAAAGCAATTCCTTAGCATATATGTAAGGTTTATGGCGCGCTCAGATGGCAGAATTAAAGTGTTTTATGTGCTGTAAACCCTAAATTCACTAAGCACTCAGTCAACAATATCTATTAAAATAATGGATTTTGGCTGTGTCAGACAACAAAATATCGCAATATAATCCCAGAGCAAGAAGGAAAAGTCCCATACGTAAGAAGACTCTACACCTGGTGACAACAGTAACACCACTGTGTAGCTAGAAACATGGGGGTGCAGATGTTAATTTGATTAACAAAAGTAAATTGAGGCACAGCCTACCTCCTTGGCTTTTTCCCAAGGGTATCAGACATGGCCAAGGAGCAAGTTGAAACCTTTTCCAGCATCCTGTGCCCCCATCTAGCTCAATGCTGGCCTTTCAAGTGACTAAATGCCCCTTTCAAGTGACTAAAACCCCGTTTGCATCACATGGCAAGAGGTTTTGCCTCTTCTCGTGATCACATGTGTCATGTCAGACATCCAAAGTCTACCTTCAATTCCTGCCCTGCCACTGGGCATTCCCCCCACCATTGCTATTTGGTGAGATATAGGTATAATCACTTGATAGGAGACCATCAGATCCTACAGCTCTCAAATGTCTCCATGAGCAGTTAGATGGCCTGGGCATCCCCATGTGAAAGGCTGAGTGCACTGGACATCAACTCCATACCTTGGCAGCAAAGCCATATCGTACCTCTGGGCATCCTGTATCATATTCAGAGGAAAAGTATAGTACAGTTTACATAGAAAGTGTAAAGTGTCCCAGGAGACAGCGGGAGACACGAAAGGACTTTGTACGACAGAACATAAGTCTGAAAGCTGGGATTTGATCAACAGGCTGCCATGTAAAATCTTCACTCTCTCAAAAAAAAACAGAGCAGAGGCTTAACGAACACAAGTGGTCAAGACCTCAGCTTTCCATCTCCTTCAGTCATTTTAAAAAGGGAATTTTTTCATCCAGCACCGATGTAGTCTGCAATCCTGAAACAGAATGCAAAACCCAAGAGAAAGAGGGAGTTACTCAGCCTGCTGCAGGAGTGTTTTCCATGCRCAGTGGTTCCAAACCACCGATAACAAGGAAGTGACTCATGCCAATTACAGTAAGTCCACTTCCAAGCACCACGCAGAAATCAAGTGAGACTGTCTGGGAAAATAGCCCTGTCATAACCAAAGCCACCTACACCTCCCCAAGCCCACAGCCTGCACCAGGGACCTCCTCCCCTGCCCCTCCCTTCAGACGCTGCCCGAAGCAGAAATCTGTCTCTTCTGCTGGTGATTTTTGGGCTGGTGGGAAACGGTACAAGCCGGGATGCCTGACACAACTCATACAAACTTCCGGAGCACTCTGCCAAGACTACTCCTGAGGCAGCCCAGATGCTTTGCCCTTTACTGCATCTTTTGACAGCAGCTAACTACAGAAAGGTTGTGCAATAAGAATATAAATATAACACAGACAACCTTTTATCTTGTTTGGCCTCCACAGAAAAGGAGATATTCATCCTTTTCTCACGCAGCTGCAGAGAAGTGACTTCAGAAGTGGAAGGCAATTCCAGTCCAGAAACGAAGCCCATGCAACAAAAATTAGCTCAGTCTCACCGTTCCTCCCAGTGAAATCTCCTGCAGGTACATGGCTCTGTGACGTGAGAGGCTTTAGGAGATGAAGGTACCACGGTGCACCTCCAACTGAGACTCCACGGGGCAGAGACAGATGCAAGCACTGCTCCCTACCAACCTCCCCCCCTCTTGCACAGGGCTGCAGAACACCTTCCCCTGCTTTCTCCTATTTCTGCCTGTCCAGAAATGCAATAATCGTATTAAAACATCCAGTTCACCTCATCTGGGCACTCAACCCATGCATGCCCTGTAGGTACCTAATGAAGAAGTCCTCCTTAAATAAGCTACGTTCCTAAGCTCCCTGTATCGTCAACAGTGAAAGGTGGGTGCCTTTGAAAGCCTCCAGGGGAGATTCTGTCTACTTAAATTTAGGAGCCTAATTAGGGATAATTAATGAATCATAATGTTACCTTTGGATTTATTCTCCTGAGTGTATCTGAGTTAAAATCTTACGAACTGCTTCACATGTTTTACTCAGATATTTTTCTTCTATCTTGAACTTTTCAGATCAGGATTTGAAGCTACAAACACCTTAATTTCTATCCAATGATGCATGTGCTTGATCTATCCACAGGCAGTTTTCCTCCCGCTTTCATAGCCATGAAAGTCAGTTGTTCTTCTTTCATCATCTTAAATGTAATAACAGAATACGAAGCATCTATTGCCAGCAACTCATAAATCTCCTGCTTGATGTGGCTTTTGGTCTCCAAAGGGCACAGTGAAAAGCATCGCATGCACCAGTCTGCTCCCTACATGTTCTATTTGGAAAGAAAAACGGATCAAAAGGAAGAAAGCCTTGTAAGAGATACCTGCAGATACGAAGAGTTACTTTCATCTGGTAGATTTCTGCCTGCTCCTAAAGTCAGGAGAGTTCTGCATTTTCACAAGATAACGCATCTTTAGGAGGATGAGACTCGAGCTGAGGCTTGTCCAAATTCCAGCATGCTCAGCTACATCCCCCATGGGACCTTCTGCCAGCCAGAGCTGTAGGACCTCTGTAGCAGTCCGGCTGCATCTCATCTCCAGCAGGCCCAGAGGAGGCTATGACAGTAAATTTATACACCTGAGCAGCACTAGTATATTTTAGGGAATTGAGATGGGTCTGGATCAAACCATTAATGTCACCTCCAGGTGCTACTGCTAGAAGCATGGGTAACTACTATCAGCAAGGTCGCTGCAGGAACAGAAACCTGACTCGGCAGTCACATATGGAGTGAGTTCAACCCTGCTGAATTAAGACATTTTCCCTTTATTTACATGCTGAGCATGATCAGAATCTGACCTTTCAATTACGTAGCCTCAATTCCAGAAATGACAGCAGGCAGGGGAGAAAAAAACTTTAATAATTACGAGGGTACCAAGCAGGGACTGACAGCACCTGGGAGAAGCTACCAGACTCCCAGACTAGAAAGGCGACAGCAGGAGAGTCCAAGAATCAGTTTTGGGTTTCCTCTTTTTGCAGCACACAAAGATGTCTGAATCTGGGCCCTGGGCCCTTTATCAGTGAAGAGGAAGACACAGTACAGAGGATGGCACAAAAAGGAGAATAAGATTAATAAGGAAGTCAGACTCATTCTTCTGGTCTTCCCTATTCCCCCTATTTGGACTGCATCTATCACATACTTGCATTGGTACTTTGCAAACCAGCCCATTCATGTATGGATTTCTTAGGCATTATAGAGAATACTAGTTTGTTGGTCTGTTCAGAGGAGACTTTTATTACAGACTGTAATTTTATGCAATGCTCTAAGTATATCCACTCCACTTTGGATCAAAGAAGAGTAATGCTAAATTCCAGATTTTGACACAATTCCTATTTTTTATCATCGTGTTCAGTCATTTTAATCAAACATTTAACAAGGCAAGGAAGACTTTACTATTTTAAATTACTTTTATAGTACGGAACTGTTATCCTTGACTTATTTAGGCTATAGAGCTTGGCAGAAAGTCWTTTGTGCAGCTTATCTATTTTTCAGGAAAATATGTGACACAACATGTGGCTCCCAGGAGGATGCTGACGGAGCAGTAGGCATTGTGTGTTCAAGTGTGGCTGATCCAGAGCCAGGGCATTGCTCATGCGAAGAACTTCTCGCCAGCAAGGGAGGAGAGCCTCTGTGCTCAGGATGCCAACACATACCCAAGCGGCTGCAGCTCTGTGAGTTACCAGGCATCAGCTGAGTCACAGCAACCAATTCTGTAAAACTTGAGGCAAAAGATACTCCCTTAAATTTCAGTGAAATCTATAYAAGCACTGTCAGTGAAAGAGGCCCTTGGAGGTCTTCGCTATCACATATCCAAAGGTAGTGGCTGGGTGAGTATTATGTATCACTGTAAGACACTTAAATGATAGTCAAGGCAAGGATATCCAAGATAAAGTAAGGAGAAAGGGACCGAGTAAAGGGCCAGAGGCCCTGAAACACCCTGGTGCTGATGGAAAGCCATGAAACCTCCCCCAGGGACAGGAGAGGGATRGCAGGGAAGGAAGAGCCTAGGCAGGAAAGGAAGGTACCAGGGATAGTCCAYAGCTACACTGCACTGCCCAAATATTTGAATAAAGAGTAAGAAGCCTCATGCTTCAGCATCTGAGCCAACAACTAGCCTGATACAATCCAACAATTATATTCCAAGAGTTAGGAGAGTTAGGAATATAATTTGTCCTCTGAGACTACTGACTAAGATGGACATTTAGGGGATTTCCTGTGCCCATCTCTGAAGCAATGTCACCCATCCTGTAGTCCACAGACCACTGGTGACCTGTAAGGCATCAGAAAAGTGATCCAGAAAAAAMCCAATTCAAAGAAAAACCAAAACCAGCATATCCCTGGGTGTTCCCCCATGGTTTGTCTCAGTGTCTGCTGGCAGGCACAGCCAGGAGATGCTTCCCATCTGCTCTCCTTGACTAATTGAAAATGTTTGTAATTACAGGAATAAAACTATGCTCTGTAAAAAAATATTTTCTTTTTATCTAAGTGCTACTTATCCGACGGTGCATGCTAGTTCTTTATCAGTTCATCAGCTTTTCCTCTCGGTAATAAAACAGCAGAGAACTAGACAAGGGGCTAGAATTTTTTTCCCAAAAGATAGCGGTGCCTTGATAACACAGGTTGAGGAATGTCATGCGAAAGCAGCCGGTAACCTCTGACATTAAAGGCAATGACTTTGTCGGGTCACATACGTGACTTAGTGTGGCAGTTCCCAGGAGCCCATGAGATGCCCAAGCTGGAAACCCTGCACAAGGAAAGGTTATCAATAGCTTTGGAATAAAGACTAGAAGTGAACAAAACTGTATAAAGTAGCGACAGTGCTAAATGCCCTTCAGATATATACAGATGAACGCAGATTAATATTTACTGAACAAAAATACAATTTAGTTTGAGATCCAGAGCTTGATGCAGTGATCATTGGCTCCTGTTGTTCAGGACTTGGCTTATATGAGAAGCCAGGCTACATTAACAAACTTGAAATCCAAGGATCTGTGAACAAAGTGGCAAAACTGTTTTCAATATAAATCCTTCTATTCACATGGTCATAACCTGTGAGACATCCTCCTTTGGGACTGAGACTTCCTGAGCACAGTGGAAAGTTTGAGGAAAAACCCTATAGATGTTTTTAAATTATGAGAGTATTAAACCTCCTCTGTTTTTTTAAAGAAGTACATTTAACTGGCAGAACCTCTCTAACACACAGCATCAGCCTTAAATTATCTGGCTTGTAGACTGTGAAAAGTTCTTTGCATGGTTTATGTATTTTTTTTTTTTTTTCCTGGTAGAAAAACACGTAGCATGCATCATCTTGCTTTCATGCATATCCTGAGGGAGCAGTAAGGACTGCGAGCTCAAGTGTTACTACAATTGCTACTGCGAGTAACTGCCAGTTTTGTGGAACAGCAAATTATAGTCACTTTCCTGACGCCACATAAAAGCAGATACACACCATGGAAAACAATGCCAGGGTTTTGTTTTAGCCCAGCGAGGATGTTACTGAGCACCTACCCTATGCTCTTATGCAACCTGCCCTGCAGCTACTTCCACCAGCGCAGTCTGGGAGCACAGAGAAAAAAATGTGGGAATACGCAGTGCTGGATGCTTGTGGCAGCTTTCCTGTACTTAATAATGATTTTTTTTAAGAGAACATGAGTTTTTTAAAGCTAAATGTTTGCTGCTATTAGGCTTCATGAAATGTTCAGGAAGGACAGTATTTCATGCACACTAGTCTGCTCTTTTCCACCCTTCACACATGTAATTAAGATTCATTTATATGTATGTCCCTATCTCAAATGTTACCTGGATTCACACCACCTAATTGAAGACACTTTACTGTGATGGGAGGTGGCTAATTCATCCCTCCATCAATTATACAGATAGGCTGACTAATCTCTCAGTTTAACCACTTCAGTTAAATACCTGCATTAGTGCAAGTAAGGCTTTGCAAAACTGAGCTACAAGTACGCAAGTTATAAATATATATTGGTGTAGGACATTGCTGGGCAAAAGGCTTATCTCATTTATTCCAATGCTAACGGGGCTAAATGATCCTGACTCAAATCCTACCCACCAATTAGTGCAGAAATTATTCCAGGACTACTTGGGACTCCCTTGAGACCTCTCTAACAGACTAGCAGCTCTCTGACACATCACAGCTACTCGTAATACTTGATTTACTGGAAAATCTTCACCACGTTGCAACCCCAGCCAAGCCCCAGGTTGGTCATTCTGGGAAGGTCAGCAACGCTCCCTTTCTAGTGGCCTTTGCCAAGCATGGTCTAATTTCTGCCTGTTTGGGTAGCAAGGCCCATTAACTGCCATCTCTCCTACTTCATCTTTCAAAATGACTGAATTCAATCAGTTAAAAAGCATAAATGGAGACTCATCTTAATCTGCCATGTGTTTCTTATTACATATTCCCTAGGAAATGCAGATTGCTAACTCACAGCCAAGGAACTCACTTCATGCTGTAGTACCTCTATTTTTAGGCTTCCTTTTTGGGACTCTTAGAAAAAAAATGTTTAAGACTTTAACACATACCTTTGCTGCTAGTAACTTGAACCCAGTGCAGATCCTTTATCTGGCATGCACCCAATTTAAGTTGCCACTTCTTTCAAGTAGAATATAATGCTCTGAATCACAGTATTTGTTCCCTCTACTGGGTATCTTGAGCCCACCATCCCTGATATCTTATCATCAGATGAAAGGATTAATCCAACACAAAGAGGCTGTGAACATCTTTTGAACAAGTAAACCTTTAACAAACAAATTCCCAGGAGGTGGTATAGACAGGCATGGTTTACGAGTCCCTGTAAATAGCAAAGAAACTCATAGATAGAGTCCTTCAAAGTATTTCTGTCCCATGCTGGGATGACCCCTGTTTGTACCAACAGAGAGACTGTCCATCTCTGTAAAGACACATGCTGCAGAATTTGGTTGGCTCACAAATAAAAGTGGCCGGTCCTCCAAAGGAAAATGAATCCTTATCAATGCAACTGCATGGGATAAAATCTACCTCACAACCTGCCTGGGTTACAGTGACAAGATGGTATTAATTACAGTTCCAATAACCATCCACGTTACTTAAAATCTGAAGTAATCTACCTTAATTACCTTAACTCTAATAACTGCATGGGATCATAACAGTTAGAGGAGAAAAATAGTTGTTAACTTGTTGACTGCCAGATGCAGACTGCTGATAGGAGATGTATCAGATATTAAAGTATTAAAACTGACCACAGCCTGGCAGGAGAGGGCTGTGATTCATGCCCATGACTCCTAGGCACAGTGGGAGTACAAACAAATAATTGAACAAAGATCAAAGCATTAAGCTGTTTCAGTGGAATAAGGCAGGAGATTAATCTCTCATTTACTCTCAGGTAAACCTCCTTCCTAACTTTCTCCCAGTTCAGCAGGAACTTCAGCAAGTCCAATGTAGAAATCTGTTACATCGCCACCTTGTTTACAACTCTACCATCCCATTAAAATTATTGTTACAGTGGAGGATGAGAACTGGCCCGCTATTCTGCTTAGTCAGAGCTTTCCACCTTTGAGTTGCTTCAGACTTTTCTCTATGAAAAATAAAGAACCTATCTGAAAAATCTGTATTTAAAAAAAAAACCTTGCGTGAAAGCTATTTTCTTCACCCTTGAGCAAATAATTCACTTCCAATTATGTCCCAGGTAATGGAAAGTCTATGACAAACAGAGTTCAAAGTAAGGCACATTGTGAAAGAGGCACACTGTAATTAAAAAGGCAGTATGTAGAAGAAATGCCATCTTTGTGCTTGTACAATAGTTGGTGCAAAGAGCTGCCTGCACGATTTCCCAAGAGCAATACAGGCTTTGGAGGCACCTAAGTACAGATTTGCAGCCAAGTTTCACAGAGCTGGAAATCAAAACCTATCATCAGCCTAGTCTCCATATAGTTGGCTGATAAAAGGAGTGAAATGGCTACGGCATTATTCAAACTCAGGCATCTAATGAAATGTATGAGCGGTAACTCTGACATATCACCTGTAAACAGCTTCCCAGACTCTTTCAAGGGGAATCACAGCAGTTTGCAAAGCAGGGTCTTGCACCAGTCCTCACGCAGCTTGTACCCCCCTCTAAATCTACTGTCACAGGACTGAAAGGACAGAGGTGAGACGAAGGGTCAGACTGGCTCTTCCTGGCCTCGGAGTCTGAGACACAGCCTGCCTGCTTCCCTGCGGGCCAAGCAGGCAATGAAGTGGTTGGTGCTGCTTGCGGTTCATGAAGACGATGTCTACCCTCAGATTTTATATTTCCACAGATCATCCTCAGAGGCAGAATGGATTCTTCTTCCCCAGCAGGGCCTGATGTCATCTGAGGATGTTTTGTTTCGTTTACCTTCTTCTGAAAGGTTGGAGACTAAATATACAATATCCACAGCTATCTGCAGGCAACAGGCACCTGGCTGTAGAGAAAGAGGGAGGCTGTGATCTGGAAAGGAACCCACGCGTAGGAGGGATGACCCTAGCCTGACCCCCACGCAAAGGGTGCCTGAAGTGACAAGGAAACCCGGGAAGGGAAATTTGTGTGGTCCTTCCAGTGTTCTGTTTAGACCCATGAAGATTTTGTGATAGATAAAATAAAGATCATCTGATCTTTGGAACTGTTACAAAGACATAAGGAGCATTAGCCTCCACTCCTACATGTCCTAGAAGAAGTAAACTGTGGTTGCTGTGATGCAAGGAAATTAAACACACCAGTCACCTGGTACAGTCTGACAACCGTCATGCCATTAAACTCCCTTAGCATTCAAAACAGGGTGGCTCCATCCAAAATGCCTGCTGGGAATAGCGTGTGGCCCATGCTAACTTCTAAGCCATGTCAGGACCATGCAACACCAAATATTAGCAGGACGGTCCATTGAGTTCCAGTGTCAGGAGCTCCTGGGCTTTGGCACTATTTTGTTCATCAGTACAGACATACTCAGTTAAGTCCAGAGGTCAAATGCAGAAGACTAAGCAGCTATCCTAGCTTGGGATGTCAGCACTGCTCCTCATGGCTCAAAGCATCTGAGACATGAAATCACAGGTCTGTAGCAGCACAACAGACATGGGACCCAATAACCTGGAGATGTGTCAGGCCAAGAAAAGAGCTGGATCTGCTGCCTGTCTGCAGCAAAAGAAGCTGGGATAGCCCTGTGGGACGATACCCAGACACAGGGCTGTGACACATATTCAGCTCAGGGATGTTATCAGCTATGTTATACGAATGGACCTCTAGAAACGCTGAATGCTGAAATGCTGAAATGCTCCACAGGGAAAGACGACAGCTGAAAAAATTCATCTGGCCTCCCCTGAACTGTCCCTGCACGCGTGTTCCAGCCATGCCTGTAACAAAAAAACTGATTTATACAGAGGTACCTGCCTCCGACGGACCATCTGTGCTGCACCATCTGCCCTCATGGAGCAGTACACATCCCCTCGACTTGTCAGAGCTACACGGAAAGCAGCGCTCAGCCTCTACCGAGAATGAAAAGAGACTGAACTCAGCCAGCCCAAGCTGAACACTCTTATCAAACTACTTTATTAGCACAGCGTAGAGCTGCTACTGCCCAGAAACAGGAAGGAAGCACATTACCATATCTTTCCCTAATGCTCCTCCTTTCCCTTTAAACACAAAGAACAAAAAGGTCGTGTTAGAGAGTCCAGCAGGCTCATGTGATTGTAAAAGGATATTATACTGGGCACCTCATCCGTCAAAGAGACCAGCAGGGCTTAAGGGAGAGATGGTGGGATAAAATAGTCTCCTGGGCCAAATTCAAGCCATAAATGTTGCTCCTTTTTATGTCAAAGGGAAGTCTTTGACTTTTAATCTTTCCATATTTCAATTAAATGATGTAAATGACAGAGAGCTAAAATAGATGATAGATGCACAGCTAACCTCCCCCATGTTCTTGGGTTCCTAAGATTTCTCTCTTAAATACCATTACAACCACTCTGTAAAATTACAGTGG
The DNA here is from genome assembly GCA_035582835.1 of Phoebastria nigripes. Lineage (NCBI taxonomy): Eukaryota > Metazoa > Chordata > Aves > Procellariiformes > Diomedeidae > Phoebastria > Phoebastria nigripes. The sequence goes on along the minus strand of JAYKAV010001145.1, from coordinate 1,195,286 downwards.
AACTTATTCTTAAGCCATGCTTGTATCAATCATTTGATTTAATGAGCTATCCAAAGACTGTTTCCCATCGGTGCTTTTCTCCAGTCATGGCTGTGCTAGAACCAACTGCAGAGATAAAAGATAACTTCCTGTGTGGAAACCCTCATCCCCCATCCATTCCCATCTAGGCAAGGCTTTAGAGCCACATTTGTACACAATTAATCATGATTGCATTTTTGCAAAAATGTGATGGTATAGTCTGATACTAAAACTCCTTTTCCCTCTCAATTTGACTGCCTAAAAACAAAAGTCAAGTTTCTGATGGAGCTCCCTCAGACCAATACCTCCAGCTGTTTAAAAGAAGGACATCTCTTACAGACATGTTTTGCATTTATTTATTTTCTTGTTCTTCTATTGGTATTTATGAGGGTTTTTCCAGCAAGGAAGACCCTGATTGCACTATCAGGAAAACCAACAGAAGAAATAGTCCTAGAGAAATAAGTCCACATCAGCATTGAGCATGTGGAGCCAGAGACACAGCTCTGGCAAGCCAATCACCCACAGATGGGACAAACTGCAGCTCCCCACTTCCACAACAGCCAGAGATTGACAAGCACTCCAGCTCTCTTGAGACAGAACCTTCCAGCCAACCTAAATACAGGTATTTCCCTTCCCTGGGTGAGAAGCTTACCCGAGCTGTGCTCCCAGGTCCGGCTCCAACTCTGGAGAGCACAAACTCCTCCTAGAAATAATTATTAATGGAAGTGTTGCCCTGAGACACCTTGACATAGAGCTCAGTAGGAGGTCTTACACTGGCTTCTGCTAGTGCTGGTACATGCACACAGATGGACACAAGCCACCATGAAAGATGGACTGTCAGGAGGGGGATTAGAAGCTGTCTGTGCAACTAGTGCTGAACCCAGCCRCCTTCTACCTCCTTTGTTCTGTGCTCCAGCTTTAACACTAATTGCAGCAAAAAGAGCTGCAAAAATGCTGCCGATAAATGTAGGGCTTAATCAAACAAAGCACTCATAATTATTTGATTAAGAATCATTTTCTTTTTACAAATACACAGAAGATTCAAAACAGTTGTGCCCTTCTGCATTCATAGTGTGGAAGTAACCGCTGTGGAATTTGAACGGAGTTAGCTGAGGTTTCTGACTGCCAGGCCAGCACGAGCCAGACCATGTCCTGGCCTCTTGGGAGGAATGTTTGGAAAGCTGCCTGGCAGAAAAGGACCTGGGGGTGTTGGTCGACAGCCAGCTGAATATGAGCCAGCAGTGTGCYCAGGTGGCCAAGAAGGCCAATGGCATCCTGGCCTGTATCAGAAATAGTGTGGCCAGCAGGACTAGGGAAGTGATCGTGCCCCTGTACTCGGCACTGGTGAGGCCACACCTCGAATACTGTGTTCAGTTTTGGGCCCCTCACGACAAGAAGGACATTGAGGTGCTGCAGCGTGTCCAGAGAAGGACAACGAAGCTGGTGAAGGGTCTGGAGAACAAGTCTGATGAGGAGCAGCTGAGGGAACTGGGACTRTTTAGTCTGGAGAAGAGGGGGCTGAGGGGAGACCTTATTGCCCTCTACAACTCCCTGAAAGGAGGTTGTAGCGAGGTGGGCGTTGGTCTCTTCTCCCAAGTAACAAGTGATAGGATGAGAGGAAAGGGCCTCAAGTTGCACCAGGGGAGGTTTAGATTGGATATTAGGAAAAATTTCTTCACCRTAAGGATTGTCAAGCATTGGAACAGGCTGCCCAGGGAAGTGGTTGAGTCACCATCCCTGGAGATATTTAAAAGACGTGTAGATGTGGTGCTTAGGGCCATGGTTTAGTGGTGGACTTGGCAGTGCTAGGTTTACGGTTGGACTTGATGATCTTAAAGGTCTTTTCCAACCTAAACGATTCTATGATTCTATGACACAGAAATTGCTCTTTTCCCTGAGTGGACACAACCAGTCAGCTGGCCATATARCAGGCATCAACAGAATGGGATTCAAGCACTGCGTAGATGTCAGTCAAAAATTACGCAGAAAAGGCAAAAGATGATGTCTGAATGATGAATTATGTGAAATGAATGTGCTACCCTTGTTCCAGTAGTCAGTAGGAAAAGTCATAATGACAAACAACACTAATGGGAAGACTTGTTGGCTGTCACAGCTTACATGCCAACGACATAATGAATGATACCTCTACCCTGGGAAGGCATGACTCTCATATCCAGAGGTGGTCCTTCCAAAACAAGCTGATGACAGGCAGGTGACGTGTGCAGGAAGCTGACATGGCCGAGCCTGCATCATTTCTGCGGATAACCAGAGCACGTCCACCCCAGGCTACAGGGCTGTCAGCTCCACCACCCTCATCAGTCCCCACTTGTAAGCCAAATGCTGAAGGCAATAAACTGTTTAGAGACCGGTCCTATGTGTCTGCCTGCAACAGAACTGAAGAGGATAGCAGAGGATATAACCCATTGACCATAAAAAACAAAGTAAATTTGATTTGCATATTAGATTCAAATATTCCAGTGCCATAAAAGCATTACCATCAAATCTGAATGAATGAAAGCAATCCTTTGTCAAGGAGAAAACATTTCCTTTTAAAGTCTTCAAACAGCCTTGGTCCATAGCTGACAATTACCATCTGTTTCTCCTCAAAAATGAACTCAACCAAAATGTTTCCCAAGCAGCACAGTACATTAAGTACATGGGCATGTTCAGCCCAGCCACCAGGCCTTAGGGGTGCACTGGGCTCACACCACAAGCACTGCCAGCTCTCAGAGCAAACACAACACAAAGGGAGATGGGGTTAGAGCTGGCACCCAGCCTGTCTGGGTGCTCCAAACTGAGTGGCTGGATATCTGGTCAAAGCCCTGGGTGCACTGCAGGGAGCTTTTGTCATGAGTTTAGAAGAAGGTTTGAACACCAGATTTCTAGTGCGAGTCACTAATTGCTGCATCAGTACAGGCTTCCCCCAGGTGACGTGCCATCCCCCCCGGATGGAACTCCACAGCATCCTAAGAGCTCAGCTGCATGGTCCTTCCTCCCAGCACTGAGCTCCCTGGTCTGCTGACACTGCTGCTGTAGGTCCACAAGCTACACTTCTCCTTGCAAACTAAGGAGGCCCAGGGCATTGGTCCAAGCACTAGCAAATGATCCGTTGTACTCTTTAAATGTTCACATAGTCCTYGACAGAAACTTGGCCCATGTCAGCTAGCGCTCTCTCCAGTCATGGCTGGCCATAGCCTGGATCATTGCCCTCAGGCAGTTGGGATACATGTGTCTGCCCTGTTTTGAAGGAAAAACATCTGGCTAGATGCAAGTCCTGCTGTGCCATTCCCCCCCAAGACCAGAGAGGCTTTGGCATGTTTTATTTCCCAGCACAGGTGCAGCCCCTGTGCTCTGAGCAGCGCCCTTTCATCACCATTCATTAACACCTAACTCAAGAAGTTTTGGTAAGGAGTAAGACCCCCAGTGCACATGCCCATACCTTCACATTTGCACAAGAGAGAGCAAGCCAGAGTCTGAGCTGATTTAAATTGTCCTGAGAAATCTGGCTGGGWGTCCTGTACTGTAGAGTGAAGCCAGCTGGAAAGTAAGGCTTTCCACTCCATGCTCTGCATACACAGCCAAAAATCACATGTGGGTAGCGTCGCCAAAAACCAAACACCTTCTCCTGTCCTGCCTCAAGTTCTATGTGAAAACAAATGACCACCTTCACGGTTGGAAAACTCATATTTCAAGGTAGAGTTTTGTGCTTCGGGAAAAAACATCCCAAAGTGAAAGAGCAGTGTTAGCTTCTGGCACAGCTGAAGAGAAGCCCAAGGAGAGATCTACTGGCAAATAGAGGAGAGGCACAGCAAATCCTGGCCCTATGAACAACACACTAGGTAGTTTTAGGCAAGTCACTACATCAACCTGAGGCAACTGCAAAATAAAGTTGAGTGTCACAGAGTAATAGGGCTGAAAATTACTTTCCAGGGTCATCCAGTCTACCCTTCTGGTCCTGTAGCAGGATCCAATCTAGCTTGCTTTTAAAGATCCCCAATGATGTGGACCCCACAGTTACCATTCAGACTCTTCCAGAACTTCCCTCTTTTCACCACTACAATATTTTTTTGCATATAGAACTTGAATTTCCTTTGCTACAATTTATGTTCTTATCCTTTCCAGCAAGGCGGTTAAGAACAGGCAGTCCTCCCCATCTCTGCCGTAGCCTTTTATGTATCTGAAAACTACTAACCTACTCTCTTCCCAGACTTTTCTTTCTAGGCTGAATGACTTCAAATTAGGATTCATATTACAATTGTACCCAAAGGCAAAAACAAGGCTGAGGTCCTCCCTGGAACCACACAAATGTCGTTTAAGAGTGTCCCTGCTCCAAAATGCTTATAATTGACACAGAGAGGAAAGGGAAAATGAAAGTAAAATGGTCAAAGAAAGAGATTATTCCTATTTTAAAGGTAGGAACTTGGTACAGATAGACACATGTTTAGTCTTTTCAGGAACTCCCATAGCTGCAGAGGAGTTTACAGAGGGCTTAGTACCTAACAAAATTATTGCATTTGAAAATGTGGTTATTTCTGCTTCGACTGAGCTGCTAGATAAACTATTTTGAAATACAACCTGAAGATGTATGAATGTTTGTGACAGAGCTGGGAAACACAAACCAGATCCTCCAAGTCCCCCTCCAAAGCCCTAATCTCAAAACCATTCTTCCTTGTAGGGGAAGCAGTGATGTTTAATGATATTTTTCAAAGCTCTCCGAAGATCATATTTTTTCTACAGGAGATTGAGACAAAATGATCATTACTTGCTTGAAACACTTACATGCACGCTCCCTTGCAGGGCAAACCATAACAATGAATACAAGTTTAAAGGATTCTGCACATCAAATTTACTGCATGTGCAAATTTCCTATTTCCTTCAGACAGAACCGTTATTAATTGCCTGAATGATCAAATTTAGGATTTTCTAAAAATGCCTTCTGAGTTTGCATGTGCATGCCTTATCATCCATATGCTTCACCAAGCAATCACTCACCATTTTAATTCATTCCTTTTGACATTAGCACACACATAAATTCCCTGCTTGTTGCAATTTTATGCTTTAGCAACATTTTGCATGCCCTGCACTGCCATAGTTTCAATTTTAAAATAACTCACACAGCAGAGGTGAGCATAGTTCCAGCATATCCACAGAATATCAGACAGCTTATGCCAATCTGGAGGACAACAATATTAGAAAATTAGCGGACCCTGAATATATTGTAATAAACACAAAGTTAATGCTAATGAACTAAAAAAAACCCAGGGAACAGAATGCCTCTAAATAAATGTAAAAACTACATAGTTTGATTTTGTGTCCGGGTAGGAAGTTGCATGTGAGGATGGAGTTAGATAAACAATTTGATGAAAAAATCTGGTCCTAAAAGAACCTCAGGGGAAGCAATAAATCTTGAATTGTTCAGATATAAAACATATCTTCCAACTGGGGGCAGTTAGCCACAGAGTGTGCTTGGGTTGATGACCTCAGTCTGTTCATGCCCACATAACTATGGCAGCAAACCAGCACCAGCACAGCAGCAGGGCAGGAGTCAAGTCAAATTGTACCTAAAGGATGGAGGAGCTGTAGTACGTTGGGAATAGCAGCACTGGAAAAACACACAGAGGTCACGGTGGATAAAGAATACACAGTGCAATGCTCTGACCATGGCACGTTACTTGAAGACATAAAAGGGACAAGTCTTTTAGGGACAGGACATGTTACCTCTCCCTACGTGGCATGGGTGAGATTGAAACTGGAACATCATAATTCAGGCAGTCCATTTGTTTTAACTTGAAAAAAGATGAAAGAAGAAGCAGAGATGAGGCAGTGGTGGGATTTAAGACCTGAAAAAATCCTTTATGCTGGAAATGGAAAGAGCATGATGTTTAGTGTATAAACATGGAGCCTGTGAAAGATGACTTGACTTGATGTATTAAGAGAAAGAAACTACCAGCTTCCAGTGAACACTTCAGTCTAGCAGAGGGAGTCATAACAAGAACCACTAGCTGGGCACATCCCAGATTAGAGACATGGTGCAAGTTTTGAACACTCAGGATCACTAATCTTTACTATCACTGCCACGGGTGACTTGTCCTTCTTAGGGGTTCTCCAAATCAGGCCTGAACCCCAAGATGGGGTGTGTTTATTGTACTGAGCTTAGTATAAAAGCAACTGGATAAGATATAATAACACATTTAGATCATGTTGGATGATCCCATGGTCCCTTCTGGCTTTTCAACTCTATGAATGAACCTATGACCTTTATAAAACACTGGCCGCACTGGAGAAGATATTTAAATATAGGCGTAATGAGTTTCCCATTATGCTAAAGCTGCATCTTCAACTCTGTTTCTAAGAACACTTAACCTCATGTTTTTCCAAACATGGCCTATACTCCTATACTATCAGCTCCTGCATTACTATTACTATTTATTTGCACATTAAGGTAGTATTTCCTGTGCTCTCAGCACCACCAGACTCCTTTCTTTTCTGCCAAAATTGTCTGGTCCCCTCCCAGCTCTTCCCCACGTACTCGTGCAGCCAACACTCTTCCTTCTCCTGTTTCCCCTAACTGGTGTCCCTCTTGCTGTCCCACCCTGCTGTCTAAGGAATCCCCCAAATTAGACATCACTTCTTAAATTCTCTGTCGTGCTTTGGGCCAGTCCTCCAGGAGCCAGCTTTCTCCCAGTACACAGACACATGCCCCTTCCCTAGATTTAATCCTCTCTCTCTTCCCATCCCAGACCCTGCATTGCCAACACAGACAATTTAAGGCACTTTGCACCACTTGTGCTGTATCCACATCTATGTGTACAGYATTAGCTGAGGATGACTGTATGGTAAGGGGACTTAGCTCAAAACTCTTTAATTGTGGTTCAAACAGAAACACCTAATTTAAAACTAGATTGGGCCAAAGCTAAAGGCTGAGATTTTCAGCATGCACACAGAAAGAAAGGCCCGTGTCTAATTCCTATAGATACCTTGTAAATGCTTGTAAGTATATTGCAGACCAGTCTTGCACCAACACACAGATTAACCAGGCAACCCCCAAGCATGGCCTGTCTTCGCTCTCAGTGACTCTTTGATGACATCTCTCCATGTGCACTTTCACTGCATTCCCTTTAAGACTGAGCCAAAACTGTCCCTATGCRAGGGACAATTCAAAGAATAAAAAGTTAGTTTCCTTTCCTTTACAATTTGAAAGTGGCAGGAGGCACAAGAGCTATATACACCATCTCAGCATTTGTCCCGTTTTCCAACATCCTATATGCTACCTACTGTAAAGCCCCAAGCAACCCAATCTGCCCTCATAGCGGATCCAGCTTTGAGCAGGAGGTAGGACTAGAGCCCTTCAGAGCTCCCTCCCAACCTGAATTACCGTATGCCCTACTATCCTATGATCCTATTTCATTGCCTGTCTGTGATGGAGTTCTGCCTGGAGCCCCTTGCAAGAATCATAGTTTATTTTACCTGGTTTGGCTCTGGGTATGTTACTGCTCTCAACACTGTAGATCACACACTTGGGGGAAAAAAAAAGTGAATGAGAAAAAAGGCAGACAGGTCCACCTGACCATAAGTAGCATATTAAGCAGGCAAGGGAGTCTTTTACACATAATCCTCTCTCTAAGACTAGCTGATAAGACTCTTTAACCTAAATAAAGGCATTTTGCATGTGTTTATTTCATGTTGATGCTCTTTTCTCATAGTCCTAACTCCTGAAGCCTAGTTACAACCTTTCTGTGCTTGCATTTGTCCCACGGAGACAACATGTAAGTTAGTGTGTCTTACCCCGCTGCCTTTGAAAATCAGCACACAGCCCCGCAGACGCCAAGCCCTTCTTTGTTTACTGCCTTGTTATTTTCATTCACTCTCGCTTGCACTTGCAAAGCGAATTGTTAATGGCAATCACATGTGCATGGGGTGTCACACCCCAACACATGCCTGTCTGTGATTTATCACCCTCCACTTCCTGGCATACAAGGCAGCCTAACATCTGGTTGTGACTAGTGCCCCATTTTGGTTTGAGTTTCCTTTTCTCCCACGGCGTCTGAAAGCACTGAGAACCAAAAATGATTCAGGGAGTAAACTAGCCCACGCTGCGCTGGAGTAGGACTTGAGTCTTGCCATAAAAGCAAGCGGGGAGCAACTTTCAGCAACGTGCATTTACAAAACACAGTCTGTTTAATTCCTGTTTACAGCGTTATATGACCACACACCCCCCCTATGTCCTGCTGACACTCAAGATGTGGTTTGCAAGCCACTCAGAAGTGGCTTGTTAAAGAAAACTCATTTTTATCCCCTTCACCTTTAACGATTTGAGGAGCTTCCCAGTCTGCTTTCACAGCACGCAGATGGCTTGAAAAATAGTAACTTACGTGATGGAGGGTTAGATCAGATTGCCCACTCTCACTGTCCAACTCAGGCATCCTAATTATCACGAAATCTAAATTCAAGATGACAATGAGCAATTCAGAGAACTGCCAAAAGCTCAGAGTTTGGCTCGTAACACCATCAACCGAGGAAAATAGCACTGATTCTATGCTGGAAACCTGTAACAGGCAGACCCCATAACTGCCGATCAATCAGAAGTGTGAAAAAAATCAACCCTTAATAAACATCACCAAGCTGGTAAATCTTGAGGGTGGACCAATTCCTGCTGGAGCTATTAAGGACATTTCAGAAGGTTTGTCTATAGGCAATGAACAAAATGTGGACTTAAGAGAGACCTGTCTGTGAACTTTTAGAAGTATCCTGTGCAAAAAACCAAATATCCCAGTACGCTTCTACTCTGTTCCATTATGTAATTACCATGGGATTTTATGTGCCTTGATAAAGGTGCTGGTGTGACATAGCGGGTCCTGGTACATAGAGCCATTTCAGGACTGTTACGTACACAATGTTAGAAGAAAAGCAATATCACCACTCGTCTGAAGACCTGAAATGGCGTCTCAAGGCATTTGACAGACAATGCTGAGAGCTCCAGTAAAACGAATGATACCCTGGGAAAAGCAGGCGAGTGGCTAAGGTTACCATTAATGCACCTGAACTCCCAACAGAAACTGCTCTTCTGATGAAATGTTTCCCACTGAGGAATCCTTTATAGCTCAGGGTGGGTTATTCTTTATTTAGCATTTTGGGTTTGCATGCTTTTCAAGACTGTCTTCCTGACCCAAGAGAGACACTTAAGAACAACAAGCCCTAAATCTGCAAAAAAGAATTGCARAGAGATGTGACATATAAAATAAACTGAAAACCAGTCTCGAGACATGTTAACAGGAGTCCAAATCACAGAATCATAGAACGGTTTGCGTTGGAAGGGACCTTCAAAGATCATCTAGTCCAAGCCCCTTGCCATGGGCAGGGACATCTTTCACTAGATCAGGTTGCTCAAAACCCCGTCCAACCTGACCCTGAACACTTCCAGGGAGGGGCCATCCACAACTTCTCTGGGCAACCTGTTCCAGTGTCTCTCCACCCTCATCATAAAAAATTTCTTCCTTATATCTAAACTAAACCTACCCTCTTTCAGTTTAAAACTGTTGCCACTTGTCTTGACACTACAGGTCCTGGTAAAAAGTCTCTCTCCATCTTTCTTACAAGCCCCGTTTAAGTATTGAAAGTCCTCAATAAGGTCTCCCCGTAGCCTTCTCTTCTCCAGGCTGAACAACCCCAACTCTCTCAGCCTTTCTTCATAGCAGAGGCGCTCCATTTTCATGGCCCTCCTCTGGACCCACTCTAACAGGTCTGTGTCTTTCTTGGGCTGGGGACACCAGAGTTGGATGCAGTACTCCAGGTGGGGTCTCAGGAGAGCCAAGTAGAGGGGGACAATCACCTCCCTCAACTGCTGGCCATACTTCTTGTTGGATAGGATAGGATACTATTGGCTTTCTGGGCTGCAAGTCGCATTGCTGGCTCATGTCCAATTTTTCATCCACCGGTACCCCCAAGTCCTTCTCCATAGGGCTGCTCTCAATCCATTCATCCCCCAGCCTATACTGATACTGGGGATTGCCCAGGTGCCAGACCTTGCACTTGGCCTTGTTGAACTTCATGAGATTCACATGGGCCCAATCCTCAAGGCTGTCAAGGTCCCTCCAGATGGAATCCCTTCTCTCAAGCATATCAACTGCACCACTCAGCTTGGTGTCACCTGCAAACTTGCTGACACAAATGAAGCACATCATCAAACATGGCTGGTGTGGGAGTATGTGAAGACCAATGGATTTTAACATCAAGAAATGCTTCTGCTAATCAGCTTTTATATCATTCAAGATACCATATATTAGCTCCAATAACAGAAGGAAGAGAAGCTTTGGTTGGGACTAAGCATACAGGCAGAGACAATCACCATCCCAAGCCCATCCTACAATAGGTGTCCTGGATTCTTGGACTGACCTATTCTTTGAAGGCATCCACCTCTCTCCATCGCCTGGAAAAGCAAGATTTCACCAAACAGCTAAGCCAAATTAAGAGTCTACTGTTGCCAAGAAGGGGAGGTTTTAGTTTCTCTCCCTTCTTCCCTGCTTTTCTCTCCTTCTCACGCTGATTCCCCTTCTTTCCCTACTTCTAGCTATCCCCATACCCACACCCTTCAAACTTGATCTCTCCCCCCTTGCCCAGTCACAAGTGAGATGATTTCTCTTACAAATCCAAAAAGTCACTTTTTTGCTTTTTTAGTTTTCTGCCATTTCAGTGAATTGAATGACCCGCTTTATCAAACAGTCGGCAGGAGCAAGCAGCCAGGTTTGCCCTGCTTTGGTGGTAAAAAGCTTATAATTCAGCTCAAGTCATGTCATGAACCATATGTGTAAGCATCCTTGTACACAGAGTTACTCATCTGCTCACAGAAAAAAGTTAATGAGTCAAAAATCTAAACAACAAACTTTCCTTTCTCCTCCTCCACACCGTAAATTAGATATTAATAACACTAACGAAAAGACTATTTTGAAGACAAACCCATGGCTCATGAAGCACTAAACCTCAAGCACAAAAGAACCTTTGTCCAAACAAAGTCAGACACACGTGAACAGCCATAAAAGTCACCTATGTGCAAGTATTAACATCTGGACTTAAAAACAACCCTGGTAGATGCACAAGGGGAAGGACACCTTTCAAAATAATTTAAAATGTGTATCCAAGTATTTTGTACCTTTTCTTACAATTGTAAGCGTGCTGTAGTTGCTACGTCTATGCTTATAAAGAAGACAGGTCAAGGCTCATTTTCTGACCCTCAGGGCAATAGGCACAGCACAGCTTGTGTCCATATGGCTAAACTTTCTCCCTCGCACCCTCCCACATAGCGTGGCTTCATTCATACTGCTTACTGGGAAGAATCGCTGGCCCACGCTAGCTTCAAAACCATGCCTGGACGAGGGCTGGTTAGCAGGGGACAAAGCCAGGGCAAAGAGCACAGGAACAATTAGTTTGGATGATACAGGGCAGTGCTTGAGCCCACCCCACACCTTGGACCTGTGCAGTTTACTAGTATGGATGCAGCCGGTGAGAGCAGTCAGGGGCGCAGACAAAAGGTCATGTCTCTGTGTATTTAATATAAATAGAGTTTGATCAGAGGTGAGCTAACGTCAGAATCTGCGATGCAAACACTATAGAAAGAAAATTAATTTTTGCCTTCCTCCCAGCTAATGCAGTCGCACTACAAAACTGTCCTAACAGCACATTCCTAATTAGCACCTATTTATATGCAGTATCATATACTCTTCCTGGCTGGATTTCACTTACTATGTAGATAAGTAACCTGACTCCTATGTTTTAATCTACAAAGATGTTATCACAAACACTTACCAATTCCACAAATAAAATCTATTTTCCAGGCAAGGCTGGCTTCCTGCTGTGCAGCTATTCAGAAAGGTGTGGGAACACCAACACTCATTCTACACAGTATTCCCCTGTCCTAGGAAAGGTGTTTTGGAGAGGGAAGTCTTCATGTGCGTCTAGCACGAAAGTCAAAATGAAATATTCTGAAAGATGCACTGTTTGCCTTGCAGCATTAGAGTCAAATGCCGTGTGGTCTTGAGAAACAGAGCTGTGCTGCTTCTTAGAAAACGAGGAAAGAAAAATGAGCAGTAGCCTTCAGTGTGACCACTGTGTGTTCTAGCATTTCATTTATGGTTTGCCTTCACCAGAGGATTAATTTGCTGTTAATCTGAACCCTCCCTATTCAGAAGCTCCACATCAGCAGTGTCTTGGAAAGAACAGTGTCTCTCAGGACCTTCTCATAATCGAACTACAGAAACATGGTGTGCTATTAGGGCAGGAACTAAACTAGCTGGAAAAGTGTTTAGAGTGTAGTTATCAATGATTCATTTTTCACAGTGAAAGGATACATCAAGTGGGGTTTTGCAGAGGTCAGTCCTAGATCCGGTTCTAATGAAAATATTTGCATTTTCCTGGACACAGAGTACCTGGATGATGACCAGGATGCTGGAATATACATAATGTTTATTACATTTGCAGATGATACCAAGCTAGGAAGGACTGCAATAAAGGGAGAGAGAGAGAATTCAACTTGATCTTGAGAGGCTGGAGATATAGACAAGTCCAAGATACCAAAGTCAGCCAGGAACAATCTACTAGGCAAATACAGATTGAAAATCAGTTTTCCACATAGCAGTCCTGCAGATCACAAGGGTGAACATCAACCAGTGATGTCAAGTGGCTGATGGACCTCAGATCAGAAGATCTAAACCCTTTCCTTCTGCTCAACAGTAGTAAGATCTCAGCTAGAGTGCTGTGCCTGGTCTGGGGCTCTTGGTTGCAAGTGAAACATGGACCTCCAGGAGAGAGTCCAGAGGAAAGAAAAAGAACAATCAGTAATTTAAGCAATACTGATACTGTCACCATAAACAGCAGAAGACTGAGAAGGAACCCGGGAGACATGAAAACAGGCTTCAAAAATATAAAGGCTGCTAGACAGCAGAAAGAAATAATCTGTTTTCTATGCTCGTTTGGACATATGAGAAGTAACGGGCTAAGAGAAACTGCAACATGAAAATTTTGGTAAGTCACCAGGAAAGCATTTCTAATGGAAAGGAAAGCATGAAAGTGCATTGCCAGAAGAGTCTCCTCTGGCCGAATATCTGTCAGGAGTGGTCAGTGTCCATCCTGCCTGGTGACAGGAGGGTGGACTAATGAGCTCTTGAAAGGAGCTTACAGTTGCCTGACTCAAGAGTGAAGCAGTTACTTCTCCATGTGTATGAGAAGATCCTGACAAAGCCAGTCTGTGTTAGCAACTTAAATTGCCTGCTAGCCATGGACACAGTACTATGACAAATCATTCTTCGTTTCCCAGTTGCTTTCCCCAAATCTCCAGAGCCTTCCAGATATAATCCAGCCTAATTCGGTCCCAATTGTCTGCTCACTCATCAGACCCCCTTACCTGAATATGACAACTCAGTTTTGATCATCTCTGTTCTCCAAAGTGGCAGTGATAGGGTCTATATTAAGCCACCAAGGCATCATGTTGCCAGCTGTCCAGGAGCTCTTACCAAAACATTTCCTTATAAAGATGGCATAAAAGCATATAGGTTAGGGAAGGAGGTAGAAAACTCATATCTGTCCAGAGGGAGCTCCAGAGGAAGCTAATTAAAACGGTGAACCTTTAGATTACCTATGCAGGTCAGCTGCACAAGCCAAAGATCCAGCGAGCAAAGGACTGGAAGCAGCAATCTGGGTTTTCAAGTCCTTACAGACATGACAAACTGTGTATGAGAAATTTAGTCCAAATGAATTTCCTTCACACTCCTCCATGCAGCCAACCATTACCAGCAAAGAGAAAATGTTTGAAACCTACAACATACCAGAGAAAAAAAGTGAGAAAGACCAGAAGCACTCTCCAAGTATTACTGGGGATTTCGGGGGTGCACATGTTCAGAGGATTGTAGGAAATGCCTTCTCATGCCCCGAAACACATCTCAGCAGGATCAGACCTCCCAGCCCCTAAACATGAGGAAGGCAAAGCACCCAAGAGTCACCTGTGCATTATTACAAGTCCCATCCCCTCTTTTCCATAAATTATCTAGGACTCTGATTTGAAACAGAAAACTTCTCATTAGCGTCTCTTACTTGTGCAACAGTTAAGGGTTTGATTACTATTTTCAAGGAGTATAAAAGCCACCAGTTAGCAGGCTGACAGGTTTCATCCTTGAAGGAMGAACGCATTTCTATTTACCTTTTGCACTCCTGCCTTGGAACAACAAACTGTCATTTCTTTGTAACAGGATTAAATGACCCCACCACCCACCTCCACATCTTCACTCAGTGTCTTTGGAGCTGCTCAACCTGTATTTCCTTTCCTTTTTTCTTGCTTTTTATTTTCATTTACGCATTTACTGAGGGATATATCATGCCTTGTCTCACCGCTGTTCAAAGCCCATCCAATGCAGTTTATAAAGCGGAGTGTGATTTGGCTGGGAGCTTCCACAATGCGATGTTTGTAAACCATCATCTAAATGTTGCAGAGTGCCAAAGCCTGAAATAACCAAGCATTCAGCAAGTGACCAGCAGTGACCTGATTCTGGCAGTCAGTGGTGGTGTTCTAGCAGTGGATGTTGCTTGACACCTAACCCAAATAAATGTGTCATCCTGGCAAAGCAAAGAGAAAAAGAAAAGATGCAGACAAGGTAGCCTCTCTCTGCAGTCACTACAACAGATAGAGGAGAGTGACAGAGTTGTGACCACTGGCATGAAGGATTTTGCTGGTGTTACCACATCAGCCGTAGCAAAGAAAAAGCCGTAAGGTTGGTCCCAGCTGTACAGGAGAAGGAAAACCTTGGAGCAGCAGCTTGGGCTCTGCCTGCTTTTTCTTTGTACTCATTTTATTTCTCACCCTGGGCGTACCACTTAAGGCAGGATTCATGACACAGCAATCAGGCACACGAATTTCACTTCAGGGAGAAGGTAAGTGCTTAATGCTAAAAAAAAAAAAAAAAAAAAAAAAAAAAAAAAAAAAAAAAAACAAAAAACCAACAACAACTGATTTCCTGCCCAGGCACCTCACTAAATTTCTTCACACCTAGATTTTGACATCTAAGGTTGGCATCCGCTGCACATGCCCAGGAACACCACCAGCTTGGCTAAGCGCTCCTGCAGTAGTCTTTTGCCACACTGAGAGCACCAGCTTCGGCGCAAAGCCCAGCAGTCACAGCCATTCTCCATCAAAAGAGCATGCGATGGTCACCTTCTGCAACCTTGCCAGTGGAGATCAGGAAACAAAAGATGGACTTCCAAACTCCAGCTCAGCCTCAGGAGGGTTTAATAATTTCCACGTCCTGAAGGGACCAGAGAGCCTAGCTGAAGGAGTTGCCTTCTCCTACCGGGGAAGCTCAGCAGCTGCACAGCCCTGAGCCCAAAAAGCCACAGGGCAGAGCCTTGCTGTGAAGCTTCACCACCACATGGGCAGATTTGAGTTTTGCAACCCAGGTGAGGAAGGGCTGTCCCCCTTACAGCAGCCCTGATGGTCCATACTGACGATCTTCTCTCAGGAGCAACGGTGACAAAAGCCTGGCCAGCCCAGCCATCCAGGGAAAGAAGCCCACGACCGTTTTGTTTCTTCAGCCATCAGCCGCACAAGGTGAACACCCACTGGGCCTCAAGCAGGCCCTGGTCATGGAGGCAGAAAAAATGCTGGCAGCATGGCGTTTGGCTCCTGCAAGCCTTCGACCTGGGAATGGGAGAACTGGTGTCTGGTCCTTGTTCCTCGCTGATGCTCGCAAGCACTTAAGTGCTCATGCAGATCATGCTTTACATCCCTCCTGGCCTCACTTCTCCATACAGGCAGGATGAAAGCATCTCCCAGCACCCTGGGGGGTACCGAAGGCTAATGCAAAGCTTTTGAGTGACAGTAAGTGGGACCCGTAAGTCACTCTCATAGACAGGTACAGTCTTTTCCATTACAGGCACTGCAAGAGGAAATGAGTAAAAACACATCCACGTTCCCTTGGACTTCAAAAAGAACCAAATCGCGATCCAACCTCTGTAGTGGAGGTTGCAAACTGGAGGATTCTTCATAGCAAGAGTCAAAAAGCATCCTGAGAAAAGAGGAGCTACAGCTCCTACTGCCCTGTCGCACTCTCAGGACTGTGTCATTCTTTCACTGGCCCCCACTACAGTGGTTTTATGGTTTTCTTGCTCTCCTTTCTGCTCTCTTTCATGGTCCCCCAGAGTTTCAATCAAAGTTGCATTTCCCTGCTTCTCGTTCTCCCCAGCCCCTTGCATTTCTGGAAGGAAAACAAGGACAGATGGAGCTGGCTGGCCATAAAAAGCTGTTCTCACAACGAAAGCAGCGCTTTCCAATAAAACTTAAACAGTCTGGCTGCGCTGCCTGTGCTTTGCTTCCCTGCTTTAGGGCACATCTGCAGAGATACAGCAGCCTCAGATGGGTGACATAAATAATAAAGAATCATTCTTAATAATCAAGCAACTTCAGCCTTGCCAAAAAAGTAGCCGATACACCCATTCCAGCTACTGCACACTTAAATAAATACGTTGATCTCTGGAGCCCCCCTGCCCCCAGATCTGGTGACTGAACCAATCCCAGGTTTGATTTTTCTCTTAGTTGACTTGTTTATTGCCAAATTCCAAAACCAAAAAAAAAAAAAAAGCACTTTTCAAATGTGATTTATGAAGTGCCTCTAAGTAAGCGCATGCATGCACACATAAAAACACGCAGGGCTGTGGTTCCAGCTGCACGGGAAAAGCAGCAACAGGAACTCTCACTGCATAATAAACACTACCTGAGCAAGCCCTTTTCTTTGTCTGTGAAGGCTTGGGGCCAGATCTTTGGGGGGAGGCATAACTGCACCACTTCATTAGCTTCCTTCGGGTTGTGAAATGATGCTTTTTTTGTTTCATTTTGAAAAACTTCTCTTAAACACAGACACACACACACACGAAAGGCAACTACCAGCCCTTGGTCAGTTCAAACTAGGCCATCCCTGCATGTCCAAATAGTTTAACAGCCCTAGCTTTAAGCCTTTACAAGCATCTCTTCCTGTCATCAAAGAAGGCGGCTGCTTAATTTTCATTTTAAAGGGCAGAAGAAAAGTATATTAATCTTCAACCCATCTTTGGTTAACAGGAGTGCTGTGTACTCTGTCCCAAAGCAGCAGTTATCGTCCAAGATGCTCTCACAGCTATTTGCAGAGCAGGGGCTCTTGCATCACTCTTGTAAACTCAGTATGTAAGTTGCTGAGCAGCAAAACAGGGTTTTCAGCAAGAACAGAGGTCATTTGCTGTAACTTGCATGCTCTGAGTGGCTAAATGTGAGCAAAGCATTTTGAGCCCCAAGACACACTCTGTGGTAAAGCCCGGTCCAACAAAGCTGGTGTGCGCAGGGTGACGGGGACCTGCAGCCCCTGCTCAGCTCTGTAAAGGAGCTCAAAATTGCATCTCCGGAGGTCCATGCTCTGAGCTTTACCCCAACTCCTGCTCTTCTCCCCAGGCCTGTGGAAGTTCAGATATTTTTAGCTGTTTGCCATGAGTGAAGGAATGTCTTTTCCTAAGTTACCTCATTCACAAGGGCAGCTCCGCCAAGACAAACAGGTCCTAAGTGTGATTACACCGACTCTAGCCAGGGGAGAGAGCTCGCACCACATTAATGTGCATGCTCGAATCATAAGTACCTGGAATTATTAGTATTTATGGTGCATGAAATTACGTTCCTGACTTCCTCACCTGGCCACACAGATAGGAGGGGGAGGGAATTTCAGATCCTTCCTGCCCTTACGTGGCTAAGCACCTCTGAAAGCGAGTGAGCAGCCCTGAAAGCCCCAAGATGAGTGTGGGGTCATCATGGAGTATCTCCCTGAACTGGGGCCTTTTCAGGAATACATGCCAAAAGGAAAGCCAGCAGCCAACAGCAACTCAGTTTCTCGCCTGGGGGAATTTGTTCTACCCCAGGCTTGCTTTGTTAATCACACACTCACCTCCATATGCCTTTACTCTCATGTCATCAGAGCCATCCCATAAGCAGACAGCAATTAACACCCTCACGAGCAAAGGGACCAAGGACTCAATGAATAACCCCTATATAAAACTATTGTGCCTCAAACACCAACTAATTAATTCTCAAAAACACCATCCACGTTGTAAAACCAGCATAGCATTTACCTTTCACAAGTGAGAAAGCTAAGCCATGGAAGTTAATTGACTTGCCCAAGGCCAGCAAGGCAAATCAGTGTCAGAGTAAACTAAAGCCAGCAAAGCTGCTTCCTTGCTCTGCCCCACAACTGCCTATGTGATCCCAGGCCTGAAGGACTGGGGGACAGGGAATATATATCTATATGTATATACATATATGCTGGGGGAACAGGGCTTCTCTGCTTCATAGGGCTTTCAATAAACCCATTCAAGGTGTTCAGACACAATTTTACCTGCAGATACCACATAAGCACTGATGGTAACTACTTGAAGGCCTGGGCTTAGGCACTTCAGCCATGCCAGGCAGGGAAATGCAGATATTGAAAACTCTATCTAACACTTTATCTACCTATCTATCTAAAAAAAAAATTAGCAGACCCCCAGAAACATAAGAAAAGCTAGTTCAGTGCACGGACAGAACTTTTCTCGTGTTATCCACCACTAGCAAATATATATTGAATGGAGGTGCCTCATCCATAGGGAATTAATATACAAACAGGCTTAATACGGGAAAATACTGATATGCAGCCCCTCAAAGTCCTGCTTTATCCATTTTGGACACTGCCTCAGAATTACCGAGCAGCCCTCTGCCACAACCTCAGAGCTGCTCTGCACTGCACAAGTTGTACTATGAGCACTTGCTGGCTTTTCATTAACGTAAATTGTAATATGGGTGACGGCGGGCAAAGAGACAATGACATCCATCCCCTCAAAGGGATGTGTGTTCGTTGCAGTGTGTCTCGTGCACAGCATTTATCATCCTCTCAGCAGCGACAAACTCAGGACCAACAACAACAACAACAACAAGGCTTAATCCCTTTCCAGGGAGTTCTTGTCTGCAAAATCCTCCTTATGAAAGACAGATGTGAACCTGCCAGTCCAGTCAGATGCAGAAAGCCCTGGTAAATGCAGGAATGAGCGTTCTTGCACACGGAATTGGCAAGAAATAACGGGGAGATCCAAACAATGAAAGAAGTAAATCATTTCAATATGACAGGCTGGATTCGAGAACGATTTCAGGCCATGGACGTAGAAATCAAAGACCATCATCTCCAGCAATCCCAAAGGAAAACAAACCTTTCCTTTCCCYAGAAAGTAAAGTTATAAGCCAAGGTGAAGTGAATTGAGACTGAGGAAGGGAATGATCCCTGTTCAGCAGGCACATTGCAATAATCAGAGCACACACGTTACCGGAGATGTAATTTAAAGCAGAGATCAAATTCTACAAAGCAAGACAAAAAAGAAAAGTAATAGTAAAGGAATGCTATGAGCAACAGGAAACCCCAGCACTGACAGGGCCTTGCTGAATGCTACACAAACCATACAGCACAAGCCGCACCTGAGAGGACCTTTCATATTGCACAAATATTCGATCCCCTGCCAGACTGCGTGCGTGATTTTTCTTTGCTTTTTATTAGCTAAGATCAAAATCCAGCATCTAATGAAAGCTCTAAGTCTCTCTAACCAGCAGGAATAAGAAAGATGCCAGCCTAATTTCCTGGATTAAGACAAAACAACAGGAAAGTTTGGGAGGTCTGGGTCTTACCTTAGACTCCTGGCAGCAAAGTGTGGCAGCACCACATCTGCTTCCCCCATCAAAGAAAATGCCCAAGCCCACTTTTAGGGTGATGTCGACAGCAGCTTCCTGAATTAAAGAAATCACCGTTGTTCAGAAATCCAGAGCACCTGGCTGAAATCAGCGAGGTGACAAACAGCAGCTCAGCAAAGCTCAGCCCATTGCTGGATGCCACGGACGTCGCACAGACGCACCGACCCCCCGAATCGCTCACCGATGGACAGGAAACTTCCCACTCTCAAAAATGCATGTGCAGGCGGTGACAAACCTGAAAAATGAACCAGGATGGAGAACGCCAAGCCCAAAGCAATGCTTTCTTCATCCGCCAAATGTCACATCCCTGCTCACCAGCTCTGCAAAGATAGGAGATGCTGGTTGTATTAATTCTCAGCCTTCGTGTCTTGTCTTTTTTTTTTCTTTACCAATTTGAAATCATATCTCAATTCCTCCCTCAAACAGATTATTACTTCAATTACTTTCTTGTAAGCTTCTTTCATTTCATGTTAAAGCGTTCCCAAACTTTCTTTCTAATCAAAATAATAGCAATTAATTTAGAAAGCTTGATTCGTAGGTGAGTTAGGTCCATTTACCCCTCTCTGGCCTGCAAACCAACCAGCTTTGACTCTTACA
>JAYKAV010001145.1:1153137-1174812 GCA_035582835.1 Phoebastria nigripes | reverse complement strand
ACCTCAAAGCCATTTTGGGGTAATGTGGCATTTCTACACTTGCCTCGTTTGTGTCAACTTTCACAGCTGGGGGCATATAATTTCTTCAGTCTTACTTTTCTCCCCAGAAAGGTGCCATACYTTTCTTGCAAGCTACGGGGATGATCTCACAAGTTTCTAATCACAAGCGTTTCTGCTGTGGGTGACTGCAAGTGATGATTCAAACTATGCGAGTCCTGTTCCAAAACAAGAGTGTAAAAATGCAGCCGCTGCTGCTTGGAACGTGGCCACTGCTTAGCAGAGCAGAAACACACCGTGCGTTCCTGGAAAAAGCAAGAGGGAGTCATTTGTGTAGCATGTGAAAGGTTAGGTAAAGCTGCGGGATTTGCACAGACCTAGGAGAGATGGTGATTCCAGCACCATCGGCTTGGGCATCAGTGCAATACTGACTCATGCAATGACCCCCTGCAGCCCTTCCCGAATGCCCTCTTCCTCCTTTAACCCCTATGCATTCCACTGTTGAGGCAAAAAATCCAGGAGTTGACTTGCTGCAACACTAGAGGCTCTAAGTACAGTGTAAAGTTGCCTTTTTCCAGCCAAGACCATACATAAAAACAATACCTGTCCTCCCTCTTCAACCCAGGGGAGTCCCGTACACGCCTGCAGGTTGCCACTAGCTAAGGAGAAAAACACAGGCAGTTTCACATCGTTCCTCTCCTTCCATAGTTCTTGTTCATCTGCTATCAGTCTCCCATATTTGTCACTGTGAAATCAAGTTATATATTTGAAAATATATATCAACTGTCTGACATTTGAAAAATCTATTTRCAGCGCTTGTCTTCTTATTATCCTGTTTACTTTACAACCTTGATTTTATTGAAATGCCATTTTGGAATATTGATTTCAYTCGAATTGCAAATAGAAATGGGCTTTCTTGAAGAAAATGAAATATATATTTCATAGTCAACAGACAGGAAAATCTCTCTGAGTCTCTCTTGCATAGAGAAATAATTGGCCCATTTAAGAGGGCTGTGTAATGTTGTATAACTCAGGAGACCGAGGGCTAAGTGCTGGTGGGCTGRGGAGATTGGGTGTTCAAAACCTGCTCACAGTCCAGCATCATCAGACCCATTTATTCAGTCTGCGTTTCCACTTTCCCCGGTTGTGACGATGAAAAGCTCTGCAGCAAAACTTGGCGTTTAACTCTTTCTCTACCGCTTCTATCACCGTGCCACCAGCTCTGCAGCTCTCTCCATTAAGCTTTTGGTAAAAGGTGGGTGAGTGGGTTGTCAATGAGATGTGTGAAAAATCACACACCTGACATGGCTATGCAAACAGAGTACCTCATGCTGGGGCCAGGAACTCTATTTGCTGCTTAGTTTCTCCTTCCAAGGAATAGAGTTAAACTACATGAGCAAAAAAACTTTTTGGCAGAGACTAGCTATGTCTTTACTGAGAAATTTATCAATAGAGTTTGGCTGATGGAGTTGTAAATCCAGGTAAGTAAAGCAACCCTTTATTTGAGGAGGAAGAAAAAAGGTATCATTACAAAGGATATAGATTGTGTTCACTGCAGCACTGTGAACAGTCACTAGAGATGGATCCACCTTTCTGCCAGAGGGAAGTCCTAAAATCCTCTGTGCGACATGGTCCAAGTGCCTTCCCACCCCATCAGGGGGCTTATCGTGAGTGCTAAACCCTGCGTATCGCTCATTGCCCTACCACAGGGGGAAGCATCAATGCGTTGAAAGAAAAGAGCTTTGCAAGCCCTTATGGAGCTCCATATATGGAGACTCCAGCTGTGAATCTTCATACCAACTAAAAGGACTGGAGGCATGCTAAACCAAGATATACAACCAAAATAATTTCAAGTGAAGCAAAGATCTAGTGAGGTGGGAACTCCCCCCGCAAAGCTTCTCCCTGAAGGAGATAATTATCAGCTGCTGAGCTGCCTCTGATAAGGGCTGTTTCTGCGGCGTTAGCAGCTGCTCATTGCTCATTGGTTATTACTGTTCATCAGTTGGCCAGTAAAACAGATAGATTTGGGGCTTCTCACGGGGAGAATTACTAATTATTGAGTTATAGCAGACAGAACGTGGAGTGGGAATGTACTGACCCACAGAGCACTGGAAATACCTGCAGATGGGTGCAGAAAGACTGTCCCTCTACCATGGATGACAAGATCCCTCTCCAACACTGCCTTAATTAAGCAAAGCAACCAGATTGCTTTACAGACCTTTAAACCTGCAAACATGCCTCTCATACATTCTGACCAACCGTCTTCAGTTCAGTTGCAAAACAGGAGCGCCACAAGACTACGCAGCACTTTAGGCTGAGGACACAAGCATGGGTTGAAGCCCTAATCCACTGCCCATGCATGTTGGTAACCACCTAACGCTGAGAAGAGCATCCTCCTAGACCTTCTGCAGTGAGCCAGTCAGGACAAGTCTTAGTCTGAAGCCACCTGTAACATGACTAGACCTGCATGCTTCTTCCCAGGAGCCGAGGAGAAAGTCTCCTTTCCTCCAGCATCACAGCTCAGCCAATCCCAGCACCTGCTTCCCAGCGTCATTCGGGAGGAGAAGACCTCCTCGGGCAGGTGTCAGCCTCAGCCACGTCACAGAGCTGTTACCTGCCTCCTCCTAGCCAGAGTGCATGCCCAGACAGAGTCATGGCAGAATGTCTGCATGGAGGCAGAAGACACTCTTGGCCAAAGCTCAGCCCTCAACAGTAACACATAAGATAAGCAGAGCAACGGTGGCTGCGTCAGCTGTTTCTTCTTCATGTCTTGGCTCCAGGCAAGAGAGACTTCCCACAGACATGCAAGAATTTTCTCTTTGGAGTCTCTGCTGAAACTAGCATGAGACCCCATTTAATGCGAGTTGTGAGGATGTACTTAATGCAGCCGCCATCTACTGCAGTGCCCAAACAACTCACAATCTCCAAAACACTTCTCTTCACAACCTCGTGGTGAACCAAGGCACTGCTCTGAGTCTCATTTCACAAAATCCCATCTGAGACGGTCACTCACATTGCCAGTCTATGGCAGCCCAGGGACCTGGCTATGTATCACCAACAGGGCTAACACCACTGAGGAGGTACAATTGGAAAGAGCATTCCCATGCAGACTTTTGCTTAGAAAAACAAAAAAATCCATCAGAACTGTTGCAGAAAGAAACAGCCCTTGGAAACCTTAAGGCCAAAGTTTCAGACTCAGGGGAGTCTTCTACATCTGAGAAAATGGGACAAATGGAAATATGGAAGCAATCCAAAGGTGCTATGAAGTGATCTCCACAACTTGCTGTAAAGCTGACAGACATCTGTATTTCTTCATGCTACTTCTGTGCTTAAAAATAAAAATAAATAAATAGCTTTAGTTTGCTGTGTCCTGAAAGAACAGCCACATCATCTGGCAAGTCCCTCAAGGTGTCAGGACTGAAATTGGGCCCTAGAGAGCCCGAAAGGGCAACAACTTCATCATTTGGGCTGAAGAACAAGCAGTCCTTTTTGGTCCCACAAGCAGAGCTTATTCACGGGGCACAGGGCTGCAGTGACAAAACACCTTCAGCGGAGCCAACCTGTGCACAGTCAGCTCTGCACAGCTAAACTCACAGCTGCCGGGTCAACTCCCAGGGGACGGGATGGCATGTGCTGAGATAGTGTAGCCCTGTGAGACCTTATGGAATTACATCTGGCCCCTACAGCAGGTGGGCTGGAGCTATCGACTCCAGCCAAATCTCCAGCTCAATGTCTTATTAAAGTAAATCCCTACATAACAAGAGAGGCAAAGTAAGCTTCTGGGTAGGAGGGACCTCCAGATGCAAAACTTGGTGATAAGGAGTGATGTCCCACTGTTTCGAGAGCACATACGTTACCCAATGGGCCAAACACCAACAGGAGAAGAATGCTGAACTTTCTGAAGCAGTTATTAATGTCACCATTGAACTTACCAACAGCTACCAGAGGACATTTAAGAGACTCTTCCTCTTAAATTTACTATAAGGAACAATACCTATTGGCCAAAGCTACCTTTGAAGTGACAGCTAGGGTATACACATGAGTCTTGATCTATACACAATAGGGGGATCAGGAAACAGGTAGCCTATACTGTAGATACTTGCCTTAAAAATGCTGTCATTGCAATGTTCGTATTTGCTCCTGATCCATCTGCAGGAAACCTTCAAATACGAAAAGTTATTAAATCCAGAAACAATAAATTATCTACAAGGAAAAGGGAAAAGAGGCAGCTCCTTTAATCTCCCAATAAAGAAGCAAAGGAAATTGCATCATACCCAGATGGGAGACCGATGTGGCTGGCCAGACTGACAGAGGGATCGGTGCGTTGGCATTAATGTCATCGCTTCCACAGATACAGACAGACAGACACTAGCTATAGAGAAGAGGGCCAAAGTGAATGCCTGGATCCAACTCCCTCTTGGCTGTCTGAGACTCTTGACGCAATTTCTCTTACTATTTCTCTTACAAAGCGCATCAAACCCCTGGTCCTAACGCATGGAGGGGAGTGAACTTTGCCACTCAGACACCTTTCTTATGCGTTTCTCAAACAACGTGGGAAAGTTATAATTCTCTTTCCCCAAGTGTAAAACCCACCAACTCTACAAAGTGAGGCTGAGCTGAAAAACTACGCTTGTCTTAATTTTCAGGGCAACGTAAAAAGAAATGAGAAACAGCTTTTTGACTGAGTTTCTTTTGTTTTTAGTGCTGCAATCTTTTTTTTTCTGATCCATTATCTCATCAGTAGCAACACAGTTTGTTTTCTGGCCCCCTTCCACAAGCTTTCTGGGTCAGATAGTGGTATTTGTTTTAATGTAACAAATATGGTTGTTAACCAAAAAGAGGCAGATGTTTATCCCAAGAATGTTCCCTACACGATCCCAACCCCCCTTTCACTGAGATTACTTCTGTCTGAATTAAGTGCGTTTAAAAACCTGTCTGAAGTAACTACTCCAGAGACCAACAAATAACTGTTACTTAGTGGAGAATTATATCCTCTGGCCTTTGTTCCGTCTGGCCATGCCCCTTACCATTTACACCTCCCCAAAGCAGAGTAAGTACTGCCAAATCAGAGGAGCGCCATTTCAGACTTGGTCTCCCCCTCTCATTGCCAGGTAAGGGGTTTTTCTATGCATCAGCACCCGTGAAGACTTAACGTATGGAGCCCCAGTACACCACTAGCCTTGACCCAGATGTAGTGACTCTCCAAAAAAAGAAAAGGAAGAGCAGAAATCAACAATTGGTTTTCACAACCAACTAAATGAAGGAAGATGATCTGCCACTGCCTGAGACCAAGCTCACAGCCAGTTACTACAGAGCCACCGAGAAGCAGTAACTATTGCTCATCTGAGCTCCCCAAAGCCCTGATACACCATCTGCTTTTGCTCCATCATACATCCTAACTGCAGTTTCATGCTCCCCGGGGAGCATCCTCCAGCACTGACAGCCGAGGCRTTGCTGCTCACTCTGTTGATACAAGATCCAGTTTAAGGGAGCAGTTCCTCACCTTGCCTAAATTGGCCATTCCTAAGGATCTGCTGGAAAGCTGGGTGCAAAATCAAAGCCAAATGTAGATCGAACCCTGGAGAAGCAGAACAGACATTAACAGCAGTGACACGGAGCTCCAAATTTCTTTAGGGACCTCAGCACCTACCTATCAGCCTGAATGACTTGGCATGGCAGAGGTTAACTCAAAGGGCCACAGAAGGGGGGAAAACATTTTAAATTAGAGGCAAGAATATTTATTAGCTAAAAGAAAAACCTCCCTCTCCATTGGGATCTGCCTTGGTAAACACAGAAGGCACAAATCAACCTAATCGCCCGGCCAACCCCTCACCCCACATCCAGCCAGTGTGCAGAGCCGGTCCCCTTTGCTCTCTCCGGCAGGACTCTCTGCAGCTTTCCTTCTCTGAAGTTTGCTTACATTACTGGCTCCCTTTGCTGACATTGGCAGCTTGCTCAAGCCTTTGCAAAACTATTTTTTCTTGGATATACTTAATCTATCTTATTTTTATCCCATCTGTGAGAAAAAACGGCCACAGCGCAAACCGATCTGCTTAGCAATGTTGCCAGCTACGTGGATCCCATGACCTCCTAGCTAGGTTGCGGCTATGTTTTCTATTTATCTGGTGCTGCTCTTGTGCGCTCACCCATGTCCTATCCCTAACGCAGCATGCATTTGCAAGTTCTCTTAAAGGCCTCTTTCAAGGTGAATTAACTGAGTCTCATGCATACTATATTGCTGAGAGTGGACTTCCAGACCTTTCTTTTTCCATATAAAGTTTTAAATAGGTTTAAACTGAAAATCTTACTGAGGGATTCCACGTGTTCTCTATACACGGGTCCTGTAAATGGAGTTGGATGCACTCCCTGAGAATCTACTACAGCTCAGAGTGTCCCAAACAAGGATACCACTAATATAAAAAAAAAAACCATGGCCCAGCTTGTGCTACTTTAGAAAATTATTTTCATTTATACGTATTTAAAAAATTGGCTAAACTTTGAATATTTACCTCTTTATTTTCCCCATTTTCTTTGCTGGCTCACTGGCCAGCATGGAAATGTACAGGTATGGGTCATCTTCATTTGTTTGCAGACTGCCTCAGACTTACAGATGGAGGAGTGGTGCTCCAGACGATGCTACTGGGGGGTGCCCTCCTTGGCATGTCAAGGTGGTGAGAGTCTTCTCAAGATACCACGAATCTTGTGCTTCCTCCACTTCCGGAGACACTATAACTCCGCAGTGCACCTACTCAGCCCCCTGCTAGCAGCACAGCACAGTCCTTAATGCTGAATTAATTCAAAAGAACCGGAGTACATAGAGTTCTTGGGGAGAGGGATATAATTACTGCATTTTAAGTTCTCCTGGAAAAATGTAAAAGTGGTATTTTTTTTGAGTTAATGTCTTTTCCTGCTGCTTATTCTGGCTGGAGGCATCCTCCTGTCTTTCCTGACTAGCATTCATCTGTTCTTTTCTGAAATGCAGGAGATAAAGGAGATGCCTCCTGTGAGATTGGGTGGGGAAGGAGTCGTGGTCCACAGGTGAAACAGGGAAACATGAAAGATCTGGAATGCTCATTTTCCTAAGGATTTCACTTAATCAAATTATCACCAAACTGCAAGCCATTTCTAACCACTAATCACCCACTGCCTGGAAACTATTTTGAACAAATGTAAATGTACAAAATCTGGTTGATGAAAGCCTTGAAATGTAGATCCTGGGAAGTTTGTGAACTCTAACAACTGTGGAGACGCAAAACCACAGTTTCTTTTTGTAACTTTGATCCTATTCTAGGGGCAATACACAGGCACATGTAACAGATCTTTCCTTCCTCTCTATTTTCTTGCCAAGGATGCCATTTAAACTCTTTGGAAACAGCACTATAGCTACTCCATGCTGTCTATCCTCCAGAATATATCAGATGTTATTTAAATAAATACGTGCTAGAATTTTTCTACAGTGCCTCCTGGTAAACAGCAGCTGTAATGAGCCTACGTTCAGACTGAAAGGGCCAAAAAAGCTGAACTGAAGTCAAACGGACCAATTTAGTATCGTCCTACAGTACCAGACTCTGCATAGTGATACAACAGATTAAATACTTAGAAGAAGGAATGAGGGATCACAAATGTTCCCCCACAAAAACTGCAGCCTGCGTTAGCACTGACTTCTTCTCTTTGTCCTTTGAACCTTATAAGAAAGACTTGTCAATATATATTGCACCACAGCAGCACAACAGCTGAATCAACTACCCAGCCATGGACAAGGGGGCAATAACCCCACAGATACCCTCAAGCAGTCCATGTCTCCTCCTGAGGAGTTCTGAGCAAGTTTACTTCATACTTCTCCAAGTCGCATGGTTCAATGGAAACAACAAGGTAGAACTAATTCCCTTAAAAGCCATAGAGATTTTACATTAAGTTTTCCTATACTATGAGTTTTTAATCTGTAGGTCCTTATGGCCCAAAGTGATTTTGCAGATTGAAATATCAGGTTGTTTTCTGTAGACCAAAGTTCAAACCCTGATGGAGGTTCACATTTTCCCTGTAGTAATCTAGTCCCTACAGTCCCCATCACAAAATTTCTGCTCAAAAGCAAGACCCCAAGCTCGGAAATTCAGTGAAAGAGAGGATGGAAGAGATGATGTGGCTCTTCAGCTGCCTACCTTCTGGCCAGCTCTTGAAACTATAATTGCCCAGAAATTAAATGTATGCAAATTCAGAAGATAAACAGGACAAAAACCACAACACAGGCAAGATTCATCCATTCATCAATAAAGCAAGAGCAAATATTGATGAAACGGGAGATTTTTTTTCTGAGCCCAGGTTTGGAATCTGCTTTTTCTTCCAGGGTCAACAAAACATGCGGTTTCAAACTTTTGCATATATGCTTTGAGAATTTGCATGCTGTGAGGTCTCACCATGGATAGCATGCCTTTTCTCACGCAACATGTACAACAAAGTCATGGGGATTTTTTCCAACCTTCCCTCATTAGTAACACACAGCAGTCACTTAGAGCTTTTCATTTTTCCAGCATGTTGCAAGCAAGAAGGAATGACACCTCTGACAGGTGGCTTTGAGGTAGCACTCCCATTTTGCAATTGGATAAGATGACCTTCCTATCATCATGAATGGTGGACTGGTGGAGGACACAGGCTTCTTTAGCTCCTCCACCTGCACTTAGTCTGCCCCTCAGATCCATAGTGGTCCTGAGGACTGCAGGGGCACATTAGGCCCCAAAGAGCCACTGCAATAGGGCTATAATTTAGGGTGCCTGCTTCAAAAGGCACTATTGTGAAATAACTCTAGGCTGTCCAGGAGACATGGAAAGGCAAGTTAGGAAGTTTTATGTCTACCTCTCGAGGTTGCTTCTTTCGAGCAGGTGGTTTTCTTCATATCTTTGCCTGCATTCCTGTATTTCCCAGAAAATACCTTTATTCCTTCCTTCCCAGTTCAGGTTGTCTTTCGCTGTTTTCTGTACACTTTCACTTTATCTCTGAACTGATTCAAACTATGTGACTTCTGCCATGAGAGGAAAGAATCAAAGGTCAAGAAAGCTCTTACGCTATTTCTATAGTAGTGAATTAAACCATTCAGGACACAAGCATGGGTGCTGGAACTTGACTCTATGCTATTACACAGCTATCTCACATGCTTTTAGTCCAAGCCAACTGGTATCCTCCCAGATAATTCCCAGGCAAGGCTCAGGAACCAGCATGCACCAAGTGCATGGGAAAGATGAACCACTGGAGCACTCAGTGCCCGCAGACACAGGTGCCTCAGCCTTCCCAAAATTTCCCTCCATCCTCCATCGTGGCCATCAGACATTGGCACTTTGTTCTAAGCATCTGTCTTGGGGGGATAGGTGACAACTCACAGCTTGATATCCATCTCCCCACAAATGTTTGCAAAACATACTCACTCACTCACAGAGTAGGGAACCTATTTGTCTGATTCTGGAATCCACTTGTACTACTTTGACTACACAATTTACATTTGCTTTAAGGATATTTTATATATTCAGGAGGGGCTAAAAGCAGCTTAGTGTATGCGTGAATTGGTCCCACTGAATCTCCACCTTTCCTTTGCCTGCTATTATCACACACAATAGGAACAGCAAGTTCAGAGCAGAAACCCTACCGGTTCAGGGCAAATGGGTGCAGAGTCTTTAACGTTGTTGCAATGCCAGGGAAATGAACAAATTTGCCCCCTGGGTTGAAGCTACAGGAATGAAATTCTTGAGCCCTGCCTAAAATCACATGGGTCTGCTTGGCTCCTCTGATGTTGTTCCATGGTGATTCACAAGCACTTCTCTGCCTTGCTTTCTGCTCTGCTGTGTGATGCTTGGCAGCAAGCTGCACAGTTAAAGCTGTGCAGAGAGCAAACTAGGGCCCTGGATGGCTACTTTTTTTTTTTTTTGCCAGCAAGCTGCTGCCTCACAGAGACAACTCTAGAAAATTACAGAACAGGCAAGGTCTGGACAGAATCAGCAAGTATTTAGTGTTGTTGGAAAATAAAGTCAGATTGCATGGCATGATAGTCATGTGATCCCCTTCCTAACACGCATAATTTCTCTTAGTAACAACAATAGGCAGTGCCTTGCATACTGCTTTGCAAACACTGATTAAGGCCAACAATACTTCTCCGGATTGTAGCCTGTCCTTTGCATCTACAAAAGCTGAGCTATGGAAAGTTGACTTCAGGCCACATTTAATAAAAGCCTTACCTTGGTGTCACAGTAATGAACCTGTAGACATGTCGCCCAGCAGCGTGACCCAGAGCACCTATCTTAAGTGTTCAGGCATCCAACATGGTCAAAATGAGAGCACTGAATTTCTGAGGAGTGACTCAGAACCTGTAAGCATACATGTAAGGTCCAGGGTGCCTGTGCAGGGCAATTAGGTGTTCCCGCGTGCCGAATGAGAAACTGCTGAGAGCCAGCCAGCTGGAAACACCAAGCCCAGAGATATATCTGAATAGGCACCTACCTCCTGGCTTGGTCCCCTCAGAAGCTGGTTGATATGGCAGAGAAGCCTTTCCTAAATATCAGCTGGAAGTTCTCACTAGAGGTGCATGAGATGCTCACCGCCTGACACAGCATCCACTTGAAGGTGAGGTGATGCAGACCCATGCAGGAAGGCGCAAGCAGAAGATGGAGGTTGACTTGACTACTGTCACGGTGCCCATGGTGTACTCCTTCCTCTCTGGGGAGGGTTTCTGCTGCCACTGTTGCTGTCACTACGTGCAACCCCTGTTTTAAAGCAGTTGGTCAGGAAAAGTCAGTGTACCTGGCAGGCTTGCCTAGCCAGAGCTTCTTCAAGTACGCAAACAAAAAGGAGTCAATTCCCAATTTTCCATTTGTTTGCTTTTTAAACAGTAAGACTCAATACTGAAAGCTATTTAGACTCTGGCTGACCAAATCTCATACCCAGAGCTTCCATACAGGCCAACAGTTGCAGGTTTTGGAAAGAGAAGAGAGGTGACAGTCTTTGGGACAGAAAACTCAAGAGGAGACAGGAACCCTCCTTGCACACTCGGTGCTGTTCAAGCCTCCTTAGCTGGCTGAAGAGCATCCTTCTCACTTCTGAATTGCAGCAGAGAACAGAAAACACTTACAGACTTCTTCAAGAAAAGAAAAAAGGAAGCAAGGAGGATTGTCACCAGCAGTTGATCACTCCCTGCYTCCAGCTCCTGCTTGTGGAAGAGAGATAAGGGATCTTCCCTGCACTTTGGGCAGATCTTTACCCCTTCTTTCCCATGCACACCTCGTACCTGGCACCACACACTGCTGTGACATTCATGGCATCATTGCTCTCGGGAGAGCTTTTTGTACTTGCTCTGTAATCGGATCCAAATCTGCTAAATATATGAATCTGATCGTAACCATTGTATCAGGTGGAGGAAAAGAAATAAGAAATTTAAGTTTACAATCTGCCAACTATTCCAAAAACCAGAGCATTGTGGATAGTAAACAGAGAGAAGCAACAAAACAGGAGTCAGTGGAATTTGAGTCTTTCGTGGTCACTGATGTAGTAAATCAGCACTGCAGTTTAACACAGCCAAATGTAGTATAAAGCAATATGTCTGAGGGAAAGGACTGAACTTGAAAGCACATATTTAAATGTGACATTCATGCACTGCACTAGCCAGGAAAAGGAGGCTGATTTAATTAAAGAAAAATAAATCTCTGAAGACTGTACAGTCCATGTATGCATTAATAAAGAAGAAGGAAAAAAAAGAATCCAAGCATAATTTGCATAATTTTAGGCTATGTCAGAGGGGAATCACAGGGACTAGTAAAATAAAAGGAGCACAGGATGTATATTATTAAGCTAGTGAAATTAAGTCCAGCTGGGAAACTCCAGAAGAGTATCTTACAGGTAGTGTTCAGGTACCACTAAGGATGAGATATGGGTTTCACCTGTTGTTATCTCTGTCCTTAGTACAGTGACTGATGACCAAGAAGCAAACTCAGATTTAATTAGCAAGCTCTCTGAGTATATTTAAGTTAAGGTAGTGCCTGCATATTTAAATTATGGTAACTTCAGATGTTCTCAGCTTTCCACTGCACCAGGCCCTGTAGAAACAACCCCCACTTCAAAGTAAGACGGTCAAARAGGAGAGAGCAGGGAGTGGTGGTCTTTCTATTGCCAGTGGTCAGTAGAGGAGGAGAACATTGAAATATTGTGGTCACAGGGGAAATCAGATGGACAGATCCATTTTTTTTCATAACCACACAAAGCCTCTGAGAACACTCCAAACAGCAGGTACAAAAATGTKCTTGCTCCAGTGAAAACCAGCTGCTGCTGGTATAGAAGGGGACAGAGTGCTCTGTGCTCCTCAGGGTAAGAACATACTCTGGCCAAGGACGGTGGAGGACAACTCCTTGTTTTTAGCAACACTGCAGTTCTGCAATGCTGCAAATGGCCTGGGGTGCATTCAGAGAGACTCACCCCCAGTAAACTGCTGGGAACTTGCATTAGGAAGATGAGGTCCAAGCACCTTGAGCCAGGTTTCCCACCAATGGCTCTGCAGAAATCAGGTATCTCAGGGTGGACACCCCAACGCTGACCTTCCTCAGAGGCCAAGTTTATTCTCAGTGGGGAAAGAAAACCTTTCACAGTTACCAGATTAAACTGATCAAGAACTAACAAGAACTGGAGAAGCAACAGGACTGGCCTCCTCCACTCTGCCTCCAGAGAAAAATCTGGCTTTTATTACAAAATTCCAGCCTCAAGCTTCCTCCCGCAGGATAGACCAAGGAGGCCCAGACTTGTATGAATTAACCAAAAATAACACTTCCAGGGAGGCAGAGGATGACTGAGGGGATTGCTGATGGGATACAGAGGCCTSTCACCTCCTTCTCACCAGTTCAACTCCAGAAGAAGTCAGAAGTAATGAGGAGAAGCCTCTGGCTTCGAGCTGTTTGGTGCCCTTAGCCAATTTACTGGGAAGCAAGCAACTCTGCCACAACCACCAACGCATCAGGCAGCCCCAAGCAGCGGACAGAAGAGCAAAAACTGTCCTTCCAGCCTCAGCATTAATCCATTTTAAACAGCTATGAGTCGCACGGTGGCAAGTCTCAGACTGATAGTGAGCTTCAGTCTCCAGCAGCAAAATATGTTTAAAAATAGCCAAAGCAAACAGGATACTGTTTGGAGAGGGAAGGAGGCATGCACCTTTTCAGCTGTGTTTGGCCAGCAGCAGGGATATCATCTGGTCGATCCTGTCCATCTCCACTACACATCCTCATTGCTATGGCAATGTTGCATAAACAGAGCAGGGACCAACAGCTCCCTGGAGCAAGGAGGCAAGGACTGTCCTCAGGTAGCGGCACTGAATTAGAAGAAGGAAAACAAGAGATTTGTGCAGGCGAGCTGAAGACTCACTAGAGCATGTAAATGTTACCTTAATTTGTGCATCAGCACTTAAATACCACAAAAACTGGAGCTGGAGCTACACAAGAGCAAAGCGGATGAACACAGTGTGTCTGATTCAGCCTGGGGAAACAGCCAGGACCGAGCTGGGAAGCACCCACAAACGTTAGCGGGCCAAGTCTACCCCAAATGCTGCTGCTATTCTCTGGGTGAACCCCGGCAGAAACTGAAGCAGATGGCCGGCAACATGCTGCCGGGCAGCAGCAGAGCATCCTTGGAGCAACCTCGGGCAGGACAGGGAGCACCACACCAAGCTCAAGCACTGAGGCAGGGAAAAGCAGCTCAGAGAAAAGGACCACCAGAGCCATAAGAAGCCACCAGTGATGAGAGATCTCTCCTGGAGATCTCAGTCACCACYGTGGGCCTGCGGAGCAGCAAGGGGTCTGGCTTGGGGACTAGAAGTAGCACAGACTTGTGCCTCTAAGCTGTTACAAAGCGAGGCTTGTTCGCCCTGCCCTTGTGCGAGATGGAGAAAGGGGGAAGGGAAGCACGTGCTCACTCCACCTTCTTGCAGAGAGTCTTCACAACCTGAAGCCTCTTACAATACTGGTTCCCCCACTGCAGTCAAGTGGCCGCGAAGAGAGGCTTTACTCAAGGTAGTACTTTGGTGATGTAATTTAAGACAACAGGATTAAACTGAAACAGACAATTTATGTTGTGCAACAGGAAATATTTCCAGACAGTAAAGTCTGTTGGGCTCCAGAGCGTTTTCCCAAGGTAAGCAGCAGAACTGGAATCTCCATCCCTTGACTCATCTGTCAAGGGTACACGAGCACTGAAAGTGTGGAGAACACGCTTGCACAGGGAGAGAGATGGGACAGGGACCCTGGTCTTTGCTTTTACAGCAGTTCTATGTAAAAGCACGGACTCAGCATTTGCTTTTACATGGAACAAGGTTCCATTAACAGAACAAAAAGCTGAGATTTAGGGCAAGCAAGAAAGCCAAAAAAGCCAGAAAGGTCTTGGTGGTACTCAAGACCCTTCAGTTCCCATCATGATCTCACCCTGAGTGGGTTTCTCTTGTCTTGCTTTCTCCTTTGCAAGTCACAGAAAAAAGCAGATATGAAGGGACTGATTCTTATCTGCCCTCAACTGCTGTAAATCGGGAATAAATTCACTGAAATCAGTGGAGTGATGTCAGCTTAAAATGTTCACATCTAGAGCCAAAATAATTAAGGATGAAATTATGTTCATCTCCCACGATAGCACCCATAGGTGAAGTTTTAGGATAGTTTAGAAACAGACTGTCCAAAACTGCATTTGAGACAGAGGCTCATCTCTCAACACCTATATATAAGGA
The DNA here is from genome assembly GCA_035582835.1 of Phoebastria nigripes. NCBI lineage: Eukaryota > Metazoa > Chordata > Aves > Procellariiformes > Diomedeidae > Phoebastria > Phoebastria nigripes. The sequence continues at coordinate 1,160,084 of JAYKAV010001145.1, read as the reverse complement.
TGGATTTCTGAAGGACTTCAGGTCCTATCCACCCTTCAAGCACCTAAAAGCGGCACCTGAAGCGCAGTTAGCCCCCCCACTCACCTTGCACAGGCAATGATTCAATTCACCTCAGAGGTGAGTTGTCTGTTGGACTCGTGCAAAAATGTCAGTCTGTCACTCCATTTCCTTTCATATTAAGAAATACAGAGCACAGTTCCAGGAAAATACTGTTTCTTCAGCTCCTCAGAGGTGCTGGGAGTGACTCCTGCTACAGCTTCTCTCCTCCCTCTGTTACATGAGCTCATTAGCCTCTTGGCTACGTCTCTGCTAGTAAACTAAACCGTGCCAGAGCCCATTCTTCAGCCCTGAAGCCAACTGGCACGGCCTGACGCCTACATATTATTAAACTCTCTTACACTCTGAAACAAGGTGGCCGCATCCAAACTGCCTTTCTGGAGTGTCCTGGCCCATCCTAACTCCCAGCAACACCCACAAGTTGTCTCAGACCAACCCAGGTGTATGACCAGTGTGGTAGCACAGACCGTCAAGACCAGCTCACTAGTACAGGTATAAGCCAGCTGCGGGGAACGCTGGAAGTGAAGAATACCTTTTGAAAAATCAGTAAGGAGTAGCACAGTACTCAGAAAGAGTCTGGGAGATGGGAAGACCCAAAAAAGTATTTCCTACTCAACTCCATTTTTAAAAAAATACGGCTTTCATATAGGAACCGTGAAACAGACTTTGAGCTTTTACCTAGAAACTGATTGCAGGCAAAGCTGTCAGCAACGTCTCCTGGGTCCCCCATTGCTTATGGCAGCAAGACAAGGGATGCCAAGGCTGGACAGGGAGCTTGAACTTTCCCCAGCCATGGGAGGTGATGTGCCTCGGCTGGAGGCCAGGGCGAAGGACTGATGTGCTCAGGGTGTGCCCAGAGCCCGCTTCCTACATTCCCCATCTTGTACCTTCTTCCACTGCATTCCCTATGGGAAGGGGGGGCAGAGAGGACTCTACTGCAAAACTAACATAAAAGGAGGGGGAGTTGAGGGAGCAACATGAATCAAGCGATGACTTGGAGGTAAACACACTGTACACAAAGCCTTAGGATCATTTTTCCCAGGGCCAACTCCAAGGCTTTTTCCCCCACACACTTATAATTAGCTGGTAAATACTGTACATATAATTGACCTTTCTAAATGCTGCCGAGTAGCTGGAGGTGTTGGGAACTATTCCTGCCTATGAAGACCCTGGGGTTGTGCAGCGCCGACTCTATCTGCCGGTGTTTAATGCTCTGCAAGCGCTTTTTTCCCCTCACTTACTGACACATTGAAATTTACTGCCCTGTGTCAGTGAGTTCAAGAAAGCCTTTTAACTCTGAAAGCTCTGGGAACCGGCTCCAGCACATGCTTCGGGATTTCTCCGTCAGTTTGTTATGCCTTGTTTGTCCAAGAAACAGTCAAGACTGAACGAGTCAGGAATGACAGAAATAGCACATGAAGTCACAGTCGCTCCACTTTAAAGCACAAACATTTGTGTCATTTTCCTACCAAATAAATAAATATATGTGCGTTTAGCGAGCAAATAAGGAAATGTCAGAGGAAAGGCATTACGGGCAGGTTTTTACAGATGCCAGTTGATTTGTGCCCACTCCTCCAAGCGAGTGTAATACAGATTCCCACAAGTATCAGTTCTTTCTGGTCAGAAAAGCAATCACCGGGACTGTACACATCCACAAACCCCTTGAATGCTACAGCAAGCAAGCCTTAGAAAAAACCTGTAAACATTAGACTGAAGCTGAAAGACAAACACGTAAGTGAAAATGCTGAGCACCCCCTGCTCTTTCCCTCACCTCCRTTCACTGCCTTCCCAGCTTCTGTACAGCCCCACGCTGGTTTCTCCCTCCCTTAAATAGCTCTTTTTTCCATCAGTCATATCAAGACATCAGCATCTGCAAAACAGCATCAGTGCCAGCCCTCGCAAATCCTGACCTTTGCTATGGAGCGAGACCCACGCCRGGCTCTCACACGACCGGCACTCCCCAGCCGAGCTCCCTTCCCCATCCCTCCCGCACGCCRCAGGACCACACCATAGCCCCTCGCCCACCCGCCACCCAAACACGCAGCACCRGCATCCCGCAGCCACCTCGCTCCCGACCACCTGCACGGATGGGACCACGGCCATCGGCGAAGTTTGCAAGAGAGAAGGACGTTTTTGCTCTCACCGCCTTAGGTTTGCAGCAGCCTGGGAAGTACAGCCAAGCCGAYTGAAGAGAAGAAAGTTGTTTTACCGTTCGGTTCTTCGGCGTTGCCGGCAGCGGGCTGGGAGCTGAGCCCGTGGGGACGGCGAGAGCAGGAATGCGGCGTGACAGGCGAGAGCGTGAGGTATGCCCCTGCCCTCTCACATCCTCCCCAAAAGCCGCCAGCCGGGAGGGCGGACGCCTTGTGCGTCTGCGGGAGGAGAGGAGAGCGGAGCGGAGCGCGAGTGTCGAGGAGGGCAGCAACAGGAAATGACACAGAAACTTCACCAGGCTCCAATCCAAACTTGGCCCCTGACATGAAAGAAAGGGGAGGCAATTTGGGGAGGGGGGGGAGAAGAGAAATTTTTCCCCCTCATTAACCAGCCTAAAAATCTGCTGACTGGAAAAAAAAACAGCACTGTGACAAGTTTTATTAAAGCAAGGAATGAAGTGGGGGGGGCTGAAGGGGGGGGATTCCCATCAGACTTTATTTATTTGAGCAGGAGTGGTGCAGTGATGTTAGATACTGAGGGCAAAATGCCGTTTTCAGCAGCTTTCTGGCTTTTCTAAACTCCTCGAATGCTCTAGCTTGTGCCTGAGGGCAGCAGGCAGGAAGCAACATCCCCCTTGCACCTCGTGGGTCAGCTGCTGCCTGCGAGAGCCCGGCTAATTCTGCCTGGGGTTGCAGGCAGTCGCTCCGAAACGCAGCGCTGCCCACAGCTGCCGGCRGAGGAGACGGGCCAGGGCTGCTGGGGTCCTGTGCCCAGCCTGGTGAGGAGCACACAGCTCCACACACCTCGGGGACAAGGCAGGCGGCAGCCCAAGCACCGGCAAGGTGTGACGATGGCATGACCCACAGAAGTAGAAAATCACACTGGGCATGTGGTCAAACCTTTGCCTTGATGGATGCAAGGTACTGCCTTAATTGAACAAAGCTGGATGGGTATCTTCCAGCAAGGCAAATCCTCTGAATGCCTCTCTACATGCTGGGCACAAGGGGACAACGGCTATTGAACTGGCTGGCAGTTTTTAAAGCATCCTTTAGACCTAACACCTGGTATGCATGTGTCCTTGTAGGCAGCCCAGACCTAGCTTGACTTTAGGCTCTCTGCAAATCCCACCTGCCTTTGCAGTAGGCAGTGCCATAAACCGTTTGGTAGGAGCCCATGGCACTTTCTAAGGGGTCCTCTTGTCTTCCCRATTTGGGACCCACACCACCGCTGTAGGGTGGATGAGATGTCCACAGAACAGGTCACTATAGACTGAAGGGAAGGTCAAATGGAAACTTTTCACTTGGAAGTAGGTGAATCACCCCTTATCCTGCTCAAAGAAGTCCCACCAGAAACAGTAAGCTCTAGGGACAGTTGGAACCCAGTTCTAAGCTCAAATTCAACTCTTTCCTGGAAAGAAAATATAAACATAGTCATTCTGGCCACAAATTTGAAAGTGGTGGGAGATTTTTTTCCTTAAAATTGAGCTTTCTCAAGGTAAAGATGGCCTCACTGAGACCTGTCCACTCCCCAATCCATTTAATAGGAATATAATATCCCTATTAAAATAAGAATTTTAAAATATTCCTATTTAATAGGGATATCTTAAGGCCAGGTGAGATCACTCATTTGATCATTTCAATCACCTGGTCTGATCACCCACATAGCTGAAGCCACAGAGTGGTGTCCCAAACCAACACCAGAACCGCTATGAATTATGGCACGTCTTTCAAGGAGACATCCCACCCTGAATCAGAGAYTTACAGTGAAGGACAATCTACCCCAGATAAGTTATTTCAGTGGCTATCACCCTGTCAAGAAGAAAGGCTGCCTTTTTAATCTGTATTTGTCTGGCCTCACTCTCCACCCTCAACCCTGGCCATCACTCATCAATCCACTCCAGGAAGCTACAGATTAGGCATGGACAGAGAAGGGCTGCAGCCCACCAAGGTACAGCCCAACCTCAGTTTACCCTCAGCACAGCAGGAATATTTCAAGCCCAGGCATAGCTGGGGTTCCTCCAGTATTTTGGTTGAAAGCACCCAGGCCATGCAGCTCCAAGTGGAAACTGGAGCCTRCTGTTCCCTCGCCACGTAGGCTCGACCTTACAAAACCACAGACAAGGTATCTCGTAACCTTGTCCTGAATAAATAAAATTAGCTGAGCTTTTTTAGTCTCTCACAGTAAGGCAGATTTTACAGACAGACCACAAATCGTGCCTGTCACTCTTTYGAGATCCATTTCCATTACATTAAAGTCCTTTTTGAAATGTGCCTACCAGAACTGGATGTGGTATTACAGTAATGATCTCACCTACGCTGTAAATTTTTAACAAACTTAGACTGGTATCCAGTTGCTCCATCAGAAGCATCTCTTTTCTTTGCTGTGCCTTTGTGAATGTGGTAGCGTGTTAACAAGCTGAATTAGGGATTTATTGTTATAGTATCATTTTACTCCAAACTTCAACCTTAAATACAAAACACTTTAAGATTTGGCATTTATACAGTGTTCAACATATGCTTTGATCCAAACAAGGGCTTTGACCTGCCTAACCTTTGGTGTATTTTTTTCGCTCTTGTGAATGACTTGAGCACAATCTTAAGGTATCGGTTGTCACTCTCTTAACAAGAGGTTRTTTTCAATTAATCAAAGAAATATAAACAGAGCCTTGTATTGAGTTCAAATAAGCTCAGAATAGTTATGCCCTTAAAACAGATGTCTAAGGCTGTGTCTCCTTTCAGATCAGAGTGGTGTACTGTCAAGAAGAGGTCTTGCAGATCCGTTTGCTCAACCAGCTCAAAAAACTATCAGCTCCAAACCCTGACATACTCCAGTGTGGCTCACTGAAGTCAGTGAACGGGGCAGCCCATGATGCAGATTAGGGGATCCAGGCCAAAATCAGATTTGCAAGGTCTTTATAGGTTAGAGAGAGCAGCGGGAGGGAATTAGATAGCACCATACTATTTCAAAGTAAGGATAGCCCTGTATCAAGCCTAGCATACTATACGTGTTTCCCCATGGTTCTGACCCTGACAAGGTAAAATAATTAAAACAGAAGACAAAGAGACTGTAAGAGACTGTTGGTGCACCTTGTAATGAACTAAACAGGGTCAGGGCTGGTCTTTGGTCCTGAKGCCAGCAGGCACAGTCCAGCCACACGCACGTTGGAGGCTAAGCACCCTTAACCTCCAAAAGAGAATGGCCCTATCCAGACCACTTGTTGGGAACRAGCTCTGGCCAATGCTAATGTTCAAGCCATGCCAGAGAGCTGCCGCTGGACTGGGATAAACAGGGACCGCGATAAAATTTAACACCATGGATAAGAGTTTTCCAGTGGCAGGGCCCTGGTACTATTTAATTAACTTAACCAATTAACTAAAATATAGCTAGTCTCAGAATGACAAGTTATCCGAAAGCCCCACAAGACTTTTCTTCATCYCAAAGCCTTGGATAAATGCAGGCTTGCCCCTGTGAGTCTCAGACTTTTCTACACAGCTTTAACATCCTTATTTCTTGCACTTTGGTCACTAATTTTTGTCCATAAGCTGTCCAAGGCAAGGAGCAGGTCTACCCCTAGAGCTTTGCCCTTGCAGTTCAAAGCACAAGTGCAGCTCCTTAAATCCATGGGGCAGGATGTATCTCCACTCAGCTTAGCCATCTCAAAGGTAGATCTGAACTAATTACCTRTGCTGTCTCTCTGTAGTTAATGAAGAGAGACTGGCACTTGTGGAGGATAATTTGTCTTCTCCAAACATAGTTTAAGACAGGTGAGATGAATCACCTCCGGCGCCACCCCTCCTGCTCCAGGGATTATGGAGGAACCCAAGCTAATTCTTTCAATCTCTGCACCTCATTTTTCAGTGTCTAACATGGGGGCCAAAAGCAAGACATATGTTTGCCTGGCATAACAGAGCACAGATTATTTCATATCTATAAAATAAATATGATAATAGTGTCATCATGCCTTTTGATGCCAGAAACAAGTAATCTTGTGTAGCCTCTGAACGAGGTAGACACTGATTAGGCCATTAGGTTTCATGCAGTTACCACTGGAGCCTGATAAGTTGTGCAGCCCTAAAGTATATCTTCTCAGCAGGGCATCCACTCTGGATTGCAAGGTGTCAAGAGAGGGGAGAAGCCACTGTGTCTTTCATTAATTCATTATCCTGAGAGTAATAAATGAGTTTTCAATGTGAATTAATCTGGGGTAGCTTCCTGTGCTTAGTTTTGTTGTACATTTATGTATATAATTAAATATCTCTTTGCTAGGTGCCATTTTCTCTCTCTAAAAATACCTACTCAACTTAATCAGCCAGCTTTYAAATTTCTGATAAACTAAGCTCACTCACAAATAGCACCTGCAGCAACACCTGGAAAAGTATGGGCAACATGTTTGAGAGTAGTCACTTTGCAATCAGGTTCCTTGACAATGAACATCACATGTCTATTTTTACCTAAAAATAAGACTAGCGGCAGGGAAAAGGTGTGTCTCGAAAGCACAGGTTTTGCCTGTTTATTTGTGAGGATGTGCAACATGCAATCCCGTTCCGATAGTCATTTATCTGTGAGGTGTTTAGTTCTACAAGGTTTAGCTGTCCTATCCAGACAAGCAACTAATGAGATTCTAGAGAGAAATAACACACTTTTGCATTTGGGTGCTATATAAAGGGAATGAATAAGGGCTTTGGTTTACTTGTTTGTCTTTGTTTGTATTGCCTTTTTTTTTTTTTTTTTTTTTTTTT